>VZTD01005870.1:2177284-2321686 GCA_013397725.1 Rhagologus leucostigma
AAAAAAAGGTCCACAAGTTTCTGTATCCATCACCACCCCAAGAATGCATTTTAAACAGAAATAGTTAAAAAACCCTGAATTTAATAAAACTTTTTAATGTGTTTTGTTCCACTGCTCATGCCGTTAACACAGTTGAAACTGGGCTGATAGTGCATGCATGCCAATTTGTTAGCACATTAACAGCTCAGTCAGCTGGTAAGAAGGAAGGAAGGAAGGAAGGAAGGAAGGAAGGAAGGAAGGAAGGAAGGAAGGAAGGAAGAAAGGAAGGAAGGAAACATGGCAGAAAATTTTAGCCCATAATTATTATATATAAAATAATTTGAGTGTGAAGCACTGTATAGACACCCGTGAATCCAATTCCGCTTACCATTTGATAGATGTGTATAGAGACAAATATTTATTCACACCACATATATGAATGGAAGTCTCTGCATTGCACCTGCATAGTCAAGTGAAATGCTACAAACAAATCAACTACAATCTTTTTCTCTCACATACTCTTATACATCCTATGAAATTTACATCCTATAAAATATCTGTACATTGTAGAAGTGGTTGTAACACAACACAGGTTTAAAAACCTGTGTACCTCAAGTAACATTTCAAGAAATATATAATAGTCCTTCCCAAATTACCCTGGTCTCCATATTTCTCACACAGCCTTAAAATTGCATCAATTCCCTTTTGGGAACACAAGTAGCAGCAAATACATCAGTAGCACTTCAAGAATTACTGTGCTTTTAAACCACTCCAAGTTTTCATTTCTCTCTTCCCCAAAATAGCATGGCAGGCAGTAGAAGACAGGAAAAAAATCCCCAAGGTTTATTGTTTTTTCCTGGTACACAGTGAAAAGCAGACAATTTCAGAGTACATCTTCCAGAACCTACATGAGAATTTTAAACATGTCAAGCTCATGTTTTTATTGCATGAAATCCTACTGCTGCAATCATCAAAATTCCCTTTGCTTTGAAATGCTGAAGAACTGCTTCCAGCCTAAATAGCAATCATGAGGCATTTGAGCAGCTTTTGATACTGAACACTTTAAAAAATGGCATCCAGCTGTTGCAGGAAGAAACTCTCAATTACACAGTTGGTTGAAAATGCGCTGCATAGTAAAGAGCTCTACTTGTGCAGCACTATTAGGAATCTGCAAACTGGGGGATACTTTGATAATCTAATCATACTTTTTCATAAAGGTTACATTTCTAGTAACACAAATCAATCTGTGCAGCAGACCATCTGTCAAAATATTTAAGAGGACATTTATTTCTCTGTACTCTATCCTGGTGAAAAAATGTCTCTTTTCCTTCATGTGGTCCATGTCCTTCCACACTTGCTTTGAAGCCAAAGCTAAACATCACTGTGTATGTATGACAGAGGCTTTCCCTGCAAGTTTCCATGGTTCAAACATCTGGCTAGGTAATGGTTTTCACATACAGTGCACAATTTTTTATGTTCAGTAATCATCCATTCACTGTACTTAAAACTCAAACTTTCAAGTCTCTTGAACAAGGCTCTGGATGTTACACTTGATGTGGAAAAAAAGCTGTCAACAGAAAATTCATTACCTTTCTATCATGCTATACTGGGTGGTAAAATGAGGGAAGTGTACTCCCATATGAATTCCCACCAAATTGAACTGTCTTTGGTAGTCAAGGCACAGTAGGGATTATGTCCTGCACAGATAAGCATTCTTTTTCTTGGTAGAGAAATTGCCTTTTTTTTTTTTAAATCAGTGTAAACCATGTATTTTTCTGTCTTGTCAGGCAGAGAACAAAAGACCTAAGCAAGTTCAAACTACCTTGTCAACAGAGCTGATTCAGAACTGTACAAAATAACCTTTCATGTCCCACGCTTAAATTATGGCAAATATAAGTTCCTGATGCACATCTAAGCAAATGAAGAATTACATTGTAAAAAGTTTATTATCTACAAATTATTTATTATTTTTTCTTGAAAAAAAATTAACTGACAATACTGCCAAGTTGACCCTACAAATATTTTTCTCTTTATTTTGTGCTAATAAGCAGGGTATATCAAGAAAATTTTATGGAATCATGAATGTGCTACGTTAGCCCCAGGAGTTTGCTGCTGGCCTATTGCTGCTCACACTAGCTGCCAATACTGCTGTTGATTTGAACAGGAACATAGGTTGAAGTAAAGAGCTTTTTAAAAAACCTACACAATGTAATTGGGTTTATTACATCTAACTACACAAGCACTGGTTTTCAATTATATTTTACTGTGACAAAATTGAAAAAAAATCACCTAATCAGGAGAAATTTTGTACATAGTTTTTTTTGATTATAGACTTCACAGGGTACCAGAATGCAAGAGAACGTCAAAGAGAGAACACAACTCCTGTGTTGTAACTGTGCACTGTTTTTTGCTTAATTCATTTATTGACTGCTTGATTAGTTAGCTTGTGCAGTACTTAGGAAATGTAAAACAGTAATAAGTGCTAATTAATCATTTATATAACATTCAACTACAGCTGCAAATTGCACAAATACAACAAAAAATATGAACTGCATAATGGTGTAGCCTACGTTGCTGGTGAACTTCCTTCATTAGGGAAAACAAAAAGGGAAAGCAGTGATAGGCAGTGATCAGGGGGCTGTAGTTGCAGAAAGCCTGCTCCACAGTGAGCAACAGAAGCAAGAGATGAGGTGAATGAGTGATACTAAAAGTGCTGCCCAACTGCTTGTATTAAGGAGAACATATGGCAAAAAGAGGCAGAACTGCAAGGAAAAAATTAGTTTCATTGAATTGCAAATGAGAGGTAATAATTTCAACATCCACTGTGACAGAATACTTCTATGTATTATTACAAGCTCTGGTGGATGCTGCCTTAGACCAATTAACGAATGGAATCATTTGATGCAACAGCATTTAGTGCAGTAAGGCTGGAAGTGAAAAGGTGCTCCTGATAATGCTTTCTGACGACCTAATGAACCTGCTCTAACTGGAACAGCAGTTTCTGCTGTCAGAACAACGTAAGAGCTGAGTGATAAAGAGGAGACAGCATTTATCACTTCTTCCAAGTTCAAAATCATGCATAAATGGATGAAGCAAATGGAACAGACTACCTAGTGATGGAAAAAGAGCAGGAGAAAGCATCTAGTAGTATGAAACATGCAGCAAGGACAGAGAGATTTGCTGCTCTAAGAATAAAACTGTTTTGAGTTCTATGAAAACACCCACAATGGATGCGTAGGAAAACAAACCTGCACATCATTTATGCCAAAAGTTAAACACCTGACAGTTGACAAGAAAGAAAGTTAGTTAGAGTATTCTGCAGATGAAAAGGAAACCGTTCCAAAATACTTCTGCCATGACTTTCAAAGTTATACAATGAGCCATAATGATAGTTTAAAAGTATAACTAGATATTAAAAGGTAAAACTAACTAATAGGACAAAAGATGGAAAATGAAGTTAACATTCATCATCATAAGTAAGAATATTAACACTCTTAGATACTATTATTTCTACGATATCAATAGTTTTCCGTATGAAAAAAAAAGAAAGTTTTAATGCAAGTTTATGACGATATGCATTTCCGTTTCTTACTTTTTGATGGATTTATTTTCTTCAACTTGCCAGTATATGCAAAACAGGCTGCAGAGACGATTTAATAGCACAACCTATAAGGGTTTTTT
The DNA here is from genome assembly GCA_013397725.1 of Rhagologus leucostigma. NCBI lineage: Eukaryota > Metazoa > Chordata > Aves > Passeriformes > Rhagologus > Rhagologus leucostigma. The sequence goes on from VZTD01005870.1 coordinate 2,180,945, forward strand.
CAAATTATTTAAATATAGAGAGTGCTGAAAAATCTGATGGATGTATACACGGAAAGATGAAGAAGCCAAAACCATCCTGCAATACCATTGTTAAACTCATCTAATAATGCCCAAAAAATCCATCAGAGTTTATCTGCAATTTTCAATTAATTTGCTCTGGCACATTATTAGCCCTTTTTACATTTCATTTTTCTGAGTCTTCTTAGTTTGGGGAATTACCACTGTTTTAATGTTTTTTATTTATGAAGTTCTCTTTAAGGTCTCGTTCTAAGGCAAGCCAGGTGAAACCTTTTTAGGTATTCTGTATTTTATATTGTTTACCATAATTACTGCCAAGTATGCAGGAATCAGAGTTTTATGATTCTGGAAGGCATTAAGAGCACTATCTTTCAGTGGAGGATCTTAAAATGAGATGTAAATCAGAGTTCTAACTTAATGGTCATGGAATGTAGGAAAAATTAGTTAATAAGTTTTCACAAGAACAGGTGCTTTTTAGTGTCTCTGGGCTAGTCAGCCTCACAGAAGTCCCACAGAATTCAGAAAATATCCCCAAGAGCTGAATCTTCATGACATGCTACAAAAACTTTTATTGTTTAAGCTTGTAATGACGTGCTGGGTGCTACATGGTGCATGACTCACATTCCTAATGAAGACTATGTAACGAAACTGGCAGTATCCTAAGTATATCCATGGCATTTTTGACAGACCACTTGGTAAATTTTGCATAATGGCAAATAACAGCCTTAGGATGGAAAACTATCCTCAGACTATCATCAGGTTGTTTCTTCAGATGGCCCTTGCCTTTTTCCATTTTTTAGTTAAGTAACTACTGTGGCAGAGAAATCAATTATTGATATGAGAAAATTCCTTTCAAAAAATTCTCTGGACAAGTACAGAGTATTTTCTGTTTTAATTTTCCCAACCCATACAAACATACTCCCTAACCCTCTGCAAATTTTTCTATACGGAGCTCTGTTGCTACTGACTTTTTAAGTTCTCTTTTTGTTAACTCTGTGACTCTAAAGTCCTTCTATTTAAAAAGCAGTAATATTTATAAAATAACATATTCAGCGATGGATAATTCAGAGATTATTTTAACATAAGCTCTTGAGGAAGTGATTAATAAATGCACTGGGAAAATAAGCAATTAATGTCTTTGGCACTGTCTCTATATAATGTTGGCTGAATGTCTGAATGTGTTCACTTTGTTCCTTTGTGGTCTGAACTGCTGATTGGTAATAGTGGCTTCTGGCTGCTACATTACAGAAGACATCAGTACAGAGATGCTTTCATTCTGGGTAACTGAACTCAGAATACCGGAATAATACAGTATCTAAGTTCTCCAGCACTTGAATTACTCTCTATTGTAGCAGCCACTTGTAATACAAACATCAAATGTATAGATTTGCATGCTTTTGGTAAATATATTTTGTGTTCTGGACTTCCTTGACAAACCATGTGTGTCTAGGTGTTTAGCATCTGACTGCCATGCAGAATCCATCACTAAATGGTAGCTTTCACTTAAATACGCTGGCACTCACACCTTCTCATTACGGCACATTACAGGCATGGCTTGAGTGGTCAGAGCATCCATTCATAAATCCAAGCTGTACTTCACAGAGAAATCTTCACATGGGAGGAACCTTCATTTAAATTGACATAGACTTCTCCACTGAAGTTTCTCTTATCAAAAAGTTGAAAACAAAGTGATGAGTCAAGTGTAAAGACTTGAAGAAACAAAAGCTTGTCATGAAAATTCAAATTACTACACTGAATGCTGGATTAATTTTATTAATCATTTTTCAATTAGACTTCTGGCCTCAAGCAATTGAACTACTTCAGTTGGTACTTAAAAATGTGTCAGCACTAAAAATAGGTAAGTTTTCCACACAATATTCAACAGGATAAGTTTTCCACACAGTATTTCCACACAAATTTTGACACAATAGATGTTATTTTAAAATAATTTTAACTGGAAAATGATAAAAAACCTTAAGGAAAAAAGCCTTTATTTGGCATGCAACTACAATGACTACTGGCTTTCTGTCCAAGAAACAAGTATGACTTGATGGGTTTTTAAATAGCTTCCTAGCATTTTTTTCTGAGTGGCCTGAAGAAATAAAATTGTGAGCCTAATTTTGCGTTTGCAACCAGAATGAGTCACAGCTAAAGATTTTTAATGCACTCTTTGTATAAAATATCGTATCATGACATCACTGTGCACAATTCGTATTCATTGTAAATTGTTTTTATAAAGAAATTGCTATTACAATTACACACAACTTGGTGCAATAGAGTTTCACCAAATACCTTCACCATGATTTTCTTTCACCTGATTTTGTTTTCATCACTAGACTGGTAAAAATTAGCCCTGTTATTTGACTGAACATTTTGTGGCTTTCTGTAAAGCAGATTTTCAGTTGAAGTTCTGGGGTACCAAATGAACAATTCAGTCAAACTTCTAAACCAGGCCTGACTGTAACATGTATCTACTGTTCTGCTGATTACAACCTCTGCCAAAGCTTTCAAACCCGCCAATCAGGACAGGAAACATAGATACCAATATCCTGCTTACTGAACTGAAACAAGAACCTTCCTACACATTGCTCAGAATTACTATTGTGCAGTACCTTTACTGAGTCCCAGAATTAATAAGCGTGGTGTGTCAAGGTTGGCCAAGGCAACAAAAAATTATACAGTAACCTGTGTAATTTACCAGAGCTGATTGCAACAATAACCAAAGTTCCCTTACTTCCCCATTATCCTTAGTTGTGCTCCAATAACACCTTTTTTATCTGGGAAGATTTTTTTCCTCAAGAATACTTATCAGAAAGAATGTTCTGTAGCAATTTCCAATGTATCCTAGTATTGCATTGCAACAGACATCAAAACCTGGAAGGTCAAAGAAGATCCAAGTCATAGAACTGCTGCCATAGTAGGAGGGCTGATCTACTTCAGCTCCCAAAGGTACCTAAGGTAACGCATGAGGTTAAATTACTAACCTATAGCCAGTCTACCTCATCTACGCAAGTTATTATCTTTCCTACCTCTTATTTACTCACTATCAAAGTTAAAATCTCTTTTTCTATAGTTACATTTCCCCCAATACCTTCTTCCATTTTGAAGGCAAAAAATATACAGCTGACAAGTTTCAACTTGTGATGGGCAGAAAACTATTGAAAACCACAAAGTATCTTGATATCCTAAATGTTAGAATGCAGAAATCCTGGTGAATAAAGGGTTTTGTATGTAAAAAATTGAACTGGCATCATATCTATTTTGAAACCAATTCACTGATGTGTCATTCCATACAGGGAGGTGAACTGAAGTGCCATAATTGACAATTTCATTGGCAATACTGACGTGGAAGCTATTAGGACTTTAATCAAATGCTCAGGGATTGATATACAGTAACAAGGTGGGTGGTGCTTGCAGAGCTGTTCCTAAAGTCATAAGTTGCTCAGCAGCAAGTGTAGCCTCTGTGCAACAGTCTAGACTGAGATGTCCTGTGCATTTCTGGGTTGTGTTTCTCTGTGATGTAAAAAAAAAAGTATCAGAAGAATTTGTGCTGTGCATGTCTTGGAACTCTGCTACATTTAATTACTGCATACAAGCATATTGAGAAAGTTAAAACAGTTTTCAAAGTAATCATAAGATATGAAAGAAATTATAAATATCCCAACTGAAATATCAATATACTTACAAAAAAAATCCTGAAGAACCAAAAAATTACCAGTTTGTCTTTTTTCAACCGCCCAGTTTAAAATGCTTTCTCCGAAATTCGATTTCATATGCAGGGCCCTCGAGGCTTTTATATTCTACACAGGATCTGTATACAACCCGCACTTCTCCAAATCCCAGCTATTTTAATCCAATAGAGGAGTCCTTTTCACTTCATTTTAATTGTCCATTTAGTATTTTAAGTTAGCTGCATGCATATACATAAATTCACAATGCCTCTAAACATAAAGTCTGGGTAAAACTACACTGCAACTTTGCCTGTGCAAGGCTGCAGAGACAGGGGTAGTGATGTGACAGTCCGCTGCAATAGGACACTCCTGGTTTTATCACTGTCTTTAGTCTCAGGTAAGCAATCTCTTCAGATGCAAGTAAAGTTTGCATTCTATCACCAGCAGAGGGTTCTGCAGTGAAGGAAGATTAATAATTCTTTTTCCTCCAAATTGTTTGCACTTTCACAATCTGCAAATAAATTGCACAGTTTAGTTTGCCAATGACTCACTTTCTGTGAGTACCAGACATGCAAAAGGAGGTCAGAAATCCTAATTGTGCTGATTACAACACAATTACTGATTCATTTCACCTTCCTTTACCTGTCCAGAGGGCTGTACAGAACCAGTTGGTGTGTGTATGTGTTCATAAGACACACATTTATTTTTGTCATTTGAGGGGATGTGTGCTGGTTTTGGTGGTGTGGGACTGGATCACAGTTTTTAAAGGATTCATTTAATGACTGCATTTCATTTAACAATTCTCCATAGTGGGAATGGTTTGTTCTTTGGGGTTTTTTTTAATATGCATATATATGTATAATGCCTAGAACAGTAAGTCTTAGATTATTGGTTGGACTTCCCACATACTGCAGTGACCTCTGCATTAAACAGCAGCACCATAATAGTATTAGGAGTCCTTTTTGATGGCAATGCATTAATGGAACAAAGCCCCGATTCACAGCATAAGTGCATGAGAAAAAAAAGCCAGCTAAAGCAGGGGGAATGCTACTGAAGCAGGAAATGCTTTAATACCAGATGCAGCTGAGCTCCCTCAACAGAGCTCACTTTGACTGCAAGATGAAGGGATGGATAAGAAATGGAATTCAGCCGGGGCTGAATTAGATTGGTAGGAACATTTGTCAGATATTTTGATTTAATTTTGTTTTGCACAACCAAAGGATTGTCCTTGGAGAGTTAAATAGGTTTTCATATAGATAATGGTCTAACAGTGCATTTCTGATGAAAATAAATTTCACCCAAAAAGTCAAGAAAAATTGTATCATTACAACAGATTAATACTTCACAGTCTATTTTGCAGGATATTTTTTCAGTATACACAGAACAGTACTTAGGCAGTTCTCAGAATGAGCATCCCATTTGATTTTTAAAGTTCCATGTAACATAATAAATGGCCAGCCTGAACAGAGAAGATGGTATAGAACTTCATAATGTTAACTTTACTTGCAGAATAGATTATGGTTTTCAGGATAGATGTAAAAACAATTTATCAACTCTTATTCACCTGGGCACAAAGCCTAGATGCCAAACTTTCAAAAACCTAGATAGGCACATGCAAGAATAGAAGGATAAGATGTTCAGAGGTACCAAAATGTGATTAAATGTTCATGTTCCACTGGATTTCAACTGAGATGACTGTTAGAAAGATGCTCTATTTGAATGTCTGAGAAAGACAGTGTTTTACAACCCCTCCTCCCCAGTTTCCTGGTACCTTAAAAATAAATTAACCAGATGATACGCCTCATTATAGATTTCCTCTCTGGGAACACAAGCAAATTCTTATTCTTTCACTAGGAAAAGAGATCAAATCTTTCATAACCTTCTTACTATTGTTGCACTATCCTGATGGTCTGCATATGTTTACAAAAATGTCATTTGGGTGACCTAAACTGAACCAACACTAACACGTATCTACCAGCTCATTCCTTGTTGTACTTATTCTGTGAGAAATGGGAAACATTGCCAGGGAAAAACCAGGAAAGCCTTTTTGCTCTGTCCTACAGTGCAATATCAGATATTTTAAGTGCTTCATGCTGACTGCCTCTCATGTTGAGGAATACTACAATCAATAGTTCAAATGCCAGATTTCCAAGTTCCATCTCACTCTATCTTTTCAGTTGAAAAGTAACTCTATTTCGTCTTTTAAAAACACTCACTTATTGACAGAGCAAATCTCTCAAATTGTTATCCAACAGAGGCTGGATGAAAAGGTTTTACAATTTCTAGAAGCATATTTAGCCAGAAAGAGTCAAAGTGCATACATATGTGGAACAGTATTGCCCAAAGCAAGGTTGTTTTGAGTTCTGCATCTGCCCATGCATGACATTTGCTCTCATATACGAATATTTCCTTGTCAAACTCACAAAACCACTCCAATCTGAATCCATTTCATAGAATATTCTCCCCCACTGTTTATTTTACCAGTTCATACATGGTCTAATACGTCCATATTGGTGCAGAGAATTATGCATAATATCCCTAAGACAGAAAGCTTTGTGCTGTTACTACTTCTTTTTAGAGACTGCAAGACTTGCAATAATGGGGGATGAACTGGCCATAGGATGATAACTGTCTTAAAAATAGTCCCTGAAAAAAGGACTTTGGGAGAGAGGGTGGAAGAAAAAGAAGTACGGAATATTATAGAGGAATTCAATCAAAGAATCAAAGAAAACACAATTAAGCTCAAGAGGTAAGAGCCTTGCTTACACTATCATTTATCAATGGAAAATAACCTCAGTTTAGCGTAAGCTAATGTTTTCAGAACTGCTTAAGTGTGAAACTTCTTGCAAGAAACATGCTGCTGGTTTTGTCTATCTAGATTGCTCCAGACTGCAGCACTACGTAAGTATTTTTGAGCTAGTTTGAAGTAAGTAGTTTGTCACAGTATCACAAGTTGCAGCAAGATGATCTAAGCTCTGAGGTCCATGTTGATAAAATTTATTTATGTTAGTACTTGAGCAGGTGACCATAAGTTTGCAGTTGGAGAAATGATTATATTGATGTTGGACCAGTTGGATCAGTTGTAGTGGAAAATGCTAAGCCCTTAAAAATTCCCATTGATAAGTGGCAATACCTCGCTTAGAAAAACCCAGCAGAACAGTAGAAGATGTTTTGTTTTAGCTCGTGGACAAAAGCATAATTCAGATGTGAGCAGCAGCAGAAGGAATGACAGAATTTTTTCCCAAGTAGTGCATTTTTTGGAAAGTACCACATATGTCCCATACACTCCTGCAAAAATACCTTCCTATGTACCTATATACTCTACTCAGCAACAACACAAGGAGATGACCAAATCTTAATTTCCTCAGAAAGCAAACCACAGACCCATATGCTCTGGGGAAGGAAGAAAACTTCCTAAGCATTGTTCGTGTGCCAAAACCTGTATTTCCAGGAAGACCCTGCAGAGGAGGGAGCTGCCTGGAGTAGGAAATGCTCACTCGGTTGCACACATCTCCAGTCCTTACATGCAAGCTCAGACCACTGAAAAGCAGACCTCTCTCCCTCTTCCCCCTCCTTCCCCAGCAAAGAAATGCATTAGAGGAATGTTATGATAAAGTTTACTTTGAAGTCTTTCTATCCCTGTTATTTTTAACAGATGACTCAAACATACTGTTCCAGCAGTAGAAACGTGGTAATGAGCTTTTCCACCTGCAGCTTCCCCATAGCTGCTCACAAGCCCTTTCCTGTTAGACTTGACAACTCAACTGCACCTGTATCCACTCCCTAATCCTACCCTTCCAAACGCAGTTTAGCTTGAAATCTTTTATTATTTCTTCATTATTGACTTTATTCTTGTTCTTTTATTTTCAAAGATGCCCTTTTTTGAGAGAACAAGACCGGGGAGCAGCCAAGCTTCATAACTGTTATTTGACTTGATTTCACTAAGCATCATCCAAGCCGTGCACTCCTCTGAATGACAAAGAAAAGCTGCTATATCAGAAAAATGATTAGCTACTTGCAAAATAAAACAAGAAGCAACTACAGATAACATGATCTCTTATCTAAGGTCTTCTTTTAGACACAGAATCTCTGAAATAAAAGTAGCTGAATTCATTGTCCCTTACAGTCACTTTAAAAGCTCTTTTGAAATATTACACTCTTCTTTTTCATTATATTGAATAGGTGTAACATTTTACTAAGGCTGAACAAACCTACAGTCTACCACAATAAAAATGAGCAATTTATCGTTTATGAAGAGGATAATTCAGTCTCTTAATTTTTTTAACACTTTGATTCTCTTGCACTTTGGATTGACACCTATGTGCTTAATTCAATTCAAATCATCATTCTATGACAAAGTAAATAAAAACTCTTTCATGCAATCAAGCTGTTAAAGAAAATTGCATATATATTAATGTTTCAAAAGTTATTTTAATATAATTATATTAAAGACATAATTATGAATCTTAACATTTCAAATTCATACTTGCATGTACTGCTCATGTTGAAATAAAATACCTGAAAAAACATAATGAAAGGGCAAAGACATATCATGATTTCATAAATAGAGCTTCTGGAGATATTTCATGATAATCATATTCCCTGCACATTATACAACCAGTAAAGTTGGTGGTTTTTTCTGACTATATTGGGATGTTTATTTCCTCCTGAATTATATCTCCAGTCAGGAGATGGATGCTAATTTCTAGTACATTGTCCTCTAGATAAACACAGTTGGTTTAACATCTTATACAAACTACTGTTGTTTTTGCAGCTTGTGGTCCGTATCTGAAGGAGTACGAAAAGCAAAGGAATTTCATAAGAATCCCCCCAGAAGCTGTCAGAAATTCAGTTTTTCCTGCATAATAGTTGAATAAAATAAAAAGCAACCACACAACGACCAGAGAAAATGCAGCTGTTCTTTAACTCCCTTTTAAATGAAACAGTGAAACTGAATGCTTATTCACACTCAGCAACTTCAATATTTCAGGGAAAGATCAATAATTTCCTAAAATGCAAATGGAAGGAGGTCTTACCTTGATACCATCTGAGTTTGAAGTTAGAAGTATTCTGACAAGACTGCAACTTGCTTTGTCAAGTTTCCCACATTTCAACATGGATGCTGAGAATACAGGGCTAAAGACCTCTGCAATAGATTATCACATTTGACACATTTAATCAGTTTTGACACACGGCCTCCTCCCTTTGCCAGTTTTAAAAAGATTGTCCTTGAAGAGGCAAACAAACTCTGGGCTTCTGGAGGAACAAAGATTACTGTAAATCCAGGTGAGGGAGCATATCTTCCCACAGGCCATCTTTTCTTTTTTTTGTGTGTGTGGAGGAAACAGAGAAAAATTGCCTGTCACAAAGACTGTGCGCTCTGATCTGTCCTATTTTAAAGCTTTATAAATACAGCAATTCAAAAGACTGTTGCTTATAGCAACAAATATAAGATAGTACAGATGGAGAAGAGAAAAACCATTACTGCAAACCGATCATTGTGCTCAGCACATTTACACCTCTGAGAGTATGCTGGGGTTTGATAAAGGAAGAAAATGGCAAACATTAATATTGCAATAATGAGGGGTAGGCTTGTCAGCGTTCACATACACTAAGTCACCCTTAGGAGGCCTCCTATAATTTAAACACAGGCACTTATCTCTCAAAAGTGTGTCTCAAGCCTATTGACTGATAAGGCATAATTTTTTAAATGGACAGCAAATAAATTCGCTATCAGTAATTACCCCACTATATTTCCTTTTCATTAGAGATAAATATTTCCAAGCATTAGGTAGTAAATATTTCCGAGGAAAATAAAGTTCTGACTAAAGATCAGCACTTCAGTAAAACCACAGCAAGCTGAACAGCTATGACTGTGCCAGCATATGTTTGGCTGAGAGAAAATAATGCAATATATAATAATGTATAATCATTACCTAAGAAAACATCATTTTTCATTAATGGCACAAACATATTTCCCTTTGATCTACTGTAGTAGATAAGATTTTACTAACTACAAAAATGACCTGACCAAAGTGTACTCACAATTTGTTTGACATCAACAGCAACATCAAAGGATCACAGTGCCCCAGTTCTCCATCTAACTGGTAGCTTAAAAATGTCACCAGTGATCTGTTGGTACATCTTTCCTCTGTGCAGTAATTCAGGCACAGTAATCCTCAATGTTTATTCTTCTGCAGCAAAATCCAATATAGATAGCTGCTATTGGTTCCCTCTCCCATCAAAACCATTGGTTATGCAAACTGGGTGCCCACTTTAATGATCTGTTATGCTGCTTCTGTATTGCCTGTCCCCATCAGCCTTGCACATGCCAAACAACCACATGACAACTGAGTTTGCTTAAACATGATCCCTAAGAACTCAGCCAACACAGGAGATGGAGCACACGAAGGAATATAACGTAGTCCTCTCTCTCCTAGCAGCAGCCTGTTTTGCGAATTGCTTCATTTTTTACATAATTACAGACTAGAAGCCATTGTTGACAAGTTTTAACAGTGAAATGGGTGTGATGTGTCGTACTGGAAAGCTGGTGACAACACAGGTCTTGTGAAGGGGCATTGACTATTATGCTAAAGTTTGTGAAATGCAAGTTTTTGAACATTTTCAGGAAGGCAGATGACTTCTCTGGAAGCATTACAAACATGAAAAATGACTGCTTTCACTTTGAAATCCTCTGAGACATGAAGGAACAAGGAATGACAAGGGGCATGTCCTTGGAACTGTGCCTGGTATTTGGTGCACATGACATCAACTTTTATAGGTCCCATGAAAATTACAGGCATGTAAGAACAGAAGTATTAGATGTAAAGATAAAACACAAAACATTGGGAAACAGCCAAGACAGAGTTCGCAAAAAGAAGTCATGCTTCATTACGCAGCATGTGTTCTTTGGAGGGGTTTATGACCATGTGGATAAAAATTATCCATTCATCTATTCTGATGAATTTCTACTTCGATTTCCAAAATTACTATGAAAACATTCCTCACAGAAGAAAAGATAGGGCCACTGAATTTTGGTGCATAAGTTAAGAAGTTAATCTTCACAAGCTCTCTTTGAGTCAATCCACAGAGAAAGGCAGGTATGTGGTTCAGGACAAGAACACAACCTTGGTATCTGTCAAGCCCCCCAGCATCCAGGTCCTCAAATGCAGGATGGTTTGAAGAAGTTCCTCCTTCCAATTTAGGACATCCCCTCACCTTCAGTGCTACTATTCTGAAAGACTGATAGGAATGCTGTTCAGTAACACCTTCAGAGCACACAGACATGTCACCATAACCATCAGGTTTGTGAGGAACTAGCCATGATGCTGTAGCTGAGTCCTGCTGTCCAAGCTGGACTGAGAAAGCCTGCTAGACACTGGTGCATATCTATGTTTTCCTCATAGCATTTACTTGGCATAGACCCCTCAAAGAAGAAATGAAATTTTAAAAAAAAAGCTTTCATTTGGAACAGGGACATGCTTTCTGAAGGAAGAAGATACATAGGTTCAATCTGCTTATTCTAACTCCTTTTCACAGCATTTTGTTGGCTGCTTGAACCCGTGGTTGGAAAGGAGAATTCCATGTGAATTTTCTGTAGAAGATCTTCACCATTTGTTTGCCTCAGCAGGATTCTATCTTACTGTGCAGCTCAGCAACTTCAAAATAATTGTTTTCTATCCATTCATTTGAAATTTTGGATGGCAGTCTTATTATCCAAATGGCTATTATGACAGGATGCGGATTTTTCAGTGTGAATAGAGTATTTTGTTAATGTTTATATCCAATAATTCAGGAGCCAGCTGCTCCATAAATAACGTGAAATCATCTTCACCATTTGAAACACCAAGTAATCCAATATTAATCTTGTGGCTTCATCTCAGAGAATTTTATTCACCTATGAATGGGTACTAGCAGTCTGAGATAAAACGTGTATTTTCTAATCATTCTCTTCTTACAGTGTTTACAGCTTTAAAGGTTTTGGTGTACACCACATCTGTCCATGTTTCTACATTTGATAAATGTAGTCTTGAAAAATCCATTTACCATCCAAAGTTGTTACAGTACACGTACATTAAAATGTTCTGTTAAACTATTTCATTAATAAATTCTGAAACTGCTCTTTTTAGCCTTGAATCATGGCTAAATGATCACAGAAAATATATTGGTTTATATTTATTTTCTCCTCTCTATATAAGATGATGTCATTCAGTATGCCTAGTACACTTTGTTTCTCTCATCACCCTTCAGTGTATCACAGGCTAGAGCCTAGGTAAAACATCTGAACAAATGACCAAAATTCCCATAAATCTCAAAAGTGAGAAATATTATAGTGAAGTCACATCATACAAGTGGCTCAAGAAGAGCACTGCACTTGCTGTGAGATAAAATTTGCCTGCCAAGGAAGACAAAAGAATATTAATAGCTTTTTGTTCTGTGCTTCATGAAATACTTCCCAGACTACTTGCAAGCTTCTTTATTAGGAATAATAACCTTTTTTCATAACATCAGTGACACAGTTTTAATACGGAACACCTTATCAAGTGAAGTTTGTTCTATTTTTGTTGCTCTAGACAATAAAACCTACAACAGTAGTGATGCAAACATAACCAATTTCCAGACATAAAATATGACTGCAACTATCATTCAAAAAAATTACCTTCAAATGTGCCAAGAATCACAAGAATAGTTCTTAGTTTGAAGAACACACCACTATAAATTCATGGTGGTGCAGTTAGATTTTAAACACAAAATGCTTAAGAATTGAGACAAAGGCCATCAGCAACAATCAGGTCACAAAGGTTCCTCAGAGAACCACAGGTCAGTATTGATGTTATTTTTGCTTACATAGCTCTTCTTTTACTTCTTGTAGTCAGTTAAGAGAAAATGAGCAACAATTCATTATGATTGTTTTATAAAATATTTGGGAGTGATCATAGGAAAGAGTCAACATATTCTGTGACTAAGTTTCAGCTACAGGCACAGGAAAAATAATATGTAAAGGATAAAAAACCTCACATTAAACATGGGACTGAAACTGGAAATAAAAGAAGAAAAGGCAAAAATTACATTAAGGACAAAAAGCACCAAACGTTTCCAGCACTGGAGCTGGAAATACAAGTGCAAAAGAGGGAAGATGCAAAGACTTGCTAAAGATCAACATTCTCACTTTTAGAATAGCTCTGTTTACTGCTGGGCTTTTTAGTGGGTCTGGAAATATTTATGATCACATTTGCACAGAGTGCCACTCCATCCTCAGTGAACAGCCACTGAGTATCACAGCAGCGACACACTAGTGCACTAGTGTGCGACAAGTTGGAACACCTGACCTGTCACCACAAAACCTGCCCTAGAACTCTCTGCAAGATCACTGCCTACAATACATCAGTTGCACAACAGACATTTCCAACAGCTCTAGAGAATTTAAAGAAGTGTGAGAAAGCAATACAGGAGTATTTTTTCCCCCTGTACTATTAATAGTAGTAACATGAGACTGTTTAGTAAAGTCATTTGGCAGCTGTACTATCATACTGAAACCTGTAATATTAGGTACTTTATATTTAATTGCTTGCTTTTACCTACCTTCCTTCTTAATTTCTTTCTTCTCCTAACCAAATCCATCTTTAAAACTGAGTGACTCAGCTGCTTCACTGAAGACAATTGTGTCCCTGCCATACATCTTGTCCTGTAGAAATAAACTATGATGATAAGTGTTTCTATTTAATACAAAGCTTCTTGAAACAGGAGGTTTTTATTGGACTATCTTCCTCTCGTTTAACAAGAGGCAATGTTTCTTATGATCTCCTCTCTTTCCATCCCCAAAATTCCCGACTCTCAGGTTACACTGAGAATTTCCCTGCGGTTGCTAACAAGGCTGATCGCACGTCAGGACCTCATTCTCTGCATGCGGGAATACAGATTAGTTCAGTCTGACTATGCAGGCAAGCACTGGTCAAGACTTTCACTTAATCTCCTGTGACGTGAATAAAGAAACACACTAAATTAGCTGTGTGGAATGATTGAATCACTACAGCCCAATGATCAAATGCCAGCACAGAGCTGCCACAGAAGCTCAGGCTAGTAATGAAACTGTTCTGCTTTACTGGATCAGCTAGTTTGGGCTTCAGGTCATTCGTTTTAGGACTGCTCAGAAGCAGGAACTGAGCCCACCTGGAGAAAGAAGAAAAGGCACTACTTCTGTTTGCTGCCTTTTAAATAAAATTAAATGCTTTTACAACAGGTACTGAGAGTTCACTTTTTCAACATGACCCAAACTCCATCAGAAAACAGGATCATTTGACTTTAATCTACTGGGATAGCTGCTTGCAAAGCCGCTTTTTAATTTCACGTTGCCACAGAACAGAGCAAGCTGCTGCTGAATGTTAGCACAGAGTCTAAGTACTCAAAAGTGCTTCTAGAGAAAGAAATTAGTATGCTAAAATAAGCACCATTTAATTCCAAATGCTAAAGTTTTACATCAGGCTATCGTACTATAGAAATGAACAACCAAAATTTCCAAAACAAAGCAAGCATGCCTGCTAAAATGCTGATAATCTATCTGAGAATCTCTTCATAATACATTTGCGAGCGAAGCAGCCTACAAGCTTTAATTTCTTTTTAAAATCATGGCCAACTTTATATTTACAATCACCATGGAGATGTAGCCTAAAGGATCTAATTCCACTTCACTTAGCAGTATCTGGGAGACAAATCGCCTATTTTACCTTCTCCAAATTATCATAAATGTATTTGCAATTTCTCCAATGCATTATTTCAAGTTGATATGCTTGCTCAGTAAATACATTTCTCACTTACAGAATTTCTTCCAAACATTAAATAAGTAAAAGAAAGCTTCTCTCATTTAGGAACATCAGCTATCAGGACAAATTATGATGAGCTAAATGCTCATGATGTGGAAAGAAGATTTGAATACCATCCTTATGGATATATCTGTGACTTTTTTACAGAAGATGCAGTAACTGGGACAACCGCACACTTTACTATATCAGAATTTTAAATGATTCAGTAAACCTCTTTCACCATTAGAAAGACCATCATTTTAGCGACACTGAGCTAAACCTTAAATAGGTAATGAAACTCAGTTCAATTTGAAGCAGGGAAGATGATATTATATACTAAAACATGGAAGTGAAGCAACCCACTTCCAGAGTGGAACTCTGGAAGTCTTTAAAAGCAACTCTGTTATTACGTGTGCAATGGCACATGAATCTGACCAGGACTAGATTGCCTTCAGCCTGCCCTCCTTGAACCAAATTTGTATCATCAAATTGCAGCTTCTGTTGCAAATGGGGATGACAGTTCCTATCTACTTTACTACTGATTAAGAGTTCCTTAGTGTAGCTATACTCATGAACTCTGCTAAATTTAACTTCTATTTCCATTTGACAACAGACAGGAAAGCACCCTGTCAGTCAGCTTTTAATATCCATTACTTTTCACACTGCAAAAAGCCATTCCAGATTTTAATTTCTTTTCCAAGGCTATTTCAGGAAACTCTCAAGATGGAATAACAAGCTGAATAAATAGCTGTGAATTGCATACAAAGGTTGAGTATGGTAACAAAAGAGAATTGGTGCCAACCAAGGCATCAGTCTTGGCCACATGTTTTTTCGGGAGTAACTTAGAGGGGCAGTTAAGAAGCAAAGTTCCAGCATGACCAAACCCCAAATTTGCATCATTTTGGGGTTCTGGTTACATCACCAGGAGTGGTGGCTCCCATCTGGCCCCGTCACCCTCCAAGAGGGTTCGTTCCTATGGAAAGCAGGATGTGGCAAACAGGGCAGGAGAAAAAATGCATTCTTGGTCTTACCTAGCAGGATGCTGGGACCCAGTTGGAATGCCTTCCCATACTGGGAAAGGAAGGAGCACTTCTACTAAGAATTATAGGCTCTCACCTTCAAGACATTCAGCTACCTTAAATGTGCAATATTTCAGTACCTGATCCTCAGTATGAATGGCTTTTGCTCATCTTTTCCTTGGGCAATAGACCATTACTGAACAAAAGACTTGGCATGGTAGACAGGAAATACAATCTCAGCTTGCCAGAAACAAGGTTCTCCAAAATCATTACAACTTCCTTACTGAAGCTTAATGCTATATTCCCTGTAAGTCTTTGATATTTTTATTACTTACAGCAGTAAACAGCATAAATCTGGACAGCTCTGTAAAGAAATACTACTCTGACAAGAAGTTTCTGTTCTCACATCACCGTTGTAGTGCTAGAGGAACTAGTATAATAATATATGATCAAAATGGCTGCATACTCTACTTTGATTAACACATGAAAAACATCCACCAGACAAAATTCAAGGAATCCATGAGACATTTCTACAACTCTGTCTTGATTTATAACAATTGAGGTTTTGACCTAAAATATTTGAGAGCTGTATGTGACAAAGGGTGGGGTTTTTCTGTGTAAAGTTATTCCACTGTAATCGACGCATGGTCAAGGGTACAGTAATTTTAATTCAGATGTTCTATGTAAACAGAAGATGTAGGATAAAATGAAGTATCTTTAGAATACAGGACCGCCACCTAAAACATCTTGTTAGTTCAAGATCTCTCTGGGTTTCTCTCCATAGTAAGTTTTCGAGTGTAACATCATAAACCTGAACCCTACTTTCTGTCTTAATCACTGTATGTCTCTCATGAGACATTTTAGATAAGTGCAGCATAGCAATGCCCAATATTATTCCTTGCCTATCTCTGAAATATTACTGAGCATACTTACTAGTATATCCAAAAAAAAGAACACACCTAGAACACTTGCCAATGAGAAAAAAAGAATAACTTATTTTCTAGGAAGATATTTACCTCTATCCCAGCAAAACCAGTGCAGAAATTTAGGATTGTATCACAAATAAAAATTTTAAAGATTGATTAAAAAACCAAAACTATGCAAGTTTAATGCCTTTTAAAAGAGGAAATGTTGGGTTGTTTAATTTAGTTGTTAAACTAGAAAAATGAAATTGACATAATTTGGGTTAATAGACTACTTTTGTGAAGGTCTTATTTTACTTGACTGTGCAAATTGCTTCTCATCTATCTGCTCCAATTTTGCCCTCTATAAAATGGGACGACAACTAGATTTTGAAAAGCAGAAGCATTGAGCCATCATTCTTGTAAGGTGCAAAAGCAACACAGCCTTAAGAAAAGAGATTCTTTTACAGGATGTCCTTAACAAATTTCTTTCATTTGAACAGGTATGTGTGAATGTTTTCCTAAACTATAACCTTGAGACTTCCATGAGAAGAGACATTACTATGCGCACATTTAGGTTTTTTTAAATAAAAAATCACATTTATACTCTTAGATCTCTTTTATACTCATAGATACTCTTAGAAGGGCAAAGAAACTAGCAATTTTTCAACAGAAATCTGTTTATATAAAATAAAAAAATTCTTAACAGCTCAGACTCATACTTTTGGTGAGTTTGTGGGTTGCATAGTACAAACTGACATGGCACATACTGAGAAGTAAATGTAGCCACAAGTGAAGAGCTCAGACTGCTCATATGGGTGAGCTGACTTCATAGTAACAACAACAGCATAGAATGATAGAATAGTTTGGGTTGGAAGGAATGTCTAAAGGTCATCTAATCCAACCCCTCTGCAGTGAGCAGGGACGTCTTGAACCAGATCAGGTTGCTCAGAGCCCCAGCCAACCTGACCTTGAATATTTCCAGAGATGGAACATCTACCACCTCTCTGGGCAACTTGTTCCAGTGTTACACCACTGTCACTGTAAAAATCTACTTCCTGATATCTAGTCTAAATCTACCCATTTCTAGGTTAAAATCATTATCCCTTGTCCTGTTGCTACAGGCCCTTCTAAAAAATAGTAGCCTTCATCTTTCTGGTAGTGCTCCTTTAGGTAGTGAAAGGCTGCTATAAGGTCCTCTTGAAGCCTCTTCTTCTCCAGGTTGAACAGCCCCAACTCTTTCAGCGTGTCCTCACAGGAGAGGTGCTCCAGCCCTCTGCCCCTCTCTGTGTCCCTATTCTGGACTTGCTCCGGCAGGTCCACATCCTTCTTATGCTGGGGATCCCAGAACTGGACATAGTACTCTAGGTGGGGCCTCACAAGAGTAAGGCAGAATCTGCCTTCTGTTTGACCTGTTGGTCAGATTTCTAATGCAGCCCAGGAAACAATCAGCTTTCTGGGCTCCAAGTGTTCATTGCCAGCTCAGGTTCATTACAGTCCCCAGCACCCCCAAGTCCTTCTCGGCAGGGCTGCTCTCCATCTCCTCATCCCCCAGCCTGTATTGAAACTGGGGATTGCACCGATCCAGGTGCAGCACCTTGCACTTGGCCTTGCTGAACCTCAGGAGGTTCACCTGAGCTCACTTCACGATCCTGCCCATGTCCCTCTGGATGGCATCCCATCCCCTGCGTGTGTCAACCACCCACTCAGCTTGGTGTCTTCTGACATAGGAATGTCTGTAGAAATAATAGCGATTACAAATGATATTTGATAGCAACAGGGCAGTTTTCCAGTAATTTTGAAGCATACTTATGTCATCATGTAAGTTAGCTCTCGCAGCTGTCTTCGCTGAAAAGTACATTTATTTAGAATTAAAAGCAGAATTTTATTTCTTCCTTATCCTCCACCTTGTCAAGTTTCATGTACCTGAACAAAGATGCCACCTAATTCTGCTCCTATACCTACTTTTTATTTTGTAATAGTGTCCAGAGCTCTGGGGTGCAGACTGCGGCACTAATATAGCTGTTGTACCCGCTGAGAGAAGGTCTCAGTTTTAGTATCCGAGTGTCAACACCTACTCTTGAACCCTCACAAATACATGAACAATCCTGTTCCACAAATAAGAAGGAAAGACAAATGTCTTAACTCTGAATCCTATCAGATATTGGAAGAAGGGAATTCCTGGCTCAGCCTGTCAAGCAGACTGTCTAGTAACTTTTTTTTTGCTGAAATTTAGTATTCTTTCCCTCACTTCTCTCCCATATTAACATCCAGAGTAAACTTCCATGAACTTCCACACTGGTCATACCACAGGTTCACAGAGTTCACTTAGACTCCTTCGCATTACAGTGATTAGGAATAGATGCTATTTGATACAATTTACTTATGTGCTGCATCACTGCAATCACATATTTTATTTTCACTTTTAGGAAGGATTTTTAAACCATTTAAATAGATAATTTCAGCTGCCTGTCTTCCTTGCCTTCTCTCTTCTTGAGACTATAGGGCTAAATTTACCTAATGTTTCTACTGAAAGGACCTTCATCAGGACTTGATGCTGCAGTCTGTTAACTGCAAGGTACATTAAAAGATTCATCTGAGATCCTTAAAACTGTGGCAGAATTACTGAAATCCTCTAATGGAATGTGACAATGATAATTTGTAGTATTACCAATTTTTGCAAGTATATTTAGAGATTATGTTCAAATATCAGCATTTTCACAAGCCTTTATGCAGTGTATTCAGAGAAGTCTTGCATTAGCTTAAACCTATGCCCTAAGCAGATCTCATTCTTCCTGGAAATACATTTTCTGCTTGGTTACACAGTGTGGGAAGTAGGGAAAATGCCACTTCACCTGTGGCCATGAAAATAGGTGGAGTTCTGTAGAGAAAAAAAATGAAAATAAATGTGTGATAACACTACAGGGCATCTCAACGTCTTAGAAACATTTCATTCTCTTCAGCAATCCTTTTGATCTATTCCATATAAACCATACATAAATCTACTATAAATCCATATAAATCTATTCTATGTATGACTTGAAAGAATGAAACCCATTCCTCTGACAGAACCCTGTGCATCTCATTGAGAACAAAGAATCCAGAGCTGGAGAATTGGCAAGCAATTTCACGCAATATAAGGTAAAATCCAATCTCTGCAGTTGTGCTCATTCTCCATTTCACACAGCATTGTGCTTGCAACTAACACCAAAGGCAGTCAATGGAAGCCTTCATTTTAAAGAAAAAAATGCGGTAGGATGCAAGAACTTTGAAATACTTTATTTTTCATCTGTTTGAAACGTCTCTTAGTCCTTGGCAACATCTAGCATCACCACTGTATGCAAAACATTTACATACAATGATGAATGTTCTTCACTTGATATGGAGAAGAGCGCAGGAAGACAGTGGGGAGGGGAATATGGACACAGAGAGAGAGGAGGTAAGATGAAGAACAGGAACATGAAAAAAGCCAAGAGTGGAAGCCAGGGTGGGCTCAAAGGTCTGGAGAAGAATAAGGACCAAACAGAAGGCAGAAGCAAGTAATAGATATACTGAATAGGAGAGAGAGATAAAAATTTGCTTACTGGGATGTAGGGACAATTGTAGCCTGCAGGTTCAGGAGAACGGTTCTTCCTTTCTATTTGGCACTTGTAGAACTACTCTGTGAGAACTAAGTGAGGCTCTGGGCTTCCCAGAAAGGCATTAATATACTGGGTTCAGTCCAGCAGAGAGCTACCACAATGACTAGGGGTCTGGAGTAGATGACATACCAGCAGACTCTGAAGGAACTGGTTTCCTCAGTATCAGGAAGAGAAGGTTGTGGGTGGATGGATATTACAAGAGTATTCGACTAATTGGAGGGAAGGTAGAGGAGACAGTGTCTCCTCAGTGGTGCTCAACGTAAAGTTGCAAAGCAGCAGATACAAGTTGTGACAAAGAATATTCCAATTAAATTTCAGGGAAAAAATGTTAACCATGGACATTAGTGGCCAAATTCTGGATCAGGTTTGCCCAAGAAGCCTGTAGAATCTCTGTTCTTGGAGACCCTTAAAACCTGACTGTACAAAGGCCTGACCTACCTACTTAAGATTGGAAACCGTCTCTGTCTTTGAAGCTGGCCATGTTTCCTACCTAACATGTTCTGTGATTCTGTGAATCTGAAATGAGGATTACACCCTGAGGACACAAAGTGAGAAGATTTCAGGTGACTGGCTAGTCATAAGACCATACTCTACAGAGGATAAAAATGAGGAAGATTTAGTAGAATCTCAAGACTTCTGCCACCAACTATCTGCAAGGGTTCATGACAAAAGATGGGTCTCATCCCCCCTCTAGTGGCTAGTACACATAGGACCAGTCACTGCTAAAACGACTTTGTAAACTCTAGTGGCAAATACTTCAGGAGTGAAAGATATTTATCCCACATGTGGTTATCAATGCATTCTGACATCATGGAATTAGTGGTGTCTGTTTCCAATTTTTTTTTTTAGTTAGAAAAAGACATATGACATATATATTCCTAGCATTTAAGATCTCTCTATTCCTAACATCACCTTAAATATGTTTTCTCCTGATTTTGAACTAATTTTTTCTTCTATTTTCAAACAATTTTTGCACGTTCTGTATTCATGCATATATGCAAGTATGTAGATATAGAGGATTATGTCTCTGTGAATGTGCATAATTTTCATGGTTGTATATATATTTATGTACCTATTTCCTTACTGGATTAGGTTGATAAAGCATTTCCAAGATCCCTTTATTCAGAAAATCAATTGATATTTGTGCATTACCAATCATGTCAAAGAAGTCAATGTATTCAGATCACAGAAAAAACCATCATGCCTCTGCGCCTAAGGATTAAAAGGGATATGTACATTAAGCATTAAAAGAAAAAGAGGTTTAAATGTTTTGGTAAAGGATTTTAAGAAATGTGGTACTATCTACTGCATCTTAAAGAAAATAATAAAAGCAACATTAAACTTCACTTTTAAGTGGGCATACTATAGAAATGTTTATTTACAGAGCTACTGTCCATCATTCACATATGTCAGATATTGTGGGCACATAGAAACATATTGATGTGAATTCTTTGGATATGATTCTTACAACAAATACAAGTAAAGAAGACAAAATGAGATGTTTAAAATGTACTTTGCAAAAAAAAAAAATTAACTACTGGGCAAAAAGATATGAATTTCCACATACATGAGAAAGCCAGAGAAAGATTTCCAAATATTTTGATAATAGCAAGTGAAATTAAATCATTCAAATTAATAGAAAATTAAATTACTGAGGAAAAAATGCAAGAAGTGATAAGTTTTATATAGTTCCAGCTACAGTAAAAGACAATTAACATTCTCAGATGGCTTAGTCTCCAGTGCATTTGACCAGCAGCAATAAGACAGCAGCTTCCTTACAGCATAGCAAATACCAGTTCCTTGCTCATGAATCTAGACATGCCTTTCTGCAGGTCTTTTGGACAGGCAAGGGATATGGGTTTTCTAAACACAGCCTTGCATGTTCACAGCTGGGAAGTTTAAATTTAGGTGTCAGTAGGTCAAATAGGTTCTACATGCAATGTTTTAAGCATCCCGAGACCTAACAATTTCAACAGGACAAAGCACCTGCCTAAAGCACACGTGTGCCAACCACGTGCGAGTGGAGCCATGAACATTCCATTCGGTAGCAGAGAGACAACCCTGTCACAACCAAGGGGACAGAAATCACTTGTTTCCACAGCACGGAGTGAAAGAGCATCTTTGACCACCTGCCAGTGCTGATAGCCCTACTCTTCTACCTCCAACGGCGACTATTAATAGTTCAAAGTACTAAAAAACATGTACTAGGTATTTCAGAGAAAACTGTAAAAATTGCAGCCAGTGTTACAACTCTTACTACAGAGAATGGCACTTAACAAAAGGGTGGAAAAAGGCTCCAGGTGGATACAATTTACAAGAGCAGACTTATGGGGCAATGTCTTTATGAAGCTGCTTTTGAAACTGAATCTGTTAATCAATTGTGTTAAATGTATCTGGGTTACTTCCTCTCCAGAAGCAACAACATATGCCACTCTTGGTCAGACAGTGAAGCCCATGTACACATTCTACAATTCAGTCTTGCTGAAAGAAATGTGGAAATACAGCTTGTGTTGGTATCACAAATCTTGGAGGCTGGCATTCAGTCTAAGCTCCACTTAGTAGAAAATGGAGAGAAAGAGCAATCTCTGTATCCTCTAAATTGTGAAAGTATCTTAAATAGGAAGAAATATAGTTTGTGACTGTCCTTTTCTCACCAATGCCAATAGAGACACCCTAAGCAAATAGCTTTGACTAAATTCTTAGCTCTTAACTCAATTTAAATAAAATACCCAATTTTATTTTCATTTTTCTGATTTAGATAAAACTAGTTTAGCATCAGCTATGAAAAGGACAAATGAAAGGCTATGCTAGGAGGTAAGCCTGTTCACAAGCATGTGAAAATGAAAAGCATATTAATCAATCCTACTTTAACAGCCATAGAAGCATGTCAGAACATCAGTTACAAAAACTGACAGAAATTTAATAATGCCAGTGCAGTGCTGGTGATTGCCAAGGAAAAGGCCACCTTTTTCATACTCCTACAGACTCCAGAAAAGAGCTGGAATGGACAAAGAGAGGAAGAAAAAAATCTGGCACATAATTATTAGTTTGACCAGAATAAAAATATGTTCACTAAACAATATGGTATCCTGAATACTGTCAAGCACCTCTGAAGATGTTGAAAATATCTATGAAAATAAGTTTTCAGTTCTGCTGAAAAAAAGAAACAGGTCATCCTCAAAGCAAAAACTTTCCTCCCTTAAAGGAAAAATTTATGTAACAGGGCACAAAGTGTACATTCCACAGAGAAGCACTTCCTTTAAGATTTTTTTCTTGCATTTTTTTTCCAAAATGGCACAATTTTCCTAAAGTTTTACGGTTCCAGGACACAAAATGATTCAGATAGCAATTGACTGAGTCACAGACTGTTAAGTATTTGAGGATATAAAAATGGTTCTTTTCCATAAAGTATGATGGTTAATTTAAATACCATAATTTTAAGTTCTGAATTACAGTTCCATTATCAATCATTTATTGAAAACCAACAACTTTTACTATTCCATGAACTGATCTTGGTAATTTGTATTACACAGTTCAGGACCTGCTTGGATGTACTTGGGATAATATATTTGTTATACCAATCCTTTGCAGATGGAACTTTACCAGCTTTCACTGATTTGGCTAATTAGTGCACTGGATAGTATTTACTAAGCCTTTCACCAAAATGAGCTTGCCTGATGAAATGATAAAAAATGAAAAATGAAAGTGTAGCAAGTCACTACACTACTTATCTCCAAAGTTTAGGAAAAACTAGTGCAAAAGCAAATCTACCTGTGAATTCATTTCATCAGTTTGGAAGGTTACAAGTAACATGTCTTCCCAGATGACTTGCTACTGAGCTTTGTCATTTTACTGATCCACTGTGGGATTTAAAAAATGCTATGTAACTATCAGCATAATAATATCCTACAAATAAGTTGAACTAATATTATGACATTATTTGTAGTAAAAATACCTGAAAGGAAAAAGCAAAGGGCACAAAATGGAAAGGATAAATTTCTTTCAAGCACAAGTTTAAGAACATAAATACTGAAAAATAGCTTTTTTGACCAGTGAAATTTAAGATAATGATATGAAAAACAAAGAGACTGGATTTCATTTCATGCTATTCCGTATCAATACTTCTCTGAATTTCCCCTGTGGAAAAATGATACAACTCTAATAAAATGATTCATAGCTCTAAACCATTTTCCTTAGCGAACAGTGTACATTAGCAGGACTTCTAGAAGAGAATGTTTCTTTCAAAGATTTATTATTGTGAGATTATGGTAAGATGATATGGATGGCTCAGTGTATGAGATCTTGTCATCCTGGCAGAAGTACTTTGCTCATCCAAGAGGCAGGCACACATTTGGAAGTAGGCAATAGAGCTCAAATTCTGAAGCTACAGGGACCGAACAGAGTCTGACCAAGTTCATATTAACTTGGGAATAGGCAGTAAAGCAGCAGCAAGTGTGAACTATTAACCCCACACCAAACAATACATGTTGGCATGAGCAGTGGAAGAGGTCTACTTATCTGTTTAATTGAAGGAGGCACTGCAATAACAATAGCAAAGAAAAGGATGTGAGCAGGGAGGTAAAGGAAGGAAGAAAATAATCCACTCTGACATTTTTAGTGTGGCTGTTAGATGTTTGCTTACAAAAAGAAAAAACACTTTTCCTATGGCCAGTATCAGTACACCAGAAAATAACTAAAGTAAAGCAAACTTGCTGAGCAAATTTCACACGTGGTATTAAGCACACGGACTTTAAAATAAAGTTTTTTCAGATCAGATTTTCAAATCCCCCCATGAAAACATTTTCTATCTAAGTCCTGAAACAGATGGATTAATAAATAACAACATAAGCTATAGCTTAAATAGTATCTGTCAAAATTGCAAAGGTAGTGTAATTGACTGTGTGAAGAGTTACAAATACTGGTTCTGTTTAGGTTTCATTATTGTAAAAAAAATAAAGTATATCAGAAAACATAGTGGGTGATAAATGTTTTGACATGACCCATGCGGCAACCCAGATGGCCTAATGGCTTCGGTAGTGAGCCCACCTCCAAGTCATTGGCTGACGCTGAAAGGAACTCCAGTCACCAGCTGGATTTGGACTAGCCAGTGCAGGTCACAGACACCAGGCTCCTACTCTCCCCAGCTGTTTTCTGCCTCAATTTTTCCCCAAAAGACTCCATATACAAAGCAGAATTCCATGGCAGACTACCACCTGACTGTAGGCACACTCATGTAGGGTAACATGAGAAAAGGAGGAGCACAGTGCTGGAGCTCAGCCTGCAGAGTGCCTTTCTACCAGAGCTCTTCTGGCAGCAGGGGCACAGCACAAACAACGCAGCTTCCCTCCACCCCGGGAGCCTGCATGGCCGAGCATGGACCCAGTCTGAGCACCTTGGGCTAGCACACAAGAGATCAGAGACAGGGGCTAGCTATGACTGCGGAGAAGCTAAATATATCGGAAGCATAGCGCCAGGTGCAGCCCTAAGTTCATCTTCCAAGCTTCCAAGATCTTGCACATAAGGGATGCTGAGGTGAAGGAGTGTGCAAGGACTCGTACAGGTTGTAAGAGAAGTGCTTAGAGGCAGCGGCAGTTCTGGAGCATTTTCAACTTGGTATGAGTACAGTTTGTACATTAGGGATGAGAAGCAGGGCAAGCAATACAGAGTTAGAGCAGCAGGAAGGTGGGAGGACATGAATTTAGTTGAAGAAGCAGAAATATGGAATGAGGGAGTGGGGACTTACCGCAGGAATAGCGGAAGATCCTATTTTGGACAGCTATAGGGAATCCATCAGGAAGCTGTGGCTCTCAAACACTTTGCAGCACGGCTTCAAGACCCAGAACGTTTAGGAACTCTTACTCTGCGCTTTCTACTATAAAATTATTCTTTTCTCTCAACGTCACTTTGCATCCCACACCTGCTCCCAACCTCACTTAGAATAACTTTTCTAGACAAACTAGGGAATACAGTCCCCAGGGGCTTACATACCATGTCTTTCTGTAATATCAAATAACATGAAAAATGAAGTCCACAAATTAAAGCTGTGAAAGTGGGCTGGTGAAGAAATTGGGCTCCCTAGTTGTCCTTGTCCCCTGGACCCCATGTGCTCATCAGTATCCTGGCAGGTGGCAGGGGAGCACCACACTGAAGGAAAATCATAAACCTTTTGACTTCACTCTGTGCCATGCACATTCATCACATGGGCCCAAAATCTACAGTTCTATCATACAACTTAATTAATTTCAATGGGATTTAAGTGAATTTTGTTCATTAGTCTGTCATCTGTGCTTCAGGAATTACCCAGGTGTGCCATGTGGTAGCAGTAGTCCCAAATGCCAATATGTTTAAAAGACTGGTGCTATCTTAATTATTGCTATTAAAGTCAGTGCAACATCACCCAGTGGTGGCTTTCCAGTACAGTTAAGAGAAACACAGGCTAAACCCCCAGTGTTCAGACTTACTTTCTGTATGTGAGGAAAGTAATGATTAAAACCCTTTTGAAGATCACCATCAAAGCCTATTTTGCTATTGATTTATACTGAATGTTAATAATTAAACAGCTGACATATTTCTCAGCTTCCTCTCATTGAGACCCTGTAAAAGGTAATCTATTTATATTCCACTCAAGATCTCTAGTGGTTCTTTACTACCTTAGTATCCAGTAAATACTCACTAAGCTTATTATGGAGCAGGACTAATATTTCACTTGAATTGGTAGGAAAATGGCTTCTTTAGCTCCCAACAATAGCTGTTGCTGAATCTGTGAAGTGGGAAGAATCTGCGTAACATGCAAAGAAGCTACCCAATCCCTTTAACAGCTTCTTTAAAAAGGGATTGGACCCAATTCATGAAAAAAAATGTGTATGTTCAGTGGGCGGTACCTTTGATGCAGTTCTTTTATGTATATAAGGGTTAGCCAGAGTGTCTGAATAAAAAAGGAAGCCAATCTGCTTTTATTCAGGCATAGCACCATGTGGGCTGAATGTGAAAAATAGAAATGGTGTATTAAATGCGATTCTGAGAAGAGACTCATTTTCTTGTTAGTACAAATTATGGGAATAGGAGCCCAGCTGAAATGTGTAACACAGTGGTATGTACCAGTGATGGCTGTAAACGTGGGTCTCAGAACAAAAGTTGGTTTTCCCATAGCCAAGGATTACGGCGATATTCTTGTTTCTGCCATCCTCACGGAAGAGCTGTAAACACCTGTGAGAGGAATGACTGATTCCTAGTGATGTTCCAGTCCTTCTCACGCTCCCTTCTCACAGTGGCCCAATGTAAGACTGCCCTTTCAAGATTCTGCAATAATTGTGACATTAAAACCAAACCACGTTAGATATCAAAGACAGATTGATATCACATTTTTCCTTCAGCCTGTATATCCTTGCTTATCTCCATTCTGGTGCAGAACGCCAGGAGACCAATTGCAGAAGAAAATTCTTGTACTTCTCCTAGATCAAATTTGCATTTGTAACTCATTACACATCTCATAAAAAGAACAGCTTTTTAAAATTGAAAATCAAACCATCATTTTCTGCCAGATTAAAAGTAAATTAAAAAAAAAGTGCAGCAATTTAAGTCACACTTAAAGTTCACAGGGGTTAATGCATTTTATTAAAACGGGTTCAAAATGAAGCGCCTTTGTCATTAAACTCACTGCTGCAAAGCAAAGAGTCCTTTTACAGGGATTTTAGAACAGCTTCCTGATCATTTTGTAACTGGATTTCTAGAAAAAAATCAGTGAAAAGGATCCAAAAAACTTCAGATTTCTGTGCAAGTTATTCTTTTCTGTTTCCACAGAGAAGTGGAAATGAAGACTACCGTGAAAAAGTCGTCTTCATAAACTGATCAACCCAGTATCACATAGAAGACTGAACTCTTTACAGAGTTTCTATCTTTCAAACCTCCTCAAGAAGTCTTTGTCTCTATTATTTTTAACAAGGCTTGTGTGACATAAGCATTTGTAAAAAAACCTAGGCAGTAAATAATTGTAGTCTAAGTCAGAAAGGGCAAACTATCTGCTGGAAGCAGATCAATAATTTATGGCTCTACAAGTAGACTGCCAGTATCACAAGCATGATTTAGACTGCCTGCTACATAAATGACTGATGGATTTGGGTATAAAATTCCAATTTGTGGTCTGTCCTGATCACAGAATTGCAATCCAAGTATACTATTTTCTTTCTAAAAAGTGATTTTTTATCATCTCGATTAAAGCAAGAGTTCAATACGTGGAAGTGCATACCACTTGTGGGGGGCCTGTGATGGACTGAAGTACATAAAATCATACTCAGTTCAGTAGCAATCTAAGTGGGATATTCAACACATGTAATTTCATCTAGCCACATTAAGACAAGATGTATCATTACTTTTCCATTGGCAGGAAAAGGTGCCCAGACATAGCTTAGACTAGATGCACAATTTTCAGACAGCTTAAAATGTCCAAATCAAATGGGGAAATTAATCTTGCTTGCAATTACTAGGAGCACTGCACCCATCCATAGCCAAACATGCTCTGCCACAGGCTTTTCAAGACCAGTCACTCTTCGGAGTATTTACTTGGGGTCTCCAGCCTGCACTGAAATTCATGATGTTCAAAGCTGTCACATCGGCCAACTAGATCAATGCCATCCTGCACCCACCTACATCGATAGCCACTTGATGTTTGACAGAAGTGCAGCTGTGCCTTCCAGGACAGTTGATGGATAGGCAAAACAGTGAAATTATTTTATTGACTCTTGGGTAAAACTTCATTTCCAAAGAAATCCGAAGTTGTTAACCTTGCTTTTATTCCTCCTGTGTCTCCATTAAAATATCTAGGCTCTTTCAGCACTCTAAACTAGACAGTGATGCAAGAAAAGACTGCGTACTTCTTATATAGCTACAGTGTAAGTGTAGTAAACTAAACAAAAGCCAAACGACTACTGACTGAGTTAAAAGAGTGTCCCTATTGGCTTGAAAGTATTTCAGTTTATACATACCATCTTGTTGGCTTTATCACTTTACATTAATTTTGCCTAAGGCTATTGAGCATGCCTTCTGGCCCATAACATACTGATTTATCATGTCACACAGGGATCTTTATGGTATTAACAACTCTACTCTCAATAGCTGGAATTGTGCTAAAGCAGAAGCATAGGGGGCTAAACAACAGCTATAACATGAAATTTGAGACCTATAAAGCAATAATAAAAGAATTATACTTCCGTGTCAGATTTCCCCACTCCATTCTGACAGGCTGAAAACTATACTGGTGAAAGCTTTTCTCCAAATCAGCTGACATGGGTTATCCTACAAAAACCACAGGATGCTCTGTTTCATTAATATTCTTAACAGCTCCCTTAAAAGAATCGTGTTGACATATGGTATTTTTGGGAAATAGGGTCATGGGGAGGGAACTTCTCCTCTCCTAAGCCCCATAAATCTCTCTCTCTCCCAAGATTTAGGCAGGCCAAAGGCACTTACGGCTATTTACATAGAAAGCCAAAGCTTACGTATAGTCTCTCAGTTTCTATGGCAGCACAGCTCCTATAAAAACACAGCTTAAAACCACAGCTCTCCAAGCTTGCTGGCATCCCTGTGTAGTCGCAGACATTCCCTTAGCAGCGAATTTCTCCTCGAAACACGCCAGACTGTGTAAATTAGCGCTGACCCCGCCACCGGCAGAGCGAACAGCGCGCTGCCATGGAACACTCCCGGTGCGAATGGCCAGCGGTTACTGCCTCTGCCTCCTGCTCTCACTCCTTCCTCTCTCCAGCATCCTCCCTGGGATCACCAAGGGCTTGCCAGGTGAGCAGCAGGAAGGGAAAACCACGCCAAAAAGCACATTTTCCTTTTATGTCCCGCTGCCTTCTCCTCTCTCTCCAAGCAAGCTGAAAAATCCATCACCCAGAAAATTAAGATGGAAAAGACTGAAATCACTGCTGCCTTCACTGTTGCTAAGATTATGCAATAGAAACACCTCCTAGATAATGGGATTTGTCAGCATCAGCTGAAAAAAAATGCCTACTGTGTGTTAATATTAAGAAACCAACTATCCCTACAAACAGGAAGTGGCTGATGCTATTTTTTAGTTAATTCAATGCATGAAGCAAAGCCATATATTACTGGTAACTAAATAGATAACTGGAGCATTTTTACAGAGTTTACTTAAATTTTACGTTGCAATTAATGTGTCTGCTTTACACAGACACCTGCTTAATCTTCTTACTACTACATTTTGCTGTTCCTATGAAGAATTTCAAGATTTGCATTTTACTACTGGAACACCTAATTGCAGCCAATAAAAGAGAATATATTCTCTAGGGTATCCAAAAGTATCCTGTATGCTTATTAAAAATTAAACATATTAATATATAAAAATACATTACTTCAATTGAAACTCCAATGGGAAGGATACTCTTATAGGCTGAAAAAAGGAAAAAAGATCTGCTTAGGACAAGAATATTCCTCACAAAAAAAATTTGAAAATTTCTTTATGTAACTTAAGTATCACATCATTATGTGACAGCATTCCCTTCTGATGCTAAGAGAGCCTTGGATTGGCAGGAGATTTGGAAGTTTTGATTAACAACCTACTGGAGCTCTTGGCAATGTGCCTGGGTGTTTGAGATTACTGCTGCTATAGAAACTCCCCTGGGTGGCTGTGCTGCTTTTCTTTTTCTCACATTTCTAAAATGTTGGTCTTCAATTTTTTTTTTGTCCTTTTGCAGTTTGTTCCACTTAGTAGCAATTGCTGCACTACTGTTCTACTCTCACTCAGTGAATAGCACAGCTACACAAACAGCTATCATTACAGATAACAGGCATCATAAAAGAGTTTGCCATATGCCTTGTCAGCTGGCCAAACTGATGACACGATTCTTTTAGAGCAGTCTGGGTAGTTCATAGGAAGTATATGCATTTCAGGAAGCTGGCAATTCATCGCTTTTCTCTGAGTATAATACTAGTTAACAGACTTTAAGGGCTGAGTATGTATGAGTTTAATATTAGCTTAAATTGCTATATAAAATTTTTAATTCTAACCTATCCAAGGGAGAATGAGGTAATGACTACAAAATCAAACAAAAATAATCTCTTTTTGTGTGATATTCCCTCCTTTCAGATCACTTTTTCAGTTCTCTTTCTTTCTTCTTGGGATAATCCAAATTGTTCTAACACGGTGTGAAGAAGCTGTCTTTTTCCAGCACCACTAGGTGTGACTACACTTTAGGGGGAGCAGGAGCAGGACCACAAGCCCTTTCAATTGCTACTTAAAGGAAAAGAGTACTAAACAGTGAAGCGACACAGGGTGGGTGTAGTGTCTGACTGCTGCCCTGAGCATCTGACCAGGCTGCATCACAAAGTTACATCAGCTACACCAAAAGCCTGCCCAGGCTATCATCAGTGAAGTGACTGTGTCTTCCAGACACACCAGCCATGCACACATCATTGTCCCAAAGTGCTCCATTTTCAGCATGCACATACGTGGACACAAACACTGTGTTGAGTCCAGTCCATGGGCACTGCACAACACAGGCACTCATGTTCCTCTACTTGTCCCCTTGAGAGGAGGCCAGCCACTGCCTGGCTAATCTGTGTCACTTGTTTCTGGTGCCCTGCCTGCCAGAGACTGCTCTCCATGGGAAAAGGCTGCAAGTGGGATAAGCTGGTTCAGCAGTGACAACATTATTTCTTGGCATCTTATCTGTGCACATACAGACAAAGTCTGATCTGATGGGGCACAGCAGGGCCCTACAGCTCCTGCATCAATGCAGCAATGGATGAGCTGCCCCTACCAGTGCAGCTCATGCAGCTCACACCATGCTCCAAGGGCTCCCAGGAAAGGAGGGATACTTTGAGACTTCTACAGGAGGAATGAAAAGTCATTAACTGAGCTCAGGAGAGATGCCAAATGACCTTCCTGAAAGGGGAGGCCCAAACACAGTGCACAACCCAGATATGCAGATGACTGACATGTGGCAATAAAGAAACCATCTGAGTCAAGTAAGTCACATCAGCACGTGGAAATCCTTGCTTGGGAGGTTTTCTTGTTAGCTGCATATCTATGTGGGTTCAAAGCAGGTGAACTGCTGAATAACTTCAGCTCTCAAGAAGGTCCATGAAAGAAGCCTCGAGAGAGTAAATAACATGTAGCAAATGGGTTTAAAGCTAGCAAGTGATTTAAAGCAAAGCACACAAAATGTACTTTTTGCATTCTTCTTACAAAGTAATGCCATCAGAGACTGGACTGCGCTGGGTCTCACCTGTTTGGAAGACTGCTAGCTTTTTATCTTGTCCTCCAGAACTTAAAATTACTACATGTGAAACAAGTTGCTAGAACTACAGTTCTGAAAAGAGCATTCTAAATATTGCTATAGCCCGTCATATCCATTTCATATCTGCTGAAGCTTGTGGAGACCCTGAAGCAGAAACTGAGAGAAAGATAAGTGCAAATCAGCTCTACTATTTACAGACAGTATCCAGGCAAAATCCGAACCAGAATAATTCACAAATTGATTTTTTTATCTACTTCATTGATCAAAGCTTACAAAGAAATGGGGCATTGGATCATCAAGGCCCTTATCAGTTGCTAGAGTTATTATGAGAAAGAAAATAAATTGTTATGATTGCAAATCTGACAAACATACAAACAATCAAAACATCTTAAAACGATAAATTACGGAAACATTCTCAAGCAAGTTAAGGTGGAAGTTAGAGACAGAAGGGTTTTAGCAAAAAGCCCCAACAAACTCCAACCCACAAAAATGCACACAATTCTAACTAAGGAGATGCCTCCTATGCTGCATAATTCCCTTGGAAATCCCATTTATCTCCCTCTTGGCCTTTCACTAGTATGCACAAAACCATCTAAGTTGGCAACAATCTCTAGAGGTCATCTGGTCCAAGCACCCATCCCAAAGCCAGTCCAGCCAAGTTCTG
This sequence comes from Rhagologus leucostigma, assembly GCA_013397725.1. Lineage (NCBI taxonomy): Eukaryota > Metazoa > Chordata > Aves > Passeriformes > Rhagologus > Rhagologus leucostigma. The sequence continues at coordinate 2,213,916 of VZTD01005870.1, forward strand.
CATACCTCCAATGATGGAGATCCCTCAGCCTCACAGTACTTTTGCTCTCATGATTTTACCATGGTCATTTCCACAAATGCCTACTCTTTAGTCACAATTTCTTGTGTTTCCCTTAGTCTGTGGCTTCTGGTCCTTTCACTGCACACCTCTGAGAAGGGTCCGGCCCTGTCTCCTCTGTGTGTCTCAGGTATGTGAAGACAGAAATAAGACCTCCTACCAGCCATCTCTTTTTAATGCTGAACAAATCCAGTTGTCTCAGCCTCACCCTGCACAACCTCAGATGCACTCCAGTCTCACAAGCATTTTGGTAGCTCTCTGCTGGACTCCACTCAGCATGTCAGTGCATTTCTTTTAGTGGAAGACTCCAAACTGGTTGCAGTTCTCCTACTGGGGTCTCACAAGTACCAAACAGAGGGGAAGGAAGGACTTGCTGGTTATGCTTGGTAACACTGCCTGGGACATGACTGCCTGTGTGCTGCAAGGACACACTGCAGATTCATCCACAACTCATCATCCACAAATACCTCCAGAAGCAACCAAGCTGCTTGCTAGCCAGCTGGCCTGCCACTCTGTGCTGTTGTGCAGGTTTATCCCAGCCCAAACACAGGACTTTGCATTTTCTTCTGCACTGAAACATTTGCAATCTTTCGGTGCAGCACGGGTTACTTCAGCCTTCTCTAGACCACTCAGCTCTAAAGGAAAATAATTACATGTTGCCATCTATTCTTTTACACCGTAGGTGAGAAAAATGACCAGAGAAAACTAGTAACTTTTCCTGTAATTACTAATGCAAAATGTAGAAGAAAGGCTCAGAGTCCAAACATGTAATATAAAACAAAGCTAGAAAATAAAAAAATAAAGTGATATAAAGAAGTAATATGAATTACTAGCAAAATGTTCCTCTGTGGTGCATTTATGGTTCAAAAATTAAAAATGGCAGCCTATGTAATATCTAGCAGCAGTACTTTCCAGGAAGAATATACTGGACTTTTAAAATGTTCAAGAAGAAACATTTAAATTTATTTTCATGAGGAAAAAAAAGCAATAGATGTTGAGACTGGGTTCAGAGCACTTTTAGAGTCTCATATTTTCTACTTTCCTCCCATCACATTTCCAGTCCTCAAATAATATCACAGCTCACTTCTGAATCAGAAAAAAGGGAGAATCCATCTCAGGACTCATAACTTTCCTACCATTGTGGCCGAGGTTTTTCATTTGCACAAATACAAAGACGATGCAAAATATCCACATATCACAGCTTAAACATGCCACAATCCCACAACATCCACAACACCCCCCATTACTCTGATGATCAAGGAAAGAGGAAGCACAAATAAGAATCAGACTTTCCCAATGCTTGAACCACCCAGACTAAAGCTATTTATGTGAGACCAGGAGTCACCATAGAAATGGGGAGAGAGAACATTATAGTGAATTACTAGAACCAGTCCAATATTCAGGAGGTATTTAAGGAACTTTATGAAACAACTGACCACAAGGTATTTACATCTCCAGAAGAGAACTGGAGATGTTCCCCTTTCTCTCCCACAAATCTCATTAATCATTTCAAATGGTGTGGTGCAGCAGTGGTGTCTCTGCTCCACCTCTGCAGAGTCACCATGCGCCACTGCATTTCCACATACTCGTGATAAAATGCTGCCTCCCTGCTCCTCCTTGCAAGGGAACTGTGGCTACACAATAACAATTTACCTCTCCATTTTAGTCTTCCCTTTTCCTTCTTTTTCCTTCCACCCTCCAATCTGGTTATTTTTGGACTGCCAGTTGGGATTATTGCTTTTTCCCTGCTAAAATAAAAACAAACAACAGTTATACTTCAGTTTCTGGGCTTAAGCATGAGATCTGTCTCAAACATTAAACAGTCACATTTTCTTGCCTGAGGTGCAATGCTATCTCCTATGACACTGACTAAAGCAAGCCTTGCAACTAAAGGCAGATTCTGTTTCTGGATTCTCGTGCACACTTTTCCAACTTCTCCAGTAACTACCCATCTGCAATCCTGAGCAGGATTGTGTCCTGAGAATTCAGCACTGGCTGACATCTGTGAAGTCTTAGAGACTGAAAAAATTAGTCTTTCTGAGCTGAACTACAATCATAATTTAAAATACACACAGCTAAATTAGAATATTTATAACCTAAAACACCCTTTCTCTTTGACAAATTATCTTAATTTCAGACCACATTTTAGTATATTTTGCTTTTTTCCAAGCATCTCGAGGCTTACTACTTAAAGATGGTTTATTTGGAAGGAATTTAGCACCTCAAAAATAATAGACATTGTAGTAGCATCAATTTCCCACCTCTAAATGAAGGTCTTAAGTAGAGAGAACATGATGCTTTTCTGGGAAGCAAAGACAAAAGATTCCCCACGTCTCAATCTTATAATGTCAAAATGAAGTCCCAGGTAAAATCAGTCTTTAGGTGTGCAATAGAAAATATTCCCCAAACTAAATAAATATATTACCAAGTGTTATTCAAATGCTCATTTCCCTTCTTTTTTTTTTTTCTGCATTAGAATACTTTCAACTCTATAAAGAGTTTTCCAGCACCTGGAAAAAATAATTTTATTGTGTAAAATTCAGTGCGGCAAAGAGCTGACAGGAATTGAATGAAGAGACTTATCATTTCAGTGAAAATCATTGCTTTCCCACCCTGGACAAGAGACCAGTGTGTATATTCCTCCATTTTCCTGATTTTCAATATACTGGGTAGGGAAGGTTATATTGGATGGAGTTCTGAGTTGTCCAAGATGCAAACTGGGTGTGCTGGCTTCCCTTCTGTAAGGTGGAGTCACTCTGCCCTCCAAGAAGGACAAAAATACTTTTCTGTTTTCAAGATAGTAGGCAAAATGAAGCTAACACAAAGTAGATTTTCAACAGGGTGAGGCTCAAGGGAATCAGAGGAATGAGAACTGCTTAAGAAAAATGTGGAAAAAACAAGCATGCTGACAAACACACTGGAGAGGATGAGAAAATCTAACTAACTTCATGAAGCACAGCAGTAATACCTCACCCTTCTGAAAAGGATTCTGCTAATAAAGCACCTGACAGTAACTTAGAAAATACACCTCTTCCAGGAACAAGGAGTCCAAAAATTATGCATAGAAATTATGCAGTCACAGTAGGGTCTCTTCACAGGCCAGACATGAGAACTTTCAGATGGAACATAACAACAAAGTGAACTGCTCAACACGGTGAAGTCTTAGACTGCCAGTTGTTACCCTAAACAATATCTACAGTGTAACTGGAAACACTTTTAGAACTAGCATTAATATCTAATGTGAATGAAGAGCCAGACGTGACCTATACTGTTGGGCTGAGTTTTCCTGGAAAACTCTATGTACCGGGCTGCTAGCAAGCACTCAGTAAGTAGATTGATTAGAAAGGAATTTTCACTCTTTTAATGATTTTAAGCACCAGATTTAGTGCAAACTCCCTCAGGAATGCACATAATTCCTTTTCATAGGTGTTTTCCAGGCCCTGACAGGCACTATCATATCCCCTTAGAAGTAACACAACCTTTGTCAATGTACATAAAGGAATGTTTGCAGATTTTGACATGTTCAATTTACTTATACAATTACTGACCACTTACTTATTCACACTTCTTCTCCCTTGATGGTAGTCCCAGCCATACTGCATGAAGAATTCATTCTAATAATCTATATAAGTACTTGGCATAGTATTCCAGATTGTTGTAAATGTCAAGTTTCTGTTCTCCAGCTGTGTTTTCAAAGGGTTAGTTAAATTAAAAAGTCACATAGCCTTTTTCATATTTAAGGTTTACGAAAAATCTGTATTTTTGTTTGTACTCTGTCATGGGTCCACCCAGGACAGGGTTAATTTTTGCAGTAGGAGGCAGCACGGCTAGGATTTGTAGGTTATTCTGCAACACCTCACGTTGTTTACCAGGGACAGTGGAAGGGATGGCATGGCATTGCGGAGGGAGTGGTCAGGTGTTTTGTATTTTGGTGGGTTTCCATGTAGAGCTGTGAGCAATCACATGTGAATTGTTTGCCATTTTTCTTCTACTAATACTGTTATTAGTATTGTTGCTGTTATTGTTTTTTATCTCGTTGCTGTTTCCAGTAAATTGTTCTTATCTCAATCCATGGCCTTTATCTTTTGTGCCTCCAATTCTCCTCTCCAGCCTGCTATGGTGGGGAGAAGAGGGAGTTATTAATAAGCGCATGGTTTGGATATCCACACACTTGGATATCCTCACCATATTCAAAGCTCACCAAAAAACCTGATCCCTTTAAACTTAACTACTGTTATCAGAAAATTAAGCTAATGTTTATAACTAGAAGTGAACTCAGCTACAAATCCACACAGCCCAGCAGGATAGATGCAGTGGTTGCAGTCTCTGGAAGCAGCATGGCTGTCTTCATAGGACTTGTTAGCTCAGGCACCAAATTACACAGAGAAGTCATATCTCACCAGTTCCGTTTCCAGTCATGACACTGTAAGCATCTGCTCAGCCAGAGTTTGTAACTCTACTCCAGAAATTTCACCAGTAAGGCTCTCCTTTTCCTCCTTCTTTCTTAATCAAAAGAGAGAATAGATTTAGCTTCAGATACTAAGGGGTTTTTTTTGATAGAGAATAGCAAGACAAAGATTCCTGAATCTTTGCCAACTAGTTCCTGAGGCAGGCACCTATAACTTGCAAGTGAGCTGTCATGAACAAAATAGTAGTGCATGTATCCATCACTGCTAGGCTGCAATAAGGTGCCCCAAATTTAGTGATCAGAAAAAAATCAAAAGCAAGCATGGAGGTTACCAAGGCTTATAAATTATTTGAACTCCCCAAAATAACTTCAGAGAGGTTAGTAAAACAAGGTATGAAAAGGTATGAGACACCATACTCTTGCTTCTGTAAGCTTACTGTGCCCTCTGTTGATCATTATAATATTCCTTAAAACTACTTGACAACACATTTTCCCAGTGATTTTGTCTTGTTCAGGACATTCCGTTCTGTCTAGTCAATGAGACATAACTGCACAGATAAAGAGCAGGAAATAGTACCCTTTCTTTATTTTATGATGAGCTTGGGAAAATGCGGAATGAACAGGGAAAGCTAAAGGACTGTTTAATGGTTAAAACCACCAAATACTCCCCCCCAAATTCCTACATTCTTTCTAATTTCATAATTCCTATGTGATAACAAATTAGAGCAAAAAGAATAATTCAAACTTTTTATAGGTGGTCAGTAGCTTGAACAAGACTTTTGATTTAATTTGACAAAATGCTCAGAACTGAGGACACTAGGGAACCAGTGGCAGCATTGCTTTGACTGTGCAATGCTGAACAATTTGGAATACAATGCAACTAAAAATAATTTACACACACACTCCAATGTTATCATGGACATACAAATACAACTGGAATATAATTCCTATGCCTCAGATCCATGGTCTAATATCATGTTCACTTATCCACATTGAAATGGCCACTCATGATGCTACATGCTTGGGTTTTTTTTCTTTTTTCTAAAAGTACTTTGGAAGTGAAAAAGGGATCTTAACAGCTCCCCAGTGTGTTCCCACACCTGTTGAGTTTCCCTGAAGAAGTAAAGACGATGACAATTTTACTTGCTCTTACTCCACCATCAGGCACACAATTTTCTCCTAGGCATGCTAGAAAAGAATTAAGATTGAAGCACATCACTTCCTAAAAGTATTTACAGAATTTTGATTGTTACCCAACAGCTTCTGCTAGGTTTTCAAACAGCTCGAAGTCTCAACACCAACCTTTGGTTGAGTTTCTTCGATGCTTAGTTAGAGTGGCTCTCTGTGTCCAGGCTGAACAACGACTACAAATGCAAGAGACCCTGTTCAGCTCCCCACCAGAAACTCTGCTGGTTATAGTCCACACACAAACCATAGCTGCTGATACACTGTAGAAGACTCCATTATTATTATAAAAAAAGCTGCCTGAAAGTCTCCATTCCTCTTCTGCAACATTTCTGTGCGGGAAGGGTAGATCAGACCATTATCATTAACATGCTGACTTTCAAAGTTCTGTGAAAATGTTCCAGAAAATAGCTGAATATAAAGACATTCCCTATGCTGTTGAAGATGTATTCCTTTGCTGTCATCCAGTGCTAACGTTTCCTTTTGGATCTGTTTTACAAAACTTCTTTCCACTGATGTCTTACATATGTCTTACCTTTTGCTGGAAGATTTTGCTTTTTGTGGGTTGATGTTTTGCTTTATCTTCCACAGTCCTCTGTTGTGAACCTTATATTTACCCTATAGGGTGTATTTCCTCTAACTGTTTGGTTTGGGCTTTTTTAATGAACATATCTCTGAGATTGTCTTCTGCCTTATGCTGTCATCTTGCAGGTATTTATTTGCAATTACGTGATTCTTCAACTTTGGTATGGAATCTGCTGTGTCTAAATTACTTTATGCTGATGATAAAATGATACTTCTTTTGCCAACATCTGTTCCTGTATCCTATTAGTTTTTATCAGTCATATGTCAATTTGTATCTTTTCACAAAGTCTCTAATGCTTAAAGCAAAATCTTTCTTTTTGCACAAAATTCTTTCCATTTCAGAGATATTGGGGTTTTTTTCCCTATGAACATGTATTAAAAGTGTTTTTCTTCCTTTGCTGACAAGATGTTTTTCATATTGTAGATAGAAAGTTCCTTTCTCTAGAGATTTCTGTTTAGCCTTTCTCGTGTCTGCAAAACCAGAAACCCTATCATCACTCCAAAGCAAGAAGATCAAACATGGTGGAAACACTCACTGTCCCAAAAGCCCTGTACACTGCTACTGTGCTTGTAAGGAAAAAAAGTTTATTGATGCACTTTCAATTTTGGAAAAGACTTACTGTTTCTCAAAATGGTCCCTCAAGCAACAGTTTATTGAACTAGGTGTCCCAAAAGGCTGAAGTGACAATAATATATGCATCAACTACATTTCTAGAGTACAATTACTGTCAATATAGTCTAAAGGACTTTGAAATGAGGGAGAGGAGATCTGAACACATAAAATGTATCATCTGATGTATCATCTAATAAAAAGCAGACAACTAAAATACCCATTTTTGGTATTTTAAATCAAAAGTTGTATAGGATATGGAATATATGCCACACTATTGTGGAGGCCAAGCTACAGTGCTTCATTCTCCATCTGACTACCAGCTCAATAAACGTTATCAAGAAAATTTCAGATTGATTATATTTAGTTCAGCCATGTGCTTCTGAGAACTAATATCTCATCTCTAATTTTTAAAGGTGCCCCTTCTTATTTTATGTTTAAATAGGAATTTGTACACACACAAAAACATTACCCATTCTGCCTGCGTGGCCACACGCAGATTCCAAAAGATCAGAAGCATTTGTACAATATCCTCCTAGAACCAAGAGGTATGAGGACAAACTGACCTTAATCCATCTGAATAATGCTAAACACATATTAAAAAAAATAAATCTTAATTTGGAAACTTGAAGAGATTACAACATCTCAGCTACAGCCCTCAGAGCAAAAAGTACTGCACTGCTCCCCAGTCTGCAGTCCATACTTTAGTTTTAAGAAGTGTGTAACAGTGTCTTCTGTAAAACCATCTCTGCATTGATTAGGCAGCTTGAAGAATATGTATTCCAAACTACATTACGTCATTTTAACCTAGAGAGAAATACCAGCGCTTTGGACACAGAAATCAAGCATACTGATGTCCTAATACTGTGATTAATGCTGTGAGCTACACCCTGCCTAGCCTTCCTAATCTCTGGGCTTTCTAATTTATAGCAGAGATGGATAGGCTATCAGTGGGGAATTATGAGGATTACTAGCTGTTTATCTCTCCTTTGCAGAGACACTTTGCTGCTTATAGAATTACCATAAACCCTCCAGCTACAGTGCCACTTCTATACTTACCCAGAAGTCTAGATACCTACTGGGCACGAAATGTTTTGGTAGTCAATATATTAGAAAATGTTGGAGTTGATGGATGTACTTTTTTTTTTTTTAATGATTTGAACATACTGTCAAGGCCCGTCATGTTACTTCAGTGGTAATTTGTCTGCAGGTTATCTTGCATTCCCTTGAAATCCAGTGCTGTGATCTTGTCTACACTAATTAGAGTTCAGCGTTAATGCTTGGAGGTTGCCCTCAAGCATCACCACAGGTGAAACCATTAAACATGTATGCCAAGCCATCTCTGCACTTGCAGCAAGTTATGCAATCCATTTCAAAAGATTTTGTCTTTATGGTCACCAGGAATGTTACTGACTTGCCTTCTATCTGAAACTTAAAGGCTTTCTAAATGCGTCTACAGAAAGTCCTTATGCTGTGGAGCACAAGTTTCCTTCTCAGGTGAAAACAATCAAAGAGTGTGAGGGAAAATAGGTGTGCCACTTGTTTTAGTTTCCTGAAGAAGGAAGAAAGAAAGGGACCCTATAACATTTATTTTCCACTAACTTAAAAATCTGAATCTGTACAGAAAATCTTTGTCCTTTAGAAGGAAATTTATGAATGAGAACCATCAGTAAAATAAATATTAGCCCTCATACACCACATTTTCAACAATTTCAAGTGTCATCCAGTGATTCCTTTTAAATACGGATTGCATTTATAGATAGGATATTTTCAGCCAGGGTATCTCTGTAACCACACAATAATTAAGTGACCATTTGAGCATTCAGCTAAATTACATATATTTCACGCTGCTTAGATTTAAATTTTAGCCTATATATAGCTTTTATATTTTAGCCTATATATAGCCTATATATAGCTTTATATAGCTTTATATGTGAAACTCCTCACAATTTCCCACTGTTCTTAAACTTTGTTGTACTTCTTAACCAGCCTGCTGAACAGGAGACCTTAAGAACACTTAATTTAAAAGTTCTGAGGCTCAAATTCTATGCATGCATATTTATAAACATAATAAAAAGATGTACAGCAAAAAGCTCTTTCTCTCCTCCAAGGTGCAACATGTCATCTTTGTCATTGTACAGTCATTTGTATTTGTCTATGCTCACTTTATATTCAAAGACTGTAACAAAAAAATTGTTTAAACATCATCTTTGGTTAAAATAAGAACTCTTTTATTCTCTACATTATCTTCACTCACTTGTTTCTTATACCTACACGCATCTTTTGAAATACTTGATTTTTTAAGACTTGAAAACCTCCTAAAATCAACCAAATCCAAACCACTTCATGCCGGAATTCCTTTCAGAACACTATAAAATGTCTCAGCACATAAAACACACAGGTGTAGTCATCCAGTCATGATTCCTCCAAGGTATCATGAACTGAAAATACAATTACTAAAGAAGAGGACCATTCTCTCTAGGAACCAGCCAGTCTGACAGCCCAGTCTCAGCTCACATTTGTACAACCACGTCATGCAAACCTTTAAGGTTTTATCTTTTCTTTTCATCTCTGGGCAGTGCCTCGGTATGTACAAACCAGCCAAGATTCACTCCTATTTTCCTGGTTTTTTAAGTACTTCCTCAGTCGTCATCTGCAGCATAGGACCTCAAACTGCCTGCTAGGACCATCTAGGCTTGTCTTACCCATTTAGTTCCCTTCCATCACAGTGGCTTTGTACACTGAAGACACTTTGATCTTTCCTGTTCTCTGAACTCTAAGTATAGTCTCCAAGGGAAAGAAATTACTTTGTCCGAATAAAGTCCTTTATCTGAAGACAAGGGTATCTAGATGGAATTTAACAACAGAGACAGGCGATCATACTAGTTACCCAGTCCAGTCTCTCACCCTATGAAAGCCTGCTAACAAAGGGGGAACCATGAGCAAGCCTATCCTCTGTTTCAAGCTCAGTGAATGTTAAGTCTGTGCCTCAGTGTGCTGTCATATCCTATCAGCAGGATGAAATCACATTACTTTCTTCTGTGCTGGCTTTGGTTGCTTTTCTGGCAGGGCATGGTAAAAACATACAACATCATTTGGATTTGTCAAGGCGTTGGCAGTCCAGATAGACAAAGGCAGAATTGGGAATTTTCTAACAGGTTCTTGAAATCTAATAGCATGTTTACATAACATGTAACTCTCGCTTTAAAAATGAGTCATCTAAATAAGCGTGTGTTAGTCTATGAAACATGGATAAGTCGTGTTATCAATACAACTCATACATTTCTCAAGTGCCCACCATCCGGGTCCCACTGTAACTGTTCTTGTCAGTTCTGAGGTACATATGGCCAACTCCTATTCCTCTTATTTCCCTGCTGACTGCTCCACACCAGACTGTATTCCAGGGACACAGCCTGTATTACCAAGGGACAACAGCATTGCTTCACCTCTCAAAAAACAAGCCACAATTACTTTGTGCGCCAGAAATTTGCTGCTGACAGCTGCAGCAGAAGTCTCCAGCCTCGCTAGCTCTGCTGCACTGGTGAGTACACGGGCAAGCGTGAAGCCATGCACATCCCTTCCAGATCACCTCTCTGCTGTGGATGAATGCTTGCAGACAAGGACTTAACGTCTGGATAGTGAGGAGAGAAGTGTACAGCTGGGTATTCCAGTTTTGATGTCCACATAATTTGTTTGGTTGTTGCTTTCATTAGCTTTACTGTATAGATTGCTTCAATTAATTGTGGGGGCTTCTTCTCTCTTCTTAAATGACAGCATATGTTAAATTACAAAGACATTTAAGAAATATGGATTCTAAAACCAAAATATGGATCATATTCCAGTGAAACACCCTATGGAGTATAATTCATTTTAGAGGGAATGTTATGTATGGTTAACATCATTGCACGAGGAGATACGGTAAATTTTATCCCGGTATTATTCACCTATTTTATTCACATGTGGAACACTAACATAGATCAAGTAATGCATTTGCATGTGTTGGTATTCCTTGCATTTTATGTAGCTTCCTTTTTATCTGTGAAAACTTGGAAACATAAGGATACGTCTGTAAGGGGTAAATTATAGTTACAGACAACCAAATGATCAGGAAGCCTATTACTTAATTCATTTCTTCACATTATTATGTATTTAGAACATGAGTGTTAAGCTCTACTCATGGACAGTCCAGCTACCAACATGTGTATCAGTCAATGATATCATTTATGGTATCCAATGTTTCTTTTGTTTGGTCTTGTTTTATGGAATTTTTCAAAGAAAAAACACTGAAGATAGCTTAATTCACTTACACTCCCTATCAGGCAGAACAATACCTGCTTGCACGTACAACACAAATACGCAGTCTTGGACAGTGTTAAGGAAACTTGTGCAGTTTAAAGGGATGTAGCACATGGCTAATCTACAGCAGCGGCACTACTTTTACATCAGAAGAGTTTAAAACCTACCGCAAATAAGAGGATGCAAATAAGAGGTTTGTGACTTTTTTTACATGGTAAATTACTTCCCTTAAGAAAGTGTTAAAAATTACTTATTTTGCTATCTTAGAAAATGAAAGAATATTCAAGTAGATTACTCTACGTTCATGCTCTTCATCCAAACTGATTTTTTTTTGTTTAGCAATTAGGAGTCGCTATGCTGTCTTCACTGTAACCAACTTGTCATTTCAAAGAAATTCCCCCTGTGTTTTCAAAACCCCATAAAAGTAAAGGTGTCTTTAAAAAAGAAAAATTAACAGCAGGGTGTGACTGGGTAACAAAGCAGGGGCCTTGTCATGGCAGGAATACAAGTGCCTGTGGTTCTCTAATACATTTACAAGCTCCTTTCCATGACGAAAAATGTCTGCCATTACTAATTTTTTCTCATTATTTGTACAAGATTGGAAACGAGGCACTGTCAATATGAAAGGAATTCACAGAGACACCTTCCTATTATCCTGCTAGTCTATATCACAGCACTATCAATTTTATTTATTACTTTGCTGAGCTGGCCTTTCCAAAACAAGCAAGCTGATAGAATTACCCACAAGCAGTTGCCAAAATGATGATAAATATTATTACAAACTAGTGATTCTCATAAAACAGAGACATAAAACAGATTTCCTTTGACACGAGCTGCAAAACTCCCTCCTTGGCTCAAATGCTAGGCACTGCTCGAAGAACATCACCTAGCTCTGAAGATAAGGTTCATGCCCTGATCCTTCCCAGCTGAGGCCACTATGTAGCTATTCTGACCTTCAGATTACCAACAAATGCTGGCAGGGATAATGTATTTCTAGAAATACCTGCAGGCTGCTAAAACACACTCAGCACATATTATTCATGACTTACTTCCTTCAAATCCTTTTCCTTCCTTCCCTCAACACCCACAGTCACGCCTCCTCCCCACACCTCCTCTCCTAACTCCTCTAGTTAAGTTTGTAGACAAAAAACAGGCAAAGTAAAGTTTTATACTTAAAATGAAAGATCCACCACTGTACTGGTATAGAGCATCACAGACTTATGATAGGAAGGAGACGAGTTACATTTCCTCCTCACAGGTTTTCAGACCTTACAGATGTAAGACAAAGACTGAATCTAAAACTAAGAGACAATTTTATCTAGCAAAGAGTGACACAGTCATCAAGGAAGAAAACATCCTAAAAAATAAGCTATTGCTTACTGGATGATATTCAGGACAGTCAGGTTAAATGAGGCATAAACTTTAATCAAAATTGCAACCACCAAGCTGGAAAGATTGGCAAAGAAAATGAAGATGGGAGTGCTGTTCTGGAGTGAGAATAATGCACACTGAACACAGCAGCAGTGAGAAGACTAAAACCTATCTAATGCAGATTATATAATGCTGTATAGTCAATCATAAAAGAAAGCTTTCTTAAAGTTGGAAGTATTAGTGTTCAGGGGCACACTCAGCTGAAGCAGAAGCTCATAGGAGCTGCTCTGTGAAACCCTGCAGTGTTACCAGCTCCTGGTGGGATTTTGAAAGGAAGATGAGTGTTGTGGTTTCACCCTGGTTGGCTACTAAGTACCACACAGTCACTTGCCCAGGTGGGGAGGAGAATTGGAATGAAAATATAAACCTCAGGGGTTAGACAAGAACAATTCAATAAATTAAAATATAATATTAATAATAACAACAATTATAGGAATAGTAATTTAATAATATGATACCATTATACTATTATACTAATACCAACAATAGCAATAATGATACTTGTAATGATAAGAAGAGGGAGAGAGAGTAACTGAACCCAAGAGAAATATGTGATGCACAGTACAATTGCTCATCACCCACTGATTAATGTTAATCACATCCCTGAACCACGATGAGTGGCTTCTGGCCAACTACCCCCAGTTTATATACTGGGCACGACACTAAGGCGTGGAATATGCCTTTGGCAGTTTGGGTGAGCTCTCCTGGCTGTGCTCCCTCCCAGTTATTGTGCAACTCCTCACAAGCAGAGCATGAGATACTGAAAAGTCCTTGACTTGGTGTAAGCGCTACTTAAAAACAATGTGTTATTAACATTATTCTCATACTAAATCCAAACCCACAGCACTGTACCAGCTACAAAGAACAAAACAAACTCTGTTGCACCAAAACCAGGACATCTAAGTAACAGGCTGGCTGGAAATGGAAAAGGCATCCAAGAATAAGAATAGATAACTTTTATTTTATTTGAGCTCTCAACTATGCTTGGTATCACTTACCAAGTTATTAAATACAGAAAAGGTAAGCAAACACATTCTCCCAAGCTGCTGTGCAGCTTTATCGTCATGTTAAATGAAAACTAAAGTGCTGTAATAAAGCTGATAGCAGTCAAATTTTGTTTCAGAATTATGTTTATCAGTGAAAAAATAATCAGTGTATTAGACTCAGAATCATGAAGTATCAGGTTTTTGTGATACTTGCAATCAAGTATGAATGACATGTAACAAGAACATCAGCTACTGATGAAGCTCATGTTAATGTCACACTCAGCACTTAGAAAACATCTCCCATGTAGTCATCTTTCTTTTACTAGGGCCAGAGAACACAGAAGTGGAATATCTGTCAAAGTTATTTCATTTTCTTTTGTGAAAACCTGCACAATTTTTAATTTTTTATGTATATAAATTAAGCTAACAAAAGACAGACTGTATTTTTATTTCCTCTTCCCCTAAGACCTGGTTAAAAGCAATAGGATGAAGTATGCAAATGACACATTGCAAGAGAAGATGCCTGTACCACAGAGTGCTGTAGGATTCTGTGATAGTCATGTTTCTGCATAACTTGATTTATCCATTAGCAGATAAATAGGAACTGTTAATACTCAGGAGACGTTTGCTCAGGAAGTCAGAGTGGCCTAGGTTGTTCTGGTCCATTAATGGAGAGAGCATTGTTCAATTCCTTCTCTCACACAACAGACAGTGTCTCCTGGGGACCACTGAGGCCACTCTGTGATGCTCTGGTAGTAAAACTGCCTTGAATTAAATTATCCAGTAATTAGGAATTGCTCTGGCCAGGGAAAAGAATCAGTATAAAGCAGGGGCAATGAAATAGCCCCTGTTCTCCTCCCTCCTGTGCTCCTGGGGATGGAGAAGCACTTCTGGGAACTTGTATATTGTGCCAAAAGACAATGTACCCAACGGGCAGAGTGCAGAGCAGACCTCGTGCACCTCTAAGGTGTTGCATGGGATTTGGCTGACATTTGGCAAATCAGTCACAGAATGACTGAACTGGCTCATATTTTTCATCGTGCTGTCCACGCAAATCTTTAATGGATAAAGAAAGGCTGATCTGGGAGATTCTAATTTCTGTAGAGCCTCATATTCTCTTCCTGTCAGAAAGATGTCCATGAATACGCATGAAGGTTTCAATAGGATACAGTTTTGCATAAACATTAAGGCAAGTGTTGTGCACCTTTGATAAACACACATTTTTGCTGAGAAAGAAAGATAGGAGGTTTTGGTCCTACAAACTTTCAGTTTCTCCAAGTTCCCCTATAGTCTACATGGGAAAATTTTACAATATGTTAAATTGAGATGAAACTTATTTAGTTATTAGCTTCACAGGAACCTTGGCAGGACCATGTAACTCAAAAAATACTTATGATTTGGGGCTTTAAACTGCTCTTTGACAGACCCAGTTATACCAGAAATATGAAACTACTTCTGGCTAATGCATATGATTACTTCAACACAGCAGTTGTCTTCTCTTTAATGACACATTGCCCAAATTTCCCATTTCATATGGCTATTTTCCACCCCATTCCTGAAAGTACAAAAGGAAATCAGTTGTCACTCAAGCCTATCACTTTTTACTGTAAAGAACAGTCTGAGTGTATGATATACATGTACAGAAGCTTGGAAAAAGACCCTATCTTTTTTAGAAATTATAAACAAGGAGTTCCCATAATAATTCAGCAGGATTGATTTATGCTGTCACGATCAATCTGGGCATTTTATACTTTCTCTTTCTTAGGGCGCTTTTTCTCCTGTGAGATTAATTGTTTAGCATTGCTAATTTCCAGTGAATATCACATTAAAATAGGCTGAAAACTAGGAAAATGTGTAGAAATAATCTGAGATTGACGACAGCAGATGCTCAAATGCAATTCAGTTTTCTAGAACTGTGCAGTTTGACAGAGCAGCAATGGAGCACTCTAATGTGTTGAGGAGCTACCAGTAGGCACATGATCAAGAAAGATGTGAGGCGCCCCAGCAAATCAATATGAATTCCAAAATACAGCTTCAGACTCTTGAGATGGAATTCTGGTGGCATGCAGGAATAAATCTGAAGACGACTCCCAAAAATACAGAGATAGTGCAGGCAGTCTAGATCCTAATTTTACATATGTTATCTGTATCGTGTTATTTATGCTCACTGCTTTTCTGCTGCATTGCTTGCTCATAAATAAGATGTAGGTAGTGAAGGTGGCTGCAGTGGAAACGCTCATTGCACAGTGTGTACTTTCTAGTGGATGCCAGGTTGCTTCCAAAATGATCAGCACTGACTGGGTGAGTAAGACCACTGAAATGGGAGGCAATGTCAAATCTGCAAATTTTGGTACACAAAATAAAGAGGCTTCACTTGTGGCTAATTCAGATATAAATTAAGACGCAAAACAGTCAAAAATAGTTTAAAAGGTTTTGTCCTGGAGGAATATGCAACAGATCTCAGGTGATGTTATGTTAAAAATACACAACAAAGCTAACAAAGATGACAGAAAAAGAAATCCAACTTCTTTTAGCAGAATATAGAAAACAATAGAAAATTGTAAAGGTAAGAGTAGATGTTTATTATAAAATTAATTTCACAGTTTAAAAAAATTTCTCACTGGCTACCAGTAAAATCTTTTTGCAAATACCTAATAAAACTACATTTCTTTTTTTTTTTAATCTGTTTCTTTTTATATCCTTAAAAGGACTTACAGCTGCCAATCTGTGGAGAAGTAGACAAGTGTCCTGTGATCAGAGAGAACTTAAGCTCAGTTTTATCAGACAATAGCGACTAAAAGGAACATAGTACACGTCCACATTTCAACCCACAAGTCCAGAGTTTCATCATCCTCACCTCTTTAAAGTAATACTGCCTCTCTTTTTTAATTACTTCTACCTGCACTTGGAATTGCACAGCTACAGCTAAGACTATAAAAATTCCTACTGCAAATCACCACATTACAAATTACATGGCTGGATGAAAAGATGCAAGTTTCAGTAGAAAAGAAAATGTTTGTTTCTGACACTTATTCTTTGAACATAAAGGTGGCTGAAGAAAAATCAATCAATAATTAAAGAATTTCTAGCATTATAGATTATTTTAGTCCAGTTAAGGCTTTTTCCTTTTCCACAATGTCAATATTACAAAAAAATCCAAATACATCCTGAAGTAACGAAAAGAACCACAGTGGTTTCCTAAGTATTATTTTTTTATGGGTTAACAACAGCTAATTGAAGTAATTTACAGTGTATACATTTAAGACATTAGACTTAAAATTTATTTAAACATGTGCTAGTAGGTCAGTAAAAACACTTTTGCTGTAATCAGAGAATAAAAAATACCACTGCACAATCCAGTAGAGTAGAAAATAATTTAGTTTAAATTATTAAAATTAAGAATTTTATTTGTGACATATTTCTTTGGAAATTATACATGTGCACTGTACACTATGTATTTTGCATTTAAGTTATGTTTTCACGAGTTACCCACAAATGTCATTCATAACATACAATTTGCAACTACCTCCCAGACATCAGTAACAACACAAACTACGCTTTGCATAGTTCAAGGCATCCACAGTATAAAAGTTCATGGCCAAAATACTATCTGCTGATGTGAAAAGACAGTAACAGCCACTTTTGCCATTCATATTTCTTCTGAAGAGTAAAACATCTAGTCATCAGAAAAAATGAGAAATTATTTTCTATCATGCATTACAGAGATAATGGAGTTACTTATTAGGATTACAATACATATTCATATATGGCATGAAGAACACCTTTATTTCCTCCTGTGATTTTCATAATTCTGTTGGACTCTAAGTAACTGTTCTCTTTCCTCCCCCAAACTCCCCTCCCACCTTCCTGCTGCAAAGCCACACTGGGATGCTGTGAACTGGGAGAAGCAAAGAATCCTAAGAATGACCAAATGGTCAATGACTGTGCTTGGTACCAAGTGCTCGCTTAGAAAAAAAAGTTAAGAGAGAAACTGGCCCCAGTTTATAGTGCCACAGAATAGTAGAAGTTTAGTCATTAGCAGTCAAGATCAGACAAATTCAGCCTTCAGACAAAAGGCCCATGTTTTTAATAGTAGGGACAAATTACAAGTATTATCCATAGTTCCTCCATTCATAATCACGTTAAAAATTCAAGACACAAAATTTTAAAGATGGTGTGCTCATTCAAACTCAAGATTTCAGCTATTTGCTACATATATAGGTCAGTCCTCCAGTATTAATTAGTTTTTAATTGTAAACTGTTCAAATACTTTTTAAACTTATTTGAAATTTTAACAGTTTTGTTAGGTTATATTTAGATATCAGAATTTTTAATAATACAATGCAACTGTAAGTGGACTGGGAATTTTTCACAGCCCTGAGTAATCCTCTTTTCTGAAATGTATGTAGTGTCTCATAAAACACATAAAACTACTGCATCTAATTAAGTAAAGACTAGAGATAGACCTAAAGTCTAAACAAAGGTTTATCAACAAAATTTAGGGGCTTATTGAACCAAGAATAGAACTGCTCAGACTGTTCCAATGACTTGGCCTTTGCCAACCAAAATGCATTTAATTCGAAAATAAGTATTCTTTGAGAGACACATATTGGAGGGAAGTGTGAATCTCAGTGTATTTCAAAGAACAGAGGCCACCTGTCCACAAGAGTTCCTGTGTGATCAGTGGAAATTAAACTACCAAGTTCCAGTCTGCCTTACAGCCTTCAAGGTTTTTGTACCCCAATGTTTTTAGTATGGCTAGGCACACCTTTCTCCCGGAAACCCTCAGTGCTTCTCAAGAATTTGAGCTTTACTGTCAAAGTACAGTCAAGGTTCAAACTAATTTTGCTGCTGGGGAAGAGAGTTTATACAATTAAAGCAGCTCTGATGACACATTTGTTAAAAAAGATAAAGCTTCCAGCAGGGGTCAGTCTCAGAAGAGAGGTCGTTGGGAATAAATGAATAAAAAGGGAGAAAAAGTCTACTTAAGTACTACTGAACATAATACAGACCTGTTAATCTCCTTTCAATTACTATTAGTTCATTACATTCTCTTCACTTTCAATGCTGAAACATGTAAATATATTGCAGATACATTATGTTTCATTAATACAGGTGATGAGGTATCTGGGGTGACTTCAATTAGGAACTACAAAAATGGTGCTGAATGAAAGAACAGCAACTGTGTAAAGTAAACCTGGAATATTTATGAAGTATCTTTAACAGAGACAATCCTGTAGTAACATTAGATTTTTATTATTTTAACTTATTAACTGTACTTTATGTATACACTGTCTAATTCTACCTTAGATATGATCTAACCCTTTTCCTGTGATGTTAGCAACTGTAAGGGTTCATCTTAACTTTATTGTGACTATTTCATAAAATTCAATTCATACTTGAAACACAGAGCCAGCAGGCTATGCATCTATAAAAATGAAAGTTCCACATAGTGACTTACGTTGGCCTATTAGTTGAAAATGCTAAGTTCTAAGGTGCAGAAACATGGTGTTCCTGCAATTGCAAACTGCTTCTCTGGAAGAACCACCCAAACAAGCTGACCCTGTAGAATGGAAACCTCAACCAGACCTAAATTGCAACAGTTGCTATTCTGAGGTGCCTTAGAGAAGTCAATTCTATCGCATATTTGCCCTGTAATGAAACAAGTAATAGAAGATAAGGGAGTAAAGCACTGTCTATTGACTGTTGCTGTGTTTAATAGGACACACGCTGCAGTCCTCTGGACTGAAGTTCTCCAAGCTCAAAAAAACCACATCATAGGAAAAACATCTCTATAAATTCCTACTCATGTAAAAATTGACTGTCAATCCTCCTTACTTTATATATGGCTGGATTAGTTTCTTTGACTTTTGAGTGGTTACCTATTGCACTAAAGGTGCCTAGAAAAGAGATATCCTATTTGCAACCGATATAGTTAATGAAACAGATAATATTCCATCAGCACGGTAAAATCACTAAATAATTCAAGTTTTCTAAAGACCATTAGTATATTGTAACTTTCAACGATACCAACATTATTTGATATCAACCCATTTATTGCCTGATGCCCTGAAATTCCTTGTACCTCTTGCTCACGTACTCCCATGTACATTCTATCCTTTCTTCTTTTAGTAGCGTTGTCTAAATGTTACTTAAAGATTAAAACTATGAATTACTATAATTTTAACATTCCAATACTTTTATTACTTTTTGTAATTTCATTGTTTTATGCACTGATGGCCGATTCAAAGTAAGATTTAATTCCAGCGGTGATCTATCATGTTGCAAATGTAATTTTTTCACATGCAGTAAGAATAAATCTCATCACTTTACTATCTTTCAAGGCATCACCCTTCCTAATGACAAAATGATTTACCGACTTGGCTGAACTATTTTTCTTCTAAAAATTTAGAACCATCAGAAATATTTAATGACTCGATTTAAAGTGCTGAAATAGAAGCACACTGAGAGAATATTAAAATGCTGGTATTTCCCCAAGAACTAACACCTGTCTCAAATCAATAGGTTTTGAAGTGGAAGACATTATGTCCATTTCAATTGCAAATTTGCAAGTAAACACTGCAAAAGGAATGTATTTTATTTCTGAAGAAGTCTGAAAGCACCATGTTCCTTTCTGACTGCAAGATTTGCCAAGGCTTCACTATGGAACCTCCACATTCTTTTTACTTCAAAAGCTAATAATGTATGAGAGGTAACCCCTCGCTTCTGGAAACTACTGGCCATAATTTAGAGTGGTGCAGAAGATAATTCTGATTTAACTATTACAGCGCTAAAATAAGGCTTATAAGCTTTTCCATACCATTTCTAATGGTGAAATGCCGCCCTTTTCCAGATACGTCATACAAAAAAGATACGTAACACATCTTTAGTCTCAACATTACGAAGCAAATCATATCCAAATGTTGTATCTAAGACTCTTTCCCTGACAAAACTTGATCCAAGTACCAATAAAATGATTATTTATTTACAGGCATCAACAGTTTTAAATAGGAATTCAAAATGCACACTTGCAATACCACCCTTCTTTGGATG
Source organism: Rhagologus leucostigma (assembly GCA_013397725.1). NCBI lineage: Eukaryota > Metazoa > Chordata > Aves > Passeriformes > Rhagologus > Rhagologus leucostigma. The sequence continues at coordinate 2,234,527 of VZTD01005870.1, forward strand.
AGAGCTTTTCTAGGCAGCATAGTTGCAGCTGACAAGTGTTAGCCTACACTCGAAAGAAAAACCACAGAAAAGACAAACCCTCAAAAACTGCTACCCATTTCTCTTTAAACATACCAATTTCTACTTCAGGTAATTTTCTGTGAAGTTGGGCCATATAGGACTAAGAGGTAATGTGTTTGCAAATAGCTGAGAAATGTAGCAGTATTTCTATTGCAGAACATTTCAAGCAAATATCAAAATGCATTAGAGTAAAAAAAAAATCAAACATTAGGTAAAAGATGCAGTAGAGGAACAAACCAAACAAATCAAGTTTTTACTTCTATATATATTTATATATATGTATATGCTCACGTAAACAAAACCCCCAGCTAGAACCAATGATTGTGAATACCTAAACACTTTTAAAACTTAGAAGTAGTTAAATGGATCATCCCTTTTCACTAGACAAGTTGAAAATATCAGCAAAGAATTCAATTTTTTATTAAACTATTTATGTGTGAAACCTCTTATGCATGCATGAATTCTCCAGAACCAATAAAATGATGTGTATATTTATGTGACTTTACGCTACTGACAACATATTTGATCAGCTAAAGGTTCAATCACAACAAACCTCACAGTTGGCAGCTTGAAAATAATGGAAGAGACAGAAAAAAAAATCATACTTGAGGGTATGGGAGTCGGATATTAAACCAGTGAGATAAAATCCATCTTCTTATAAAGTTTTAGTTATCACCAATTTTACACAACATCTTTTACTTACTACAAAAGGGAAAAATCCTGAAACAATAATAATGACAATACTGTAATCAACTGTTTATAAACTTCACTGGTACACGTCTCAGAAACTAGCATAAGACAGCGTTAGAACAGTTAAAGGACTGTTGACAGTGTGAAGAAGTGCGAAAAGAACTTTGGTACATGGACAATAAAAAAAATAAATAGCTCATTCTGACATGAACTGATCTGTATTTTCCTGAACTTATAGCCGAAAATAGTTAAGTTCTTGCAGACAACCTTTAACATTCTGATGCAACAAAGTTCCTTTGGTAGCTATCTAATGCCTGTCCTGGTTACACTCCAGAAGAATTTTGCTTTTTCTCAGTTGTAGGAAAAGAAACTGTGGCATTATGAGTACACTCTAAATTGTCTGTGGCTGTTGAAGCTGTTGAGGCAATACAAGCTCCAGCATCCTACCTGATCTTGTGGCATATGTCAGGCTTTTTTAGGAAGGAGGTCACCAGCTCAGCACTACATGAGCTCTGGCTATAGATACGAGCAACCAAAACTCAAACACTCAGAGCTGCCTTTCTATTTGAGTACGCAACTGGCTCACGCTTAACAACAAAGTAAGATCACTGTTCCTGCATTCTAGAGCCTGCTCAAACACTGCTCTTTGAATTCATACAAAATACATATAATCTACTGTTGACTTTATTACTGTTCTATGATTAATATGCTTTATTATTGTATTTATTTTCAAAATATTTTTAATTTGAAACCACAACTTTTATCCAAAACATTACTATAATACAGGTTCTCTATTTATGTTTCATTTTACATACTTTTGCAACATCCTTTATTTTTGCTTACTAGTCAAGGAATTGAGATTTCCTACATTCCTTTTCATTTTTACTAGCTTATAATAGTGGCAAAGGCAAAAAGTAATCTTTTTGCGTAATGCAGCTCTCATTCTATGCGACATAATTCAAAATGTGTCATAATTCAAAAATAAGCAATTATTTTTTGCATATAGAAAGCTAGCAATATGTGCCAGATTATCTGCAATACATATCTTGTCATTAAAGAAATACAGTATGGTTTTATTCAGGAAGTTAATAAAGCCTATTTAAATGTTTTCTTGAATATATAGGGAAGTTTTTGCTCCACTGAGATGAGGAAAGAAGAGAAAAAATGTTCTAAACTGACTTGAAATTTCTTTTTCCTGTGTTTTCCTTATTTTGAGAAAATGCTAGATTTCTAGTTCTAAGTCAAACTGTGACCTTTTCTTTCTCCTGTCTGTGTGCTTGTCATGTTTAATTTATAAGGAGGTTGGATTTAATTTTTACAAAAATATTCTCACCTTTTCACACCAAAAAAGCCATAACATTAAAACTCAAAACCAATAAACAAAAGACCACACAAACCACCCTAATTCCTTCTGCTGGTTTTTTTTTTTTTTAATTTTTCTGTGCCTTCACAATTTTTTAATGCTGGTTGTAACAAAAAAATTTCACAAAACATTTTAATTCCCAGCCCTTTGTTGTACCAACACAGGGTTTATTCAACTAATTCGGGGGCCACTTGTTCATACCAGAAAAGGAAAATGACTATCCTTTCACCTTCAGTTAAGTGAAACAGTTTTTCTATCTTTGTGTAATTGCGCTTGAACAGAAAGGCTATTGGCTTCACTTCTTGAAATAACATATCTTGAGATCATGAGAAAACTCAGATAGGAATGGACATCAGGCAGTTTCTAGTTCAAGCTCCTGCTCCAAGCAGGCTCAGCTGTGACACCAGACTTGGGTGCTCGGGGCTTTGTCCAGCTGGGTCTCGAACACTTCAGAGAACAGAGCCAGCACAGGATCTCTGAGCAACCCAGTGCAGCACCTGGTTGTCCTCAGAGTGCAAATGTTCCTCCTTCTATCCATTCTAAACCTCTTGTTCCACCTCACGGCCATTAACCTGAGTTCCTGCCTCTGCACCTCAGTTTGCCAGCACGTTTGCACTGGCATGGGTTTCAATCCAAATTTTCATGGGTCCGCTCTTGAAAAGTTCTTTTTGGTACAGCATAGTAATGTCAGATTCCTATAAAGGACCACAGCAAACAACACAAAACCTGGATGACTTTCCTCAATCTTATTAGTTCTCTGCATGACTCTCACGTCAGTGAGGCTGTTTGCAGAAAATCCAATAAAGGCACTGTTACATATCATGGAGTTCAGTTTCAGATTAACACACCCAGCATCTGTTGTCTACATGCAAGAAAGATATTTAAGTTTCCTGTTACCTAGACAGCTAAGGCACAGCTCAGTTGGCCTCAGAGATACCTCAGAGCATTCCTTCCTGGCTCCAGCAAGCCCATTAGGAGTCTGCAGGTCTACAGGTCCTGTGGCATATTGATCTATTCCACATGGATGTCTCAAGTACACTGCCACATTTTGAATGATCCTAGAGGCATACAAAGGTGTCAGTCATTTGAACCTGTACGAGATGGATATTTGAATCATTCTGTTGGCCTGACTACCATGAAAACATATAGTACATTGATTACATGAGAATCTAGACACCTAGCAAGCATTTAGACACCGACATATGCTTGCACTAAAGTGTCCTTATTACAGACTACAACCTAGCCACAGCCTAAGATCGTGACAGATGACAGTAGACAATTACAGCTCATTAAATGAAATGTCAGTGCTGTGTGGTATGGGTGAGAACCACGAAATGCTATCACCGTATACTGGGAAGCAGCATCTTCAAATTTTGTCTCAGGCCTTCAATCACATACACACTTATGATAAAAAGTTCCACATGAGAGAGTAACAATATTTTTCTACTCCTTTCTCATTCCTGACCCATTCATCTAAGAGAAGACTACTACTCAAAGAGCAACAACAAATGAAGGCCAAACACGGTCCGTGAGGTAGAAGAGATGAGAGGTAGAAGTCAAATCCTACATAAACTCTAATTCCTTTTTTCTGTGAATCTAACGATGCTATGTTGCTCAGTAAAATGTCAAAAATAACGTACAGAACTACCATGTACCTTTTGAGAAACAGAAGATAAACTGAGTTCTCATATATTCAGGATTTCCATACTTCATGGAAAACTGAAACGGTCTTCTAGAATTCTTTCTCTTATCTTGAGAGTAGCAGAGATTTTCATCTGTTGTAGCTTTGAATTACAGTGGCAGCCCTTGACCTTAAAAAAGCTCCAGCTAAATCCAATAACTTCTATTAATGCTCCTCTTCTTTTTTTCCAGTAAAATTTCCACATGGATCAAAAAAGTATACTAATAACATAGAAATCTACCCTACAGATGTGGAAGAAGTATGAACAAGGATTGAACATTCTAGGATTTTGAGTAAATATGATAATGTTGTCAAAAAGCAGAAAATATTCCTGAGACACAGGCTGTACTTTCTACTGGTTCCTTTTAGTTATTTTTGGTTTTATTTTCTGGAGTTTGTTTTTGGTTTTCTAGCTTTTGGTTTGTACATATCCTCATGTTTTTCTCAACTTAGTCTGTTTTTCTCAACAGGATAATATTTATATCCTAGACAGGTGCCTAATTCTGCCCTACACAACCTTATGGCTTCTTTTGAGATCAAGTGATGCAAAACACAAACATCCAAGCTAACACAGAGGTGCAAGCTGGGGTTGAAGGACTGCTTTGATACTGCTATAGGTACAATATTGTGAAAATATTCACATGATGCTTTGATTAAATTCCTTTAAAAGAATGTTCATGAATTATTCAATTGATTAAAAGTGCAATGATTCATTTAAACAATATTGCAAAATGGTTTGAATAAACCACTTTATGAGAGAATCCAGACTACCTCTGGCTAAAAGTATTCTGAAGTCATCTGAACAAATTCCTAGATTATCCTAAATATTTCTCTGTGAAAAATTTTGTTGTGTTCATTTGTCCTATATCTAGGCCAATACAGTTACTGAAAGGTAATACTCCACTGTCTTTCTGATAACTCTGGGGTCTTACGAATCTACAAGTTAGCTATTGCTGGCGAAGAAACCCATCATCTTCCTATGAAAAACTGTTTTTCCTAAAGTAAATTTTTACCTAAAGCATAAATTAATACTAATTGTGTAGTGAACACCATGAGCAATACTGTGGGATCCCTTTATCTGAGGAAGTTTTCATTTCCTAACTGAATAAAGAAAATGAATTTTACTTTTTGATATTTTGAAAAATACTTGTTTATGGCAAACTGTCACTTGTATTCAGATTTAGAATGTAGAAACTACAGTGATGGTTCCTTGGAAAAGCTTAAAATAGATAAGATGGATTGACTGATTGCATATTTCTTTGAATTATTGTGAAAGTACCAGATCTATCTAAATCATGCCATGAAAAAAGTGGAGTTAGAAGTTATGTAACTTCAAGTTGCTATAAATTACTTCTTGTTGAAAGCTATATAAAACATTTTCAAATCTGTCATGTTCCACCTCTTCTGCTTAAAAAAATAAATCCAAGTGAAAATGTCCAAGAAAAGTATGAATCAGGCTTATGTTGTTAAGTTGGAGCAAAAGCTATGCCACCATCAAGACTGGATACTCTTTAGCAATTAATCCAAGAATCTGGTCCATTTTTATGTCCAGAATTTATTGCAGTAAGACACTGTATTTTATTAGGTTAGCTAAACCAGTGTAGCTAAATAAGCAGCAAAACAGATAAGACACACTTCTCACAGACACACTATCGTCATTTTTTGTTTAAAGCAAGTTTGATTCTTGAATACAGATTTTATCTACCTTCTTTCTGCTGCTGACATTCCCACGTGCCCTCAGAATAAGATATCTGACAAAGCAGCCAGGAAAATGCATTTTCTACTTCTCCTCCCACAGCAGCATGCAAGATGACTGTGCAGCAACAGCATCCCAGAGAACATGCTCTACAAGGTCTGATCTGACCTCCAGACTTTGCTAGAAAACAGTCTCACATCATGGACTAGTCTGACGTACCACAAAGCAGGAGGAATGGAGTATAAAGAGAGCATGAAGGAGCCAGAAACTGCCTTATTTGTAGCACTGGACATAAGAAATTAGCACAGCAGATGGCAGAAGATAACACAGAGCTTCAAGCTGTGGGACAGCACCCAGAAACTGCTTTTGCTAGTCTCGAGACTAACCACCATAGCCAGCAGGAACTGAAAAACCATTGACAATGAGATGAATGTCAAGCCCTTCTTTTCTAACCTGGATTATGTACTGAAATTTAGAAAGGGACTGCTTTTGCCTCATTTGGCTATTTTATATATATATATATATACATATATACATATATATACATATATATATGTATACACATATATATATATACATATATATATATATATATACACACACACATAAGAGTTTTTTACTGGCAGTGAAACTTTAAATCTTTTCAGTTTCACTGGGACCAGAGACTGAAACTACTTAAAGTAAGGCTTTGAAAGAGAGTAACCAGAAAAGGCACTCATCATTTTCAGGACAGAATACTCCTCTGCAAATAAAAACTTGGTTACTAGTAGAGCTGCCTTCCTAATTAAACACAGTGGCTGGCAAAACAAAATAACAAGGGGTCATGGCAGAATTGCAGTTGATATGTTGAAATGTGTATTACTCAGCACTGAGTACCACTCCATTATTATATCCTATTTTGTACTCTGAAAAACAACAGCCTCCTACAGCAACAAACACAATTGTAAGACAGAGACCATTTATCCCAGGAAAACTCTCTGCTACTTAGAAAAATACTAGAAAGGAAAAACAAGCCCCTGTGGTGAAATTAGCTGCAAGTAGCTCTGATGATGATCTTTTCTTTAAATTGGGAAAGAAAAAAGGATGTTTTTGTTCGGCATGATTTATTTTTAGACTGGCAAAGACACAATGGTAAACAGAACTGGAGCTCTGTGGGCACCTTCTGAGGTTAAATTACCTTTCATGCCATTTGCACAGAAGACTGTTCTCAAGCAGCTTGAGCAGATGGTCGGGACACCATTGTCCGTTTACTTGTATCCACAAAGATAAACGATTGCTCTTTGAAATCCCGAACAATATGGCCCTTGTGATGCTTTAGGCTGCCAAGGAAAAAAAACCAAAACAACCAAATAAATATAAATTTAGCTGAGGAGAACAAAAGAGTTTTGACTGATGAAATTTCATTTTAAACAAGAAGTACATATAGAATAATAGAATTTTTTAGATTATAAAAGATACCTAAAACCATCAAGTCCAAATGTTACCTAAGATTGCTGAGTTCACCACTAAACCATGTCCCCAAGTGCCACATATCTTTAAAATACCTCCAGGGATGGTTACCTCACAACTTCCCTGGACAGGCTGTTCCAATATTTGACAACCCTTTCCATGAAGATACTTTTCCTTAAAGCCAGTCTAAGCCTTCCTTCGCACTACTTGAGGCCATTTCCTCTGGTCCCATTGCTTGTTACATGGGAGAAGAGACTGACCCCCACCTTTTTACAACCTCCTCTCAGGTAGTCGTAGAGAGAGAAGGTCATCTCTGAGCCTCCCTTTCTACAGGCTAAATGCTTCCAGATCTCTCAGCTGCCTCTCACAGGACTTGTGCTCCAGACCCTTCACCAGCTCTGTTGCCCTTCTCTGGATATTCTCCAGCACCTCAATGTCTTTCTTGTAGTGAGGGGCCCAAAACAGAACGCAGGATTAAAGGTGCAGCCTCATCCAGTGCCAAGTACAGGGGGACAATCCCTGCCCTGGTCCTGCTGGCCGCACTATTGTTGATACAGGCCAGGATGCCAGCGGCCTCCTTGGCCACCTGGGCATACGTTGGCTCATGTTCGGCTGCTGTCAGCCAGCACCCCCAAGTCCTTTTCCACTGGGCAGCTTTCCAACCACTCTTCCCAAATCTGTAGCACTGCGTGGGGTTGCTGAGACCCAAGTGTAGGACCCTGCACTTGGTCTTGTTGAGCCTCCTACTACTGGCCTTAGCCCAAAATTCAGTGATCTGGGATGATTTCACTGAATGAACACAATTTGTTCCTGAATACTTAGCAAAGTAGGAGATGCAGGTAAAAACAAATCATACACAGTAACTCTGACTGAAATAAGAATCTACCATCTCCGCACAGCTGCTTCTACTACATATAACATTTGCTGAAGCACGCTGCCATATAACAACCCATTCTGCCTACTGGGCCAGTGAGATGACCAGAGGTATCCAGAATCATGCCAGAGCAGACAGCTGCCAGGTCACAGTGATCCACCCAAGTATTGGTAGAGAAGGTAATTTCAGTTGTTTTAAGAACTTCCCAAACTTCTTTGAAAGAAGCCCTGGTTAAACACACCCAGTGTGAGCATTTTGCCAACAAGCAATTTGCTAAAAAGGCACTTTCATTCTTGGAGTAACTTACTAGTAAGAGAGATGGGTTTAAAGGATTGGAGACAACATGTACAACTACGAAGAAAACTCTAAAATCTTAAAACAGTCTTTGGGATTTCGGAGTGAAGTGAGTGGGCATTAGTTTTTGGACTTGCAACTAATAATTGCATAACCTGTCAATCTTAAAAGCTCCCAAAAAGAAAAGGGAAAGCAATGTTGCTGAATATGGAAAGAATCACATGGAATCAGTGAAGGGGCCTAGACATGGACTTCAATACACACAGCAAAATAAGGCAGAATTGGGTTTAGAAAATAACAGTGAAATTAGATAACTATGACTCACCAGCCACTCAACATCCTGAAGACAGCAGGTATTGCAAAGCATTTAATTAACTAAAGTTTCATATAAAGATGTATAATTGTTTCTGAAATAACTGCTTATTTAAATAATGACACAACAAATAAAATTCATATCCTCTATCTAATATCACACACTCCACAGCAACAGCAAGTAAACAGTGGATATATTTCTCCCTTTCTCATTTCAGTCATCAAATGACTTGTTTTAATCTCTTTTTGCTGTGATGCTGGCATATCCAGAGTGCCTTACAATAAATGTACCATTTAGACATTTAAGATGTCTTGTCAGATTTTTAGAAATTGTTAACACTTGCTGGAATCATGAAAGAAAGAAAAAGACAGGTTGAGATAAACATCAAATAGTGGCATCCAGCAACACAAAGTAATATGTTCTGATAATGAGGATTAATTATAGCTCAAAGAAGAAGAAATAATTGGAAAATAATGTAAACATAAACAGGAACTTTATAAAAAAATAGGTTAAAAAGTTAGGAAAACAGAAAAGTTTGATTTTGTATAGGAATAAAAGAGAAAGCACAAATTGGAAGAATTTTCCTCTCTGCCTTCGAAAAGGAAGGAAACCCCAAAGTGTTTTCATTCTAAATATCAGTGTCTTATGCTAATGCCATTTCCATTAAAAGTTAAAAAAAGTCAAGGCCTTTCTTCCCCCAAGGGAGCACTCTCTCTGCTTTACTTACACCATTTTTTTCACAAAATTAAAGCGAAGGCCGCTGTCCCTCAGTAGTTTGCCTCCCCTTAAATTCCCCAGATACATTTGCCTATTTGCAAATAAAGTATAATGAAAGTCATGACTATGTTCTCAAACATACAATTATAGGGTCACTTATGTTGGAAAAGATCTCTAAGATCCTTGAGTCCAACTATAAATCTAGCACTGTCCACCACTAAACCACATCCTCAAGTGTCACATCCATTTAATGTGAACTCCATGTCTGAGTGAATAAGCTGTGAGAATAACCATCCATCTCCCAGTAAACCAACAGGACATCTTCCAAGATCAGAGGACTTCACTAAGAAGTATCTCTGTTATTACAAACTGAACACTATTTTTTCCTCGTAAAATAATTGATAAATTGTAAAAATAGTACAGTATCTCTATATGAAAAGAAGTTATGAGGTAGTCTGTGAGAAACATGATAAAGATATTCCTAACCTCAAAAATAACACATTTTCACTGAAAAAAACCCTCAGAAGTATATTTTTTTGCTGTCCAGTAAAAAAAAAAAAGACCACTGAATAATAGAAAGGCAGCTGCATTGTGATCAGATACCCTGTCTGAATGAGATCAGTTAAAAAAACCCTGACATTTTATAGGAAATATGGCAAACCAACATCACTTACAAATTTGTTATTTGAAATGCATTTTACATAACTTCTGTACTGACTGAATTGAGGCATCCATAAATGTTTTTGCTCTCTGTTTAACTCTCTCCAGACATGAAATTTCCAAAAATGTATCAACAGAATTAATTTGAAACTGCTGTGAATAAGAATTCAGCAAAACAAATGAAATTTCACTTCGTTTTGCTGCCCTTACCATGAACTAACAAGTGTCATGAAGGGTAGACGGGTAAATGCAATACACTCAGAGAAAAGCAAGTGCACACACATATAGACGGATTTTCAAGAAAGCCAGGATAAAAACTCAGGTGCAGAAAGGTTGTTAGTTAAAACAACTGGGTTTTTCTTCCTTTTTCAGTAAAGCAGTAACAATTTCCTCTGCATAAATAATCTCCTAGATCCTCCTGTAAGGTAGGCCATAATTAATGTACAATAACAAGTTGTCAGCTGCTGCAAAACTGTGACACAGATTTAGGTTGTCTTTCCCTTTATACAACTGGGCATACACATCTGATTAGCAAAGATAATTTCCTTTCTGCAGGTTTAGAAGTGCAAGAGGCCCCAGTGGGAAAGCCAGGAAGGTGTTCCCATCTCTCCATTATGCAGTAAGTCAAACTTATCATTATTTATGGAGAGCGAATATGCTGCATACGCTCAGAAATAAGACTCAATAAAAACATGGAGATAAAAAACAACTTCAGTATTAACAGTTGTACAGCAGCTGATTCCAGTAGGAATTTCTCAGTACTTAACTCCTTTCATACTGCATCTCATTTGTGGGTCAATACAAAAGTAGCAGAAGAAATCCATGAAATTATTGAAATCTCATGTATCTTCCAAGGACCTGCGGATACAGCCCGTATTATTCCATAGTCACAGAATGACAGTAACACAAAATGGAAAAGCTGTGTTTGGTCTCAGTACCATAAGTGACCAGCCTGAAACACATTTCTAACAGACAGCTAGTCTAAATGAGGTGTGCTAGAGGTAAAAGAGTTTAGGAGAAAAATGCCAATCAGAAAAGCAGGTAAATGTCAGGTAAATGACAATTTGGTGCTGAAATTAGTAAAACTTGCCTGTTAAATCTTGCAGAAAATGGTTTATGAAGTTTTCAGCTAAGATGTATCCACAGATTCAACTTCAGTTTAACAAATGTATGCACTGAGAAGGAAAGACTACTTGAAACTGCATTATTGCGGAACTGTAGTTATTTCTTATTTCCTAAGCCTTTCTTTCATTAAATGTAGTGCTACGAGATGTCTCCACTATAACGTCAGAGGAAGAATAGATATCCACATCAGTGGGAAACAGAATGAGCTCCATGATAACATGGCCTTATCACAGAACATTCCATTAAGATCAAAAAAACCTCTCTCCCTGAGCAACCAATGCCATGGTTGTTAAGAACATACTGGCTCTCTGACTTGCTGAAAGTAGTAGACCAAGAATTTAGACACTTTGACACAGGATTTTATAGTGGTAAATGAAATGGAAGCTTTCAAGTATAATATATATTACTAAGGACAGAAATATTCCTGACTTTAAATAAAAATTAATACCATGACATATTTGGAGCAATTTTTCATTTTAACATGCACGCCTTTTAGGTACTTGGCAAAAAGCATGCCCATTTATGCAAGGTTAGAATTTCATTACCCAAGTTCCATCACCTAAGGAAGCAGAAAGAGGAAACTAATATAATATCCAAGCCCAAACAAATTCTAGTCAAGTACATAAAGACTCTAAAGTGAATAAAATTTTGTGAGATTGTCCAAGAAAATATAAAATGCTTGATTATCTATTTCCTACATCGTGCAGACACATATACTTTGTGCAGAATGGGTGCTAAAAGAGCTACCAAATCAAAATAACTATGCTTCACAACACTTTTTACAAGTATAAAGAAATAAAGGAAGTAAAAAGAAATTCCTAAAATACCAGTAAATGGTGAAACCACATGGCTTTCAAGAAGTACCAGAAATGCAGGTCGGTGTAACCTGCAATTTTATAAACTGTGATAAATACAAATGAGTTTCAGGATGTCTTTTCCAAATGAACACCTCTGAAAGCTTTAATTGCACTGCCAAGACCTCTAAGCTTCCAAGAATTTGTTTCAGAATTTCTGTAATTTCTGCTTGCCCCTATTCTGCTGTAACTTCCATCAGAATAAAGATCTGTTTTCAGTACACCCACTGTCCTTCCATTCTGGGAAGCAAAGGCTTCATTAAACTTATAGACCCACTGATGACAGGTTCCACTGAACACAGGCCTTACCGACTCAGTTAATATTCTGAACACATGAAAATCTTCACAGAGATAAACCATGACTAGCTGGACTCCCAACAACTTCAGTACTGTTAACGTGGAGGTCCCTAAAGCCAAAGCAGTTACACTTTACTTCATCTGCAGGCAGGAGGCAGTATGAAAACAAGATTTAGTTGGGAAAAGGCAAAGCAACTCTCCTCTACTTGGAGCATTTGCAGACCAAGTGATAGTACCCACCTCTTTCCACCACCGAAGTGGTCAAACCCTGAAGTGAGATACTCTGAGAGACTGCGGAACCTGCACCTTTGGAGATATTTATAACTAAATGGGACAAGGCCTTGAGGTACCTGATCCAACTTTTAAGTTGTCCTTGAGGTCCAGATGTCCCTTTAAAACTAAACAACCATTTTGATCTATACAAAACTAGTTTTTCCTCAGCTGAACTACAACAACATCCAGATGACAAGGCAAGAATTAGACTTTCTTTGCTTCAGGTCCTTTCCAAAAAGAAGGGAAGCTGAACCAGGGTGTTCCAAATTATCTGAATTGTTTTCCAAAGGCCATAAGAGAACAGCACCTCAGCTTTATGATTCATAAAGATAACAGCTGCTCCAGTGCTATGAAATCCTTAACTCCCAGCTCATGCTGCTGTATTGAGTACAAAGAAAGAGTGCTAGCAGGCAAAAAATCACCAGTATAGTTACCTGCCAAATGTCAGTTTTCCTTTGAGGTCTCCCATCTCACTAATGATGAGGTTGACTTGGCTTTGCATACGAGATATAGCAAGGAAACAGCCTGAGGTGATACTGAAGTGGAAGACAGAGCAAATTAAACTGGTTGTCTTCCTGTTTTACAACCAGCTGCAATTACCTTACTGGGTAGTTGCCATCCAAAGAAAACTGTGAACTGCACAAACAGGAATAATTTCATTGGCATGCACAGAGTGAACTTTTCCCCAGGTGTAATTTAAGGAGTCCTTAAAATACGCAATTCTATCCACTACTTTGAGCCCTCAATCACTTCCTACTGTAGTTCTGGTTTTCCTCTACATGAAATCCTGCAGTTAAATCTACTTTCAGGATGACTGCCCTGATTAATAACTCTATATAATGTCTGTACTCTCTGTGGGATAAGACATTTCTTTGTTCAAAAGTGATCCTTTTCCTCTGAATGCTGGCAATTTCAGTGCCGAGGGAACGAATCATCACTGCTTGGTGCTGCCATTCCCACTGCTGGGATGTGTGGTCATGTGAAGTCTTCTGAGACATAATTTCTTCCCCTCCTCAGTCAGCTGGGCATTGGGACTGTGGAAGGACTACATGAATGCAAGCAATCCACTGTTCATCAAACATGTCCATCAAAAAGACCTGAGCAACTTCACAGATACTGGATGAGTGCTGAATACTTCAATTTTTTTAATTTTTAAAAGAATGGTAGCTGGAATGAACCAAGGCAACCAAAAAGGCAGAGCTCAGTAACACAGGATGCAGTTCCTGGGAACAAATGGAAGGGAAAGCACAATTTGTCGTATGTTAAGTTCCACTACAGTTTGCTGAGAAACAAATCTAGTTGGCAAAACTGGTCAGTATTTTGATTTCCAGTCCACATACTGGAATTAAAAAACAAAGATCTCTTGAGTTTTCACAGATCAGTGACACGGGTACCCTTTCCAGTGGAGAGCAAATATTCAGCGGCCTGACTTGTATATCACAAATGATCATTTAGCTCACTCCAGAAATCCAAGAATGAGACAGTATCTCCAGTTCGCAACTCTACTGATGGGCAGTTATGGCTGTCACTGCTTTTTGAAAGGTCATTTTGTCTGGATGTAGAAGAGGATCATTTCAGAAAACATATCTCCACAGAACAGGCTAACATTTACCTGCCTCCTTCTATCAGAAAAAAATGTATCTTTCAATAAGGGATTTAAAGGTAGATAAACAAGTTTATTAAACATATATTACAAGGATCCTATGGAACAAAACATTACTAAATTTACGCTGATTACAGAGGGACAAAATTCTATAGAAAAATCCACTGAGGAAGAAAGGCTGAAACATGCATTATCTTATCAGCTCAGTGGGGCCTATTTCACCTGAATTTAAATGACTTGAGTAAGATTATGTAGTGAGTCAGCTCAGAGCCCAGAATAGAACCAAGAATTGTGGCTCATTATCTCTGTCTTTAACCATTAATTTGCACTTCCACACTGAGAAAAAATGGATCTTAATGTTTTATTAAGTCCTCCAATATATTTATATCATAACAATACACTGAACAGTATTAGAGGAAAAACATAGACTGAGATACAAGTCTGACATCCAGTCTGAACTGTGGATCACTATGAATATGGGTAGAAAAGGAGCAATACTTATATAATATTGAGGGACCTACAATCTCTATCATTGAATCCTTGAGCTTTGATTGTGTTGGGTTTCTTTGTAACTGAAATATGTAAATCTCACTTTCAAAACAAAACAGAAAAATTGCACAGGTCTTCAAACACAGAAAAAGCATTTTAGATAATATGTTAGATATGTATTTGTTACTGTAAAGGTTGATTCTATCATAAATATACATTTTAAACTTTCTGGTTTGATCTTTAAAATCTCATGAGTGCATACTGCTGCTTAGGATACAGCACTGGTAACTTGTCTCCCAACACCAAATGAGTCACTTTGGTCTAAGGATAGTAAATGGATGCCCTGGAAAGCTCTATTTATATGGTGCTTTACAGTACAATTTAATGAAATTTTCCAATACTTAAATAAAGAATGTATGTTCTGATAATATGTACCTAAAGTTAGCATCTAGTAAGGAAGTGGATTAAGTCTTTATTGCTAACAGAACTCTCTCATTTGATTAAATACAGATTTTTAAATGAAATATACATTCTGTAGAACATTCTCTTTTTTTCCTTCTTTCTTTCACACATTGTCTTTTTCTTTCACTCATTCTGAGATTTTACACCTTTTTCATCCTGCAAATGTGAAGGATCTATTTTGGAGTCTGTCAGGATAGTAACAAGTTTGCAAGTGCTGCAAAACCAACTTAGTAATGGACTACATGTGCTCTGTTTCTAAAACCAGTATTGACTGATTCCGCTCCTCTTCTGGTGCTGCGTATTTCCAAACATATTTTTCACATCTCAAATTCAAATGCATACTTGACTGCATTTTAAACTATGAGTAGTCGCTAAGAACAGACAAGCCACTAGAAAAGCCAGTATGAGCAAGTACTGTACCTGTTTCAGGTAAGAAGAAACCTACAGCTTCTCTAAGAGGGGCAGAGATTAAGCATTTTGTTGCATCTGCATCAATTCTTCCCCACCTGCACCGTAAGGTGAACTGGGATGAGCCGGCTGCATTTTCCCTTTTCACAGGATTCACCCTGTGCTCTCAGGCACTCCTCCTCCCAACAGACAGCAGGGTGCAGCCAAAATGCTTTCACTCCCACTCTCTCCAGTTGCTCATAGCAGATAATAGCAGGTAAATAGTTATCGTTCTCTTCCCCACAGCAAGAGTCAGGGGCTGATCACTGCTGAGTTAAGGAAGAGCAGTGACTCTCCCCAGTCAGCCAAGAGGTAGGTGAGATGCTCTTCTACAGTGAGTTTTACAACCTGAAAATGTTGTTCTCAACAGCTTCTCATAGGGTAGACTTCTTCAAAAATTTTAAGCTAATATCTGAATATCTTTTAAAATGTCACATACAGACAGAGCTATATTAATACATGATTTTATGTTTCCTTGTCACCTTCTCTTGTCACTGCTCCTTAGTAGACAAACCTCTGAGGCCTATGGACCACATGAAAATGGTCAATTAAAGCTATTTCAACACCTGAAATAAGGAAAAAAACAGAAGAGGGAGCTGAGAAGGCAACAGGGAACTGTGATTATACAGAACATGAAGGGTTTGCATATTGTCAGCTTGCAGGCTCAAGGCGAAATTTTCCTGAAAGATGCAGATAGACAAGAATTACAAGTGATATCAACAAATTATGGCCATCTGACAGAATTTTAAGGTTTCTAAGCTATAGATCTCTTTCCTGATGGTGAGAGAAGGGGGACAGATGCGGTGTCATACGCCCTTGCAGAACCTTTCTAACTGTGCTTGGTAGAAAGAGTCTAATCGCTTCGCATATTTTCTTGGAAATCATCTTTATTGCTGTGTGTACAGACACTGTAGAGTGAGCTGAAAGATTATTTTGATATTCTCTGTGCCAACAGATACAATAAAACACTGCTTTTTGAAAGCTGGTAAAGGCAAGGCATGCACTGAACCAGTTAAGCTCTGGCACAGAAAAACAAAATAGCTTGCCTAAGGTAAACATCAAATCACCAGCAAAATTGGGAGTACATTTGAGATTCTAAGAATCTTCTTTGAATGATCTTCTGGAATATGCTTTCTCTGTAATATCAGACCTTTTCTTTCCTTAGGATATAAAATGCTAGTATATACTGACATATGCATGGATGAGGCAATCCGTAAAACTGTAGTCTTCAGAAGACAACGAACTATTTTTCTATGATGCTTAAAGATCTACATACCACTGGGAATTCATAAAAGATGGACAAAGAGCCATTATTCTCTTCTACAACTCAAAAATTTGGTGCTGTCTTATGACCAACCAGAAGGTTTAAAATTAACTAAAGGAACAAAATTTGCAGAGATTGCGCATGTCAATCAAGGAACTCATAAGATATTAAAGAAGTCAAGACTATAAAAAATTAAAAACGGGATGGAAAAATTCACAGACAGTAAACAACCTACCAAAGGCTGTAGGCAAAGCCACCTGAAAGACATAATCAGCCAAAAGCCAATTTGAAATGCAGTGTAATTATCACTAACAGTATAACACCAGCTAACAGTGATATCCCTGTACAAATACCCAGAAATACTTTGCTTTGGATCCCCTTAGCATTTCTTAGAGCATTTGTTTCCTTGGTGGGAAGAGTTGAGGGTGTTGAAACAAGAGCTTAAATAGGGACATGAGTTTTGAATTTCAAAACTTTGCTAAATGGGTTGTTTGGGCCTAGCTAAAAATCTCAATCTTGTGGGAGAGTAAGGGAAAAAGTCTCACAATCTGAGGCATTAGAGCTTGCTGCCTTTCTGGGAAACATAAATAAAACCTGGCAAACTGTTACTTCACAGCAGTATGATTGCAGAAAGAGGCATTAGTTGCCTTTGACATTTACTGCTCTATCGTTGCTACTTACTGAGCCTGAATTCCTGCGCCATTTCTTTGTCCTCTAACAGTTATCTTAAAACAGATAGGTAAAGACACTGTGTGGCTCTAAAGAAGCAGTACAACCTGCACACGAAAGCAGAATAAAATTTCCACCTCTTTCTTTCCCAGAGAAAAATAAGGTAGAAATATATTTTCATATAAGAAAATGTTTATTTGTTAATCATTTAATAATTTATCATGTTTGACATGAACAAATGTTCAAATTATGGCAGATTTTAATGTATCTTACACATAAATGCCTCCTCTACACAGCTCTCTGTTTTCCTGTGTACTTTTAAATTCTTCTAAATATGATTTTGATAATGCAATCAGCTGCTTGAATAAACATAATCTAATTGAAGTAGTATTCCAAAGAGCTTTATTTCTATTATTATGACTTCACTAGTGCACAGCTGTAAACAGACAGCTGAATGATAGCAAATGACCTAGATAAATCTGTCTCGATAGCTGTCACTCCTTAGTCTTGACCTTCTGACACTGTTCCAGCTGTGCAATAGCTTGTCCTAGCATTAAGGGAGAGACAATCTCAGGCTCATTCTATTCTGGGAAAACTACTAGTATTTCTCTACAAAGACACACATTCTCATAAAATCAGTGGATTAAAATATAATTCTAATATAAAAGTAGAAGAAACATTGAACCTTTCTACAACTTCTCATCTTGCACCATAAAAATAAGTAATGAGTAAAGGTACTAAATTAAATTTTAAACATATTTTACTGATAGCTAGCTGATTTTGCATTTATTTCATGTAATCATAGAATGGTTGGGTTGTCAGGGACCTTAAAGACCAGAGAATCACAGAACCAGCCAGGTTGGAAGAGACCACAGTGGGTCATCTGTTCCATCCTCCCTACTACATTGAACGGGATTTTGTCCAGACAATTCTTGAATATCTCCAATGAGGAAGACTCTACAACCTCTCCAGGCAATCTGTTCCAGAGGTCCTCTAGTTCCAAGGTCCCTGCCATGGGCAGGGACAGCATCCACTAGACCAGGTTGCCCAAAGCTCCATCCAACCTAACCTTGAACACTTCCAGGAATGGGGCATCCACAACTTCTCTGGGCAACCTTTTCCAATGTCTCACCACCCCCCCAGTAAAGAATTTCTTACTAATTATCTAATTTAAAATCTGCCCTCTTTCAGTTTAAAGCCATTCCCCCTTGTCCTGTCACTGCATGTTAACAGCTTTGTAACTCAGGAAGTACAGCCCACATCAAACCTCCTTCCTAATTAATCCTATTTTCAGTGCCTTTTAGTAAACAGAAGAAAGGAAGATAAATGACAGAAAGTAGTTCTGACAATATATTCGGAGTATAATCTATATTCCATGTAATCTAAGGCATAATGGCAATTCACCAAAATTATGCCAAGCTACAAAAGAAATCCCAAAGTAATCAGAGAATATGTAAAATGGGATGAGAAACTATGACCACTGCAGAATCCCATAGTAACTAATAATTCACAGAGAAATGTGTATGTTATAAAATATATGCTATATTATACACACAGAATAACCACATTTTTTACCTAAAAAATCAGTCTTAGAATGCCAGGTGATGCCTGCAGTCAAGCATCACCTTGCAAATACAGTTAAGCAGTTTAAGACAAAACCATGCCATTAATGTACATAACTGGAGAGTGAATTTAGGTGTTATGTAGCCCCAAATACTCCTAGATTTTAAAGCAAAACAAATTCCCATTGTTAAGTGGCAGAAAATCTTACCAAAAGTTTTAAAAGCAAATAAACCAGATGTGCAGGAGCAACATCAGCAGAAAAATGTAGTCAAGCCTCTGCTGTTTTTCCACATTCTGCTGCATAATCTGGCGAGAGTGAATAATAATTGTGATGAAGAAGAGAAACTGGAAAACTTTTCATCAATCTCATTAATCATCACAGCAAAAATCCAGAAATAAGGCTTTCTGCCCAGAGCATTACATTTTAAAATTCTGCTAGGAGGAAGTTCTCCTAAGAAGTCCACCATTTTATCCTTTCATCCTCACTTACTCCTTTACATCACGGAAAGAAATCACTGCTTGAGAAGTGTGGTGTGTAACAACAGGGCCACAAGACAGGGGCAGCATATTTTCCTGAAATCTCCAACTACTGTAGGACTGTACAACAAATTAAATGAAGCTTAACTATAGAGTCTCAGTATAAAAATTTTAAAAACACCTAAAATACTGCTATATAATTGAATTTAGATTAAACAAAAATCCAGAGAATTTTCTTGAAGTACTGTGTATACACAACTGTGAATGTTCAAAAGTCTTCTTTCAGATTGACACCTCGAACATCTTTAAGTGTCCTTAAATGATTATGAGCAATGCGTGCTTCTGAAAGGCTACAGGAAGGGAAGTCCTTATTCTGTAAGATAGTATCCTTCAGGTAAAGAGTCACATCCTAACTAAAGAGCCTGAGTAAAAGGTGAAGCAGCTGTAATGACCATACTATTTTAAAAAATGCACTACACTAAACTACTTCTATATCCATTGAGATTTGAAGCCCTTCTACAGACAAAAACTAGAATTTAAGGCTCATTTTGAAATTTAAATTCCAGTGTTAACTTTTTTTCTGACATCTGTGATTTGAAAAAAAGAAAACAAAGAAACTTCAACTTTATTTTTGGCTACGTTTTTAGCTATTGTATTAAACTCTGCAACAGAAAAATTCTGAAACTAAGATACTTCAGTTTTGAATTTGGATGTAGTAAGATGGTACCTTTCCTGTGCAGAACACCTGGGCCCTTACTAGATAAGAGTGCCCCACCTGCTGCTCCAAACAGAAGAAAGCTAGAAACCTATGAGAGCTCTAGGAAGGAAGAAAATAATTACTTGATATCTGCAAAACTTACTTCCCAGTGAAAAATGTTGGAATCTCAGACTATCTGAATTGTCTCTAAAAAAACCAAGATCCAGAAACAAAAAGAGAAATGCCAAGCCCCAGTGAACCCATGCCTGGGTAAATGGTAACTGCCCACCTAGAGTCCTCTCAATCCTCTTCACACTCAAACTGCGTTGGACAGTGTCATGTGGCCCACAAAAAAACCCCAAACAAAAAGTTTGGCCTCATTTTGTTTCATTGTAATTCAGAACAGTGAAAGAGGTGCAACTGTGAGATCAAATTCTAGACTGAAGAACAGAGATCATGCAGAGTTAATAAACTATTACTTCTGGTTTTAAAGCTTACCTAAACTACTCAGGAACTCTCAAACTGCAAGGCGTCTATCCATTTGATTGGCACTTTTTTCTCATAAGCAGCATGCTCATATATACACTTAGCAAAGTCAGTAAATACAGTATCAGTTTTATTCTGTGGGTTTTTTTCTCTGAATAATTGGTTTTGCCTTTGAAAGAGTGACCTGTATACATAACTGGGCAATTAAAATGTCCACTTTGGAAAACCAGAGAGCAAAGCAGAGGGAGAGAAAAAGGTTGAATTTCATCTTTAAAAATTTGCTATCGATTCACTGGGTCCAGAATTTCACAAAGCTGTGTTTGAGCTGATACATTTTTAAAAAACAAAATCAGTATAAGCAATAAGATCTTTCAGTCCTCATTCCTTCCCATTTTACTGGAAATTAGTGATAATAGAGTCTTTTGAGGTTATCACCTATCATTCTGGGGGAAAATTACCTAAATCCACGTATTTGCTGACTGCTTTGCTAACAGTGCTTTTAGTTCCTCACCAAGCTAAAGCCAAAACCAATCTAATCCACTTTCCTGCCAATACTGAATTGATTCTTATTGTACTTATACACTAGCTAGGTTTACATGACCAAACACCAATGTTTCAGGTCTGCCTTTCAAAGACAGTCATACAGAATACTTCTGCCTAAGGGTGTTCACTGAGAAGTGGATTATCACGGCAACTTTCTACAGTGTCTTGCCCTTGTGCTTCACTTTTACCTGTGCAAAGAGGTCTTGGCTCACAGAAGCTATAAAAGGCAGCATTATCTAAGAGTTTCTGTATCTTTTTCACAGAGAAGGAAAACAGATAATTTCACATTAATGGGACTTAAAGACAGGTCCTTTAAGTTCACAGAAAGAAGGATCTAAAGGTTGTCACGAGGAAAACAAAGCAAATTCGACAGTGGAATGAAACACAGGGAAAGCTTATTTCTTTCCTCCATAAACTTAAATCATTCCAACAATACATTTTTGTCTGTGGATTTATGAACCAGCCTTGATCTTAAGACATCCTAATATTTGCATGTTTAATAAACATCTGTTGGAACTAAAACAATATATGCTTGAAAGCTGACCTAGAAGAATGCTCATCTGAGTCTAGATAAAATGTTGTGACCTTTACTGTTTTAAGGCCTTGACATCACTGGTAAGTCCTACTGAAATGAGGTAGTCCTCAGAAACACAAGGGTTTTTTTAATAATGGACACATAGACCTGCTGTAGCTCCTCTCATTTCTGTATGCAGTGTTATAGCAATAGAAAATGTACTGAGCAATGAAGGACCTCTCCCCCAAGGAGCATGAAACTGAATGGGCAAAACATATTAAATGAAAAATACTGCAGTTCAAATAGAGACATTTTCTTTTCCACAAAACAAAGATAAAGTGATCATTTGGGTTCTCGAGGAAAGGGAGTCTAGTCAATATCTGCAAAATGCATCATCAACTTTTAAACAGACAACTTATTGCCACTGTGCTAACAGTTTGCAACAATGGTCACTAAGTGATCTCTATAATGAATAAAATAAGCTACAGAGGAGTAAGGTGGGAATGTCTCCCTCCCAAGGCAACTTGGGCATCCATACAGTTGGAAATGCAAGCCCAGGACATTGCCTCAGGGCCAAGACAGTCTCTTTCTTGGGCTGTGGGTATTAAAAGGAATTGAGACACAGAATTTGGTAGCACTTCTAGAGGTCTATGTTTGACAAGACCACAGCAGGTATTACTTACACATTGCAAGTTAAAACTTTCATTTACCTAAATACTCCGGGTAAGATGGAGAACAACTGTACTACAGACTGCACGAAAGTGAGTCTTAGTTGTTAAGATTACACATTCTCAGTGAACAAGAGAATAATGAAGACTCTGGCTCCCCTGTTAGAGAAGCAGACTTCACACACAGAAATGTTGACTCACCGGCCCAACACCACAAAGAAACTCTAGGGCAGAACGTACCCTTTGTTTGAAAGGTTGCTGCCTGACCACGGCAGCATTTGGGAAATCACAACTCTGTTTTCAGTGCATTCATCAAAGAAACAACCATGGACAAAACTGACCGTGCATTGACTCTTTCAATCAAAATACTTGAAGTGTATCAAAATCATAACATTCTGAATTTGATGTGAGTTTACAGCAAATATAAACAGATTGCCTTGTGACTACAAACTGGAATATACTGGACCTCAGATACGAAAAAAATATTGGCAGATATTGAAGCTTAAAAAGAAGATTTTAACAGAACAGGAATATTATAGGTTAACTTTTAGCCTATAGACACACAGTCTACATAAATTATGAGTATGTTAACTCTTGTTAATTGAAGAATAATTGGAAGAGCAAAATACTGTGTATTATTGTCCAGCAACATTTCCTAGCTGAATATACCTAAGTAGAAGAAACTTCCTTTTCTGAAGGAAAATCACAACAGCACAACTGCCAGTGTTGTGATGGAAAGAAAAGAGTCTCTGCTTCTTCCCCAGAGGCTCTTGATAGATGATTTTACAGAAGAAAAAAATGAGACCACATTCCAAAACCACAGGGTCCAAACCCTCGCAAATAAGACTCGCAATTGATCATCTCGGTGAGAAAGAACAAGAAGATTGGAAAAAAAGCTGTACTTTAATTTCTACCTGAGACTTTTAAGAAGGAGAACAAAAAACTTGCTCCAATTAAGAAAATATCAACGCCTCAAGCTACCGTATCTTTGATCTTATTCTTTGCCAGAGAAAGGAAATTTCGTCTCTTCAAAGCTTCAACCAAGTAGAACCAAGTTATTAAGGAGCAAGAAAACTTAAATAAGAGCCCTTTAGAGAGACCAAGGACAAACTGACAGGTATAATATTTTAATTGATTTCCTACATCAGAGGAATTAAAATAATAATATTTCTCTGTTGGTACAACAGTAGTCATATATATCCACTTGAGAATTGAGAGGCATAAAAATATGCAAAATTTTTAGGAGCTTCATCC
Organism: Rhagologus leucostigma; assembly: GCA_013397725.1. Taxonomy (NCBI): domain Eukaryota; kingdom Metazoa; phylum Chordata; class Aves; order Passeriformes; genus Rhagologus; species Rhagologus leucostigma. Next base: position 2,258,009 of record VZTD01005870.1, read on the forward strand.
TTCTCATTTCTAATTCACCTTTTTGATTTGAAGAGCCTATCTTTTTCTTAACAATACAATTTACCACCACTTAACGCAGTATTAAAAAGTATTATAAAAAGTAATTTAGTAAATTATATCATTGAGTTTTGAGAGAATACTGACTATATATTTACAGCGTTAGACTGACAGCCACAGAAACTCAGAGGCTGTAGAGATCCTCAAAACAAATTACTTCCCAGCCAGATGCAGTGGGAGCTTTTTCAAACCAACTGTGAAACGTATCTCATCCCTCACCCACCAGCAACCTTACCCATGAGCCATACCACTTGGAACTGATCTCTCCTAGAATGCTGGCAGTGGGTGGCACAGGAGCCTCCTGGAAGTGTTGGGGCAGGTGTCACTTAGAGCCAGCTGCAATGGTCCCCAAACATGCCACAAGGCAGCCTTCCCAAGAGCAGCTAAGTGACAATAATTTTCAACCACTACTGGTGACTGAGCACTATGCAGTGGTACTCAGAAGCCCTGAACAACTGCAAACTGATTTTTAGCCTTTCAAAAGAGCTGAAAACCTTTACATAAAAAACAAGGAACGCCCCCCGCAAAAAAACCCCAACAACAACAAAAAAAAAAACCAGGGGGAAAAAAGGAGTTGGCTGTTGCCAAGTATGATGAAAAAATAACAGGATGTTTTAACCTTTTTAAGGTATGTATAAGTAGCCAATCCACATGGTAAGCTTACTTTTGCCATCTGCCTGACTACTAAGCTCAGGTTAGGAAACCAGTAGCAGTTTCTAGGCTTCAGTTATCAGCTGTCTCCTCCAAGCCATTCAAACAGCAAGGGCTGTAGCAAAGGCTAACAGAAAGAAAGATGAATTTGGTTAAAAAATGATCCAAGGGTACTGTATTTTAAACAATTAAGATGAGGAACTTCCCTAACATATGGTCATGTGTGAGCCACCAGAGCCAGATTTTGGTACTCATGCTTGGGTTCCTGCTGCCTCAACCATGCCATATTTACATAAAACTCTTTTAGTGCAGTACAACGTAAATGTAAAGTTAATAAATCCAAGGAAATCTCCATGGTAAGCAAGTTCAGAGTCAGATTTTGAAGTTTTTATATGACAGTTGTTTGCCTCAATGTGGGGCAGCACATTGTCCTCATCTGGCTCTTCAGATGCCTCTGCCCTCTCTGCTGCTACTAAGGATTTGTAATATTTTTGCTTCCTGTTTGGAATTCTGCACTGGTATCTTACAGACATGAGCAACTGGTGACTTGGACTGCTCTAAGTTTTACAACATCATGATGGGTATCAGACAATAATAAGGTCTTTATTTTGCCTTTTTAAATGCTTGTTTACAATTTATTTGAAAAAAAAACCTCAGTAAGGCAATGGCCTAAGTAAAAGAGGAAGATACCAATCATTTGGAGAGTGGGGGGAGGGCAGCATCAGAATACTGGCCACAGACAACTGAAGCTAAAAAAAAGAGCATGATTTCTTGCATTGTGAAATCATCAATTTTGACTTTCATATTATTAAATATTTCTTGTAGACAAACTAACACTTATGGACTTAGTCATTCCATAAGCTAATCAGCACCTAGTATCTTTTTTATCTGACTTTGAATGATATCCTAACAACTTAATACCAGTTCATACTGAAAGCCTGATTAGCTTGACAGGTGACAATAGCAATGATTTCTAGTGTGTGTGGGACCATTACTATGCTGTTAAAATATAAAAGGAAAATATTACCTCCTACAATTCTTGCTTTTGAATTTGAGGAAAAGCCCATGCAAAGATGTTTTATATGGAATCCAGTTTCATCTCCCTTCCCTCATCTACAGTCTGCACCTGGATCAAATGAATGAAATATTTTTCACTTCCTCAGCACATGGCCTAAATCAGCATTCCATTACCATCACAAATCAATGTATTCCAAACCTTAAATATGCACAAGCAGTGTTTTTCTGATCAGGAAGATGCAATACGCACAGCAGTTCATACAACCTCAAACCTAACAAAGGAAAGGCTTGGTACAGCTACATAATGTAAAACATAAATTTTGCCTCTAAAAGGGCCTCAATTTGACTGTTAATTTTACAACTCCTGTTAGTTTTGAGGAAATAATGCACGTATTGCAGGATATTATTCTGCATTTTGAAGAAGGTCTCCAGGCACACTGAAGGAAGTTGTTACGGAATTTACACTGGTACTATTTTGCTGACCATAAAATCCCACTGTCCTTTCCTCAGATGTTGGTGACAAATGGGCCTTGATGATAACTGGTGCTAACAAAACTCAGTGAACGAAACCACTTTGGCTTCTACCTTCAGTGCTTTACATCACACTGCCATAATGATGGGAAAAATAGCATCAAGATATTTAGATGTAAGTTTTAAATTTACTTACTTTGCAGAAGTAAGTAAGAATGGGTATTCCCTATTTTATAGCTGAATGAAAGATGAAAACAATGCACACAGCCATTGTGTGACATATCCAGGAACACAACGTATGACTTACTCATGATGGTAAGTCAGGATTCTTTACATTCTGATGCTAGATTTTCTAGATTGTGATGGTGCCTATATCCTTTATATTACACAGATATTGTCAATTAAAGTATAATTTTATTTTTCATCTCTATTTCCTCTATGTGTATGCTATGTCTCAAGTCATTATCATACTCACTAAAACACAGCAGTTCTGTTTCCCATGTCAGCACTTAGATGAATTATGAGGATATATAACAATACAATTAACAAAAGTATTCCCAATGAATGAGGCCTTGAAAAACAAAGTGAAGCCCTGATGGGAATGATTCTGCACTTGAGGCCTACAAAACAATCACTAGGGCTTTTCATCATGTTTTTTTAAAGAGAATTGACAAGTCTGATAGAAGAAGAAAGAGAGAGAAACTACAGTTTTGAAGCTTCATTTTTATTCAAGATGTAGCAGCACAAGGACATCCAGAAGCAGCGTAGAAAACACAAGTTACAGTCAGAAATGAAGCCTGATTTAGTAGCTGAATCCATTTACTCTTTCCAAGGTTCTGCATAGCACCTGACATGAGGGCCTCTCTCCTGACTCATGTCTTTCAGAACTTTAGTGATAAAAATAGCAAGTCTCTCCAAGCAACGGAGAGCCTCAAAAGACAAAACAAACAGCAAGTTTGCAGCTTATATTAAAACTTGTCTACTTTCTGCTCATGTAGAAAATACCTCTGTGTATTTATTTACCTTGGACAAGATGAAAGGTCACTCATTACGTGCATAATAAGCTGATCTCAACTGTAATTACACTGCAGAAAAAATGCCACTTTCATTTGAAGGTTAACTAGATTCAAAATAACCCAGTTCTCATCAGGGTGCTGCATTTACTTCAATTAAGTCAATCAACTTAACAAGGATTTAATTAAAAACAAGTTAGCAAGTCAGAAGAAGTATTTGAAATGTAATTAATAAATATTTTAAATAAGCACGACATAGTTAAATCAAATATATTATTATAAGTGCACTAGCCTATGACTTCTTTGCTGATGCTTGCTATTGGTCAACAACAAAATCCCACCCTGGGAATCCTAGCATCAGCTCACCCTTGCAAAGGCATATGAACACAGTGTCCAGGAGGTGCAATATTGAACTTTCAAAGAAATAGAGAGATGAGTACCTATTTCTCATGAGAGGGAAAACCTAAGGTTTGCCCACACTCTCTTTGCTTTATTTCAACTGTTGTTGTTGGTACAAAATAGCTTTTCAAGACAGCTGAACAAAATATAAAGTGCCTTTTCACTGAAGCTACATGTTTCCATACAGTTTCTTTCCTCTGCGAGCACTCTGCAAACTGGAAGAGAGCAAAGCACTACCAAACAAAATCAGAAAACCATCAATACAAAGAGGATAGTGCTCATGACAACCACACAGTCTCCCAAAAAGCACCAGTAATTTACATCAGACACGTTCTCATTCTGTGCCTTTCCATTGTCTTGGATAATTATGCATCTCATCCCTGGCTCTGCAGTCTAAGAACAACAGTGCTTCGGCCTCTGCTGCCCACAGCATCCTGACTCAGTCTTTCCCAGGGATCTCTATCCTATGCAATTCTATTACATTCTTCTCCCTGTGTCTGACACTCCTGGGGAAGAAGAGGAAAAGAAAGAAGCAGCACTCCTTGCCCTTAATTCCCAACAACCCACAAGCAAGACTCTTGTTCTCCTTAAGCCATCCTTAAAAATACTTTATTCTGTTGTCACCAATATAACACAACAGATAGAAGCATATTTCAAATAAGCGCACATGGAAATTAAGGACATCTATATATCCAAATGAAAGTTTTTTGTCTACCTCATTGTTTACAACTGACTGAGCACATTTTCTTTCATGTGCCTGACACATTGAGAACAGAAGCACAAAGATTAAGACAAGAATGATCAAAAGTGTCAGCTCCATTTGGGCAACCAAATTTGAGAAGCCTATGCCTGATCTTTCAGATTACTTCATGTTTTATTGCACTTTTCACCTTCAGACCACAGTTCCTATTAAACTGGCCCCAGCTACAGATATAAATGTTCCCAACTTAAGTTAATTAAGCTGCAGTTCTTGATTAGAAAGCCCTCAGAAAATAAGCAACACTGAGAGAGAAGTTATGCTTGAGAATCTTTATGTCTACATAATTTTTCCAGCATCATAGAGGAATTCTGGGCCATAGGCAAAGCAGAAACCCAATTAGCCATGTTACAGAGTCCTCTTGGAGTCCTCTACTTTACTTCGCTGTGAGTTGCTACCTCTATATACAGTCCTGAAGTAAATCCAGCTCTGAGCCAGCAAAGGTTCTGTGGAAAGTAGGGAGGAGAGACTCTCTAAGCATATAATTAACCAGATGCATCATAATCTGTATGTACAAAGGTCCTAAATTAATCCCATATGATTCAACTGCATGCCCAGCATTCCTAATTTGCAAGTTCTTGACCTTCTGGGTTTCACAACTCCTTGTCAGAAAGGAAGGGGTATTGACTTGAATAATGAGTCCAAGTCTAGAGAAGGACATTGAACAGGCCATCTGCAGTCCTGTTCTTATCAGCATTTAGTTTTGTAGGGTTTTTTTCTGATACTCTATTGCCTCCCCACTTTATGCACCCACGTCCCTAATCTGCCCTGTTCCATCCACTTTTTTCACCAGGACCTCTCAACTTAATCAATTTCTTCAGAAAACCCTGGATGGTAACTGTTCTTCAAGAGCTCTGAAATGTACAGATGACTTGCTTCAAGCAAGTGATCCGAAGCAGAGCAAGAGAGCAAGAACAGGATTCTTCAATGATAATGATCTTACACTATGCAGGTGACAACCTGTAAGAGAGCAAGACATCTCTACAATATCTCTGTAACAACCCCAAACAGTTTCTTATCCCTTTTCATTCAGATTACTTTGCAACCAAGCAGCTGTAAATTGGCAACCACAATTTATGCTTTGAACCTCCTTATTTCAACTTTACTGAGGGTACTCCATTGGAAGTATTTTGAAAAAGACTAGGCTGATATGCAAGAAATGGCATGTATCTGTTAAAACCCCCCCAATTTATATTAGGGGAATCTATAGACTGAAAAATAGAAAAAGTTTTGTGACTCTTGATAACAGTTTGCACCCAAACCAATTCACTGTGCAGTGAATTTTTCAAGGACTTAAGGAGCATACTTCCAGAAAAGTGCACGTTAATATCAACTGCCTCATGATAATGGTGATTCCTGGAAGAAAACATTTTTCTGTTTTGTCAGCTGGATATCTTTGTTCTATCTGTAAGTACACATGCCCAGGAAATTTGGGAGTTTATCAGAGACAAATAAAACCACTGCACATGTTCCTGGTCACAAGTACCAGCAAATAAAGTACTGATGTCTTCACATCCACCTGGTTACTTTGGCTCCTCTATTCCCCCTTCTGCCTCATCCCGGAACAAAACAAAAAAACCCAAAACAAACTGAGGACCCCATACTATCGTGCTACACAGAGTGAATTCTCCTATTCCTGGGAAGAATAACAGAACACTGAACGCCTTCTGTTCCCTCCCCAAACTTAATCATCTGGATAGAGCTGGTATTTCTGTTTGATTTCTTCCATGCCTTGTAGCAGAAAGGAACATATTGCCCTGAATAAGACAGACACTAAGCTATCAAAGATATTTGGATGCAGTACGGAATGTGATTATTTTCCCTTTTACCTCTCTGGCTCAATTTATTGCTGCCCACTCTATTTTGCTTTATGAAGCAGTACTGTAGAAAAAACAGCCTCATTCTTTAGCTGAGATAGTATGTGCTGCTTTGTGAGCCAGTTTCCTTCTCAGCTCAGATAATGCTCAAAACCACAGTGCAATACAGAACAGTTCAATGCAACCATTTGCATAGTGAATGATGCAAAATTTTTAATTGAGATATCTATGAGAGGAACCAGATATTTGCAGGAATATTAGCCGAGATTTAAGCTGGCTAGTTTCATTTCTTCCTTCAGACTCCATGCAAGTCTCATTCCTTCTCCTATTTTGAGGCAACTAGGAAAAGAAATGGTGAATAATGAGTAGCAGGAAGGTAATTGAATCCATTTTAGCTTAGTTGCCATTACTCCCAACTGTCATATATATTTAGAACAGATAATATAAAACAAAATTTTCCAGCACCATAAACAAAGCTTTGTCTCTCATTCAGAGGTAATTAAAGATAACCCTAGTACCATGTTATTGAAAGTCCTTCATATCCACATTCCCAACATCCATGGAAGCTCTCTGAAGCACAGCTTTGCTAGCTGATCTAACATTTTGCTTATTCTGCTGAAGAAAAATAGTGGAATTTATTTTAAGGATGTTCTCATGGCTTTCCCCTAAACCTGCAGCTCACCAATCTAGTGCAAAAATGCCAGGTAAAATAAATACCAGGTAAAACTGTTTCAGTATATGCTGTAATAAGATTTTCAGTACAGGGTGAAAATATTTTGTCCTTGGGAAACCCTTAAAAATAGAGTCCCAGCAAAACCAAAGAAGGGGAAATTTTCTGCAAAGGGATGACAAAATCATAGAAGGCTTATTAAAAACTCTGGCTGACTATTTTGCTCTGATGAAGGATACATACACAGGCCATCTCTGAAAATGTTTTTTCTAATGTGATATTTAAATATTTCAGTGAGGAAGACAGCCTGCCCTCTTTTTGGAAATACCTAATACAATAACAGATATTGACCAATCTTCCCAATTAGCTTATTTTTTAAAAATTAAGTTTAAAACAGAACATTTCCCCATAGGCATAGTTCTAGATCTCTAATAAAAGTTCCTGCCGTGCAAAATACATTCTTCAACCACTGCTGAAAAGTGCTGTGACCACAGTTAGACACAGCAGTACATATGAGACCTGAGTGACATTTATTAGTTGTGTAGATCAATTACTTCCCCGTGTTTCACGGAAGAGTAACACTTGCCTCTTTTGTAACTGCATCACATTGCCAGATATCCATTCATCTTGAGGTCCAAACAAGTAGACACTGCTATTCCAGCTGCATAACTACTAATTCCCCATAATTCACATGTAAATCTCATGTTTCTTGAGAGCAGAATTGTGTGCTTACATTAAATTTGGATCATATTTAATCTTGTCACCATTGTGACAGACATATCAACTCCTGACCAAGAACCATGCTGTATCTCCCACTGCTGCACCTGGGAAAGGGGCTTCCTTTCTTGTTTTCCACAGATGGCCATGGAACACTGAAGTCTCTGTGCCTGATGGAGTGACGAAATATTCCCTTTAAACTATCAAGCCAAATAAACCACCCTAACTGAGCAAGAGCAGTACTGGTCCCATATCTATATTTAGCAATTGAAGCTGACTAAACATGAAGGGAAACACTACAGCACTTCAAGGGAGATAGTAAGAACAGTACATTAACTGAGAGTATCAAGTGCTCTAAGAAAAATTTCTTTCCAGGGTTTCCCCAGTAGCAGAAATCCTTACAAAGAGTGGTAGGCACTGTATGTTTGGACCCCAAGTATCACTAACAGAAAAATTTACGAAAACTTTCAGTTTCAGGTAAAATGTGAATAAAAAAATCTCAACTAAGTAATTTTAAATAAAACTGCTACTCCACAGGAAGGAAAAATAGATTCATCAATCATATGTTCACTACTTCTTGTTTTCATTTATACTCAAAATGAGAAGGATGCCGCAGACAAGTACATCATACCCACCTATTATATCTGACATTGACATCATTTACTGTGTATTAAAAAGAATTCTGTTGGCACTTGCATACAATAGTGTCAGCTCTAATTGCTAAGATGCACTGAACAGCTCTCCTAAACATAGCAACAATTTACATTTTAAAAGCAAATCAAAGACACAAACAGGTGGAAGCACTCCACTGTGCCATATGAGACTCTTGTTCCTACAGCTGCAAACCAGCACAAGTGCACATCCGCTACAATATCAGCTTGGGACTAAAAGTAAAGACGTACGGTGCTGAACCCTAGAGTCCAAAAAAACCCACAAGCCAAAAGTGCAAGTTTTATTCCAAAATACTGAAACAAGATGCTTGAAAATGAAAGGATCTCACAGGTTAAAAAATGGTGTAAACAAATAAACCAGTTACTAAATGATATCCTCACAGGCAAAAATGGAGATGTGCACCAAGGCAAACAACACTAAAACAGGCTTACAGCTATTGATAACAACATCTAACCACTGAGAAATGCAAGGATTACTTGGGTGAAGTTCACAGGAGACTATGTTCAGTACGGTATTATTTATTATTTTTATCAGTGAGCTAGATGATGGAACAAGGAGTATGTTTTATTAAATACAAAGATCACACTAAGCTGGGAGGGATTACAAGCATTTTGGAGGCCATGAACGTTTTTCAAAAGGCACTTAAACAGAGAAATACTCTGAAAGCTGCAGCTCTCCTACAAACGTGTATAACACACTACAGAAATACAGGAATGCTAGTTTGGACAAATTCAGGACAGAAATTAAGCAGAGGTTTGATTGTTGGAGATTCCACAAAACAGGACCTAACTACAATTCATCACAAAATGAATGTACATGAACTGCGGTCCTAATCCTAAATAACAAAAATCAGTCATCCCACTGGGATGTATGATCAGTCTTCTGCACAGGACACATGAAGTAAATTTCTATCCTCCTCTGGAGATCTTCAGACATGCTAGCAGGCTCTCTCTGGGAACGTCAGTGGAGAGTTCACTAGGGCTGTGCTGACCTTGGTCAGTAAAGGAAGCTTCCTGCAATCGATCAAAAGCTTCAGCTGATCAAACTGAATTCACACGTGGATTGGGTAATTCTTGCAACTCTTGGCAAGATTCCTGTTAAACATAACTAAATGGTAAATCGGGGAAAATGTATCTAGAAATCATAAAGAGCTAACCTGTCTACTCGTTTAGATTGGATAAGTTACCCTAAAAGAATGCAGTAGCTTACACTCTTGATGGAAAAATGAGTTTATAGTAAAAGAATAATGAAAAGGGGTTGAGCCTTTCTTCTTAAAAAAAAAAACAAACTGAAGGCTCCAGGTGGATTGATCAGTATAAGTGTATCCTGTCTAAAAGAACTGAAACCCTATAGGGGTTGCAGAGAAATGTGGCTGGGGAGGAGAGAGCAACAAGAGTGGAAATGAACAGATGGGGAGATAACGGCAGACTGGCTGATGGAGCAAAGTAGCAGACAGAGGGAGAAAGAACAACTGGCAGGGAAGGCAGCTAGTGGGAGCAGTAGGCAATGGTCCTGGCAGGGAATGGCTGGAGGTGAGTGCTGTGAACATCAAGGTCAAAAGCATTGCTCCAGTGGGGAGTACCGATGCAGACAATGAATGCCAATGCCCTGGGATAGACAAAAGAGCCTCAATATCCGTTTCAGCAGCAAGATACAACTTGCCCAAAATGGACTCTTCTCATCAAGGGTTCTTCAAACTCATTTATCCCCTAGACTTTGGTGGCTGTCATTCAGCGTCAGGGAAAACAGCTATCCTATCTCCTCGGGCATATCGCACTGCAGTCAAGCCTTTGGTGCCCATGGTACACGATACAGCTGGTTTGTGCATGCGTGTTGCACCTCAGCTGCCCATAATGATTAATCTGGGAAGGCAACAACCGTGCAGAGCAAAAGCGGGTGGTCTCTCTCATGCTGGGCATGTGCACTGGAGAGGAAGTTTACAGGTGTGCCAGGATAAATCAGGTATAGTTTGGAAGGGGATCTTGATAAACAGTTTGAAAAACTGGTAGATTTCTCTCTCCTATGAGAAAGGAACACGTAGCAACCTTCTCCACAGCACTCACAAACAAGAGCAACACTGATCTGTGATGTAATTCAAATGTGATTCAAGACTGAATGCATGGAGGTTTGTCATGTTTTGGTGCAGACTCAGACTGGAACTCACTTGGGAAGCTTTGTCATTTGGAGTTTTGTCATGCTGTCCTACTCCCCATTAGCTGAGCTGGGGAGGTTTAGATTGGACTCCAGGAAAAGGTTTTTCACCCACAGGGTGGCTGGGTGCTGCAACAGGCTCCCCCGGGAAGTGGTCACCGCACCAAGCCTAACAGAGTTCGAGAAGCATTTGGACAGTGCTCTCAGTCACATGGTGTGACTCTTGGGGTGTCCTGTGCAGGGCCAGGAGCTGGACTCGACGATCCTGATGGGTCCCTTCCAACTCAGGATGTTCTATGATTCTGTGACATATTACTGTCATTGCGAATGACCAGATTCAGCTCACAGAAACAGACTTCATACAGCTTGATTAGACACTTTCAAAATACCATCACATCATAGTTTATTGGTGCTTCCTATTGGCTTGTCAAGTGTCATGACTAACATCTGCCTCAAAGTATTTGGTTTCTCTGATTCTTCTCCAAGGAGAGAATTCTGCATTAAGAGTATCATTTTCTTTAGCAAGTAATGATATTGGGAATTTCTGGTTTTAATTTAAGGAGCAAACAAACTTAGTAAGTTCTTATTTTTCTTTTAAGGCATATCCTCCTTCTGCTTGGAGGACAATGTGGTGAGGCTTACATTGCTCACTTGAATCATAAAGTAAAACTTTATAAAAAAGAAAAACAGGTTCTACAAAAGCTTTTTTCTTCTTCCTGCGATGTTAAGGCTTTGTTTGTTTGGAAGGGAAGAAGGACAAAAAGAAGAGGAAATAAGGCAGCATAGGTTTACTCAGTAAAAAAAAAATCACAATTTTCAAAGAGGTTCAGAAACACTTGATTAGCAGAGAGTAAAATTAAGAAAGAAGCTATACGTCCAGCTGTCACAGCTAAAACCACCTGTCTGGCAGCTCTAAATCTTCTAATTATTAGCCAGAAAAAATGGGGTTGAGAAAGTTGCTTTTTCTTATTTTCATAAAGGTTTAGAAGTAATTGTCCTTGAAGGATTCTTGAAAGCTGTTTGCAGTTTTTGATGCCATCTGTACACCAATAGCAGGTTTTGTTGATTTAAGAGCATGAAACAGCATTGGACTGTCCAGGACTTTAAATTTATTTTTATGGGATCAAGAAAAAAATGGGGTGGTAGGCGTAAGACTCATAAAATAAAGACTTTTTAAAATAGAATAATATAATTTACGGCACATTTAGATCTGCAAGCAGAGATTTAAATTGTATTATGGGCTAGATATGACACACAAGCCTATATTAGGAGCAAGGAAAAAGTTCTGCCATCCATTTTCCCACAGAAAACACTCTAATGAAGTATGTGCATATTTTAGCTGATGATCCCTCTTGCAACATCCAGTTCTGATTATTATTTCTACTTACAATCACATCTACTTTATATAGCTTGTTTGAATAACTTCGGATAAACAATAAAGATGATGTATACAAATGAATATGATCTATATAAATGAAATTAAAATATAGCCCACAATAAACTTATCTATAGAGTCACAAATAAAGACAAAAATTACTTTTTGCAATTTTTCACAAGGAGATCTGCATGCCTTTTTATTTTTTAAAATTAAATATAATTTTTGATGAATAGTATCTAAATACCTGGTAAAGCTACTCCTGCAAAAATCCCAATGTTTTTTCACCGAGAAAAAAGCCTCCAAACCCAAGGCTCCCAACTTTCTATTTTTTTCAAAATAGTGCATTATTCAGGTTTACTTTTTATAGGTTGGGGGTTTGTAACTTGCCCACAGAAAAAAAACCAACAAAAAACCAACTCTTAAAAACCCGGGTGTCCTTCCTTCCACAAACTGAGCTTACTGGTGCCAGCAGATTTCTCAGAACAGAACCTGTAGAAATTTCTTGAAATAAGTGAAGGAGAGAATCAAATAATTGTTAACTACAAGGATACTTGAGGCAAAAGGAGGCCTAGGCTTCTGTTTCTGTAGCTATGTGCAGACACATCTTCTGACTTGAGGGTAGAAAATAACCCTATCTCCAAGTGCTTATATGGCATGTAAATACATTATAAATGATTGTAATTTTTATAAATATTTCATACATGTATATAAAAAAAGCCAGTACTTTCCCCCACAAAGTACAATGGAGACTGTTGCTAAAATCTTTCTAAAGATTTTTTTTAAAGTAGCAGGCCTACCTAAACATTTCCTCAGGAATTAGTATCTGGAGGAGTCAGAAAGAGACAAAAGCCTTTTCAAATTAGATGAAGTGCAAAATTCATAAATTGGATCACTTTCTGAAGTCAACAATTGCTAATAGGTTTTCTCAGTAAAAGAGGCTTGCATATTTGTGTGTGCACGCTTGACTATTATGGCTATTTACATTTCCCCATGCTTCTTGTTTTATTATTATTCTTCTTACTATAAAAGTGCAGAAGCACATGATCATTAAAGAGGAAAGTAATGAAACTAGCTTCTCTAGAAGTTTGCTAACTACATAAAAACTACACAGTGATGTCTGAAATTTTACCAAATCTTTTTTTTTTTTTGGAAGAAAATATGGATTCAACAGACTTTGAATGTTCTATGGCAACTAATGGATTTTGTGTAGATGTAAAATGAATTATTTCTAAGTAAGGTCAAAGTATGTCCTTCAAAAGCATCAAAGCAAACATCAAAGACTTTGCTGTTTTGACTTAGTATTACTGTAAGGTTGAGTCAAGAACATTTGAGCTAAATGCTACCTCTTTATCCAGCTTCACTGGGGATACCAGTAGTATCATTAGAAGCAGTATCAGTAGTATCAGTAGAATCATTAATGCCAGAGCAACAGAAATATAGAGAAGACCTAATTTCCACTAATCCTCAAAACTAAAATATGTATCAGCAACTTATTAATTGTGATTCCTATGACAAATACATGGCATAAACTATCAAATTTGTCTTAGTTTTACAAGCATTTTGTTCATTAAGATGGAGCAGACTAGCCTTCACCAGAAACCTACATTTGCCAAGGCCACAGTGTGACAAAAAAAAGGAGCCAGCAGCTGAACCAAATGTAAAAATGCGTATCACTGTGTGTTTTTAAAGACACCAAACTTTATAGGACATTTGATTTTTCTGTTGTCAGGAACAACAAAAAATGTCATCCTAAGTTCAGACAATGTCACAGCAAGTTTACCCTTGATTCCTCTCTACTATCTACAGCAAGTAAGCTTTAAAAGATAATTTTTAAGTGAATGTACTCCCACTAAAAGAAATAGGGTGGAAAAGAAGGATAGAATAGAATACTCGGTTGATTGTCTCATGCTGGAGACCAGTGATTGAACATTCATGAAAATACATGAACTGTCCACTATAAATGCTTTTTCAAATGCTGGCCATAATGCTAATTTGCAGGAGTAATCTCAGATACCTCAGCTTTAGAATTGAACTCTAACAAAGAAGTGAAATGATAAAGTATGTTTCACATGTGAGGCTTTTAATTACAAGATCTTGTTCAGTCTTGTTAATTATATTCCATCCTCTCTCTCAAAAGGCAGGAAATGAGAAAAAAGGAAAAGGAAAAAGGCAGCAGGGACTAAAAGCATAAGGAGAGACACAGTATTTCAGATTCTTGAGCTGACACATTTTTTCACAATTTGCTTTTAATCTATACAATCTACATATTCTTTCCGAGCTTCCAGCCATATGTAGAGCAAAAACCTACTGTGGTCAGCAAAAGAAACCTAGAGTAAAATTTTTCAAATCCACCAGAGAGTTGTATGTTTAGCAGTACATGTTAATAGCCAGACAGATGACAGAAAATTATTTTGCAATAAAACTTTCTGGACAATGCCAACTACAATTATTTTAAACTACTCTTCTACTCCCTGCTGATTCTACCTGCCAGAGTACAGAGGAAATACATGGACTTCAAGGTTTGACCCTCCTTCAAATTAGCCTCCTTCTCCAAGCCACTGAAAACAGCTATAAAGAAGCTGCAGAAGTGTTCAAGTCAGTACTGCAATTGAAAGTTGTCCCTCAAAACTGTCCCGCCACATACAGAAACGACAAACTGTCAACCCATTACTGGTAACTTCCTACAAGAGCAGAGTTAAAATATGGGAGCATTCAAGTCATTGTCCTCAGACAACCACATTCACTTGCATATTTATCATCAACTCGCAGCCAGCAGTCCACGAGAAAAAAACCTCAGTTAAGAACGCATGAATAATAAAACAAGAACTAAATCTGAAGCAGCTGTGACAGTTACAACTTCACTCATAATGAAGAAGGTGCCAGCAAAAAGGTACTGCTCAAAGTCTAGGCAAATCAAATGCCATAATCTTACACACAGAAATTCTTACTGACAATTTAGCTGCAATCATCATACCAATGCAAACCCACCTATAAAAAGCCCTAGTCTGATCATTTAAAACTTACTCTTAATGAGTAACACAAATTCTGCATTTATGGCAATAGACTGAAAAATATCTGTCAGGTTTTCTAACGTGGTTGTATTATCTATGCTCCTAATGAACATAAGCATTGTTCCAACGACAATTATATTTCAGCTATGTATTTTTTGTAGATAATAAATGCAGAATTTATCCATTTAACTGCAGAAGGCCAATGATGCTGCCATTAATAGAATCATAGAATGATTTGGGTTGGAAGGGACCTTTAAAGTTAGCCATCCAGTTCCAAACCCCCTACTATGGGCACCTTACACTAGACCAGGCTGCTCAAAGCCCGATTCAACCCGGCTTTGAACACTTCCAGGGATGGGGCATCCCCAAGTTCTCTGGCCAACCTGTTCCAGTACCTCATCACCCTCGCAGTAAAGAATTTCTTCCTAATATCTAAATCTACCCTCTTTCAGTTTGAACCCATTCCCCCTTGTCCTATCACTACCTGCCCTTGTAAAAAGTCCCTCTTCAGCTTTCCTGTAGGTCCCCTTTAAGTACTGGAAGGTGCTACAAGGTCTTCCCAGATTCTTCTCTGCCGGTGGGGGAGTTTGTGGCTGACTTGCCATGGGCTGTGAGTCTGCTGCACATTGTACTTGGAACCAGCTACCTTACTCCTTCTTGGCCTCCCAGATGTTATGCATCCTTCTCATCCCCTCCTGCAGCTCAGCCACCTGCTGCAGGAGGTCCCCCCAGCCGGGCATACCTTTTGCAGGGAGGTCTGCTGCCTATCCCTTCCCCAGGAGAAAGGTCCAGGCACATTCTGCAGTCTGAGCTCTGCACTGCAGTCTCTCCCTCAGCAACTCCATCTGGGTGGAGGCATCAGCCACCGCTGGGATAGATGGTGCAGACTCCCCAGTTGGAGCTGCAGCTTTTGCTCCCAGACAAGCGCCCACCGTTCTGCCTTCAGGGACAGGTAGCATGAGTGCCCTTGGCCTGTGCAGATGGCCACAATCAGGTTTCTGGGTTATGTGCGCTACGAGTCTCTTCATTCTGCCGTGGAGCAACATATTTCCTGCAGCATCTAGACATCACCATTAAACACACACAGGTGATTAAGGTGTTTTAAATACTGAATTATGGAAACAGTAAATGAAGCTAGGTTAACAAATTGTTAAAAAATCTTTTATTCAGACATATCTCTGCCACAGGAGTGATGAAATGGAGAAAGAGAGAAAATGACATTGCTCTTTAATGACATTTTAGGACAATCTAATACGATATGGCTTTGGCTGAGGCTTCACTGATCCTGACAATATCACCACTACAGACTTTGATATGCTGTTCACAACTTGCCCATTACCATTTACGTGGATGTAAACACTCAGTTTGGAATATATTCCTTTTCATTAAAATGAGGTTAGCATCATTTTAGTTAGAGAAATAAACTTTGTAATATTTCAGATAACTCTCCTTCACATTTCATTCAAAGCATGGGGTTTTTTTGCAAGAGACAGAGACCTTTTATGAGGATGGCTATGTGGTGGCAAGTCACAAAACCCCAAAAAACCACACACAATATCAAAATAGGTTGCAGAGCTGAATGCCAGGAAAGAAAGAAAGCACCTACATAGTACTATGGCAACATGGATATTCAGTTCAACTTTACCTCAGAGGATGTACTAAACCAAAGAACCGCAAGCTCGTGTTACCCTAAAGTAGGCATAGGTTATACCTGAGATGCAAACATTTCACCAGATCAAACCTATAGGACCCTGTCTGCATTTGCACAGGGCTTTCCTCACACATGTTTAGGGTCAGCAGACCTATGTACTGAATTTCTCTACTGCCAGACAGAAGTGTGAATGTATATTAATGCAAATGAGGCTCCAGCTCCCCTAAATAAAACCTGTCTGCTTTAGTGTTGGGCCTACCCTGAATAAATCAGAGTTAGTAACAAATGAGCATGTTTAATTCTGTTATAAAATGATTTACCACGGGGGGGTGGGAGTGTCTGTGTTATATTTCGCTTTTAATAGTGCTTGAGGGAAACGCTGAGGTATTTAATACCTTCTTTGCCTCAGTCTTTAATTATAAGGCCTTTTGTCTGGATACCCAGCCCCTTGAACTGTAAAAGACAGGGAGGGGAGCAGAACGAAGCCCCCAAAATCCAAGGGAAAATGATCAGCAACCTGCTACACCACTTAGACACACAAGTCAATGGGGCTGGATAGAATCCACCCAAGAATGCTGAGGGAGCTTGTGTTAGTGCTCACCGAGCCACATTCCATTATTTACCAGCAATCCTGGCTGACTGGGGAGATCCCAGTTGACTGAAGGTTGGCCAGTGTGACACCCATCTAAAAGAAAGGCCAGAAGGAGGATCCAGGGAACGACAGAGCTGTCAGCCTGGCCTCTCTGCCAGAGACAGTCATGGAGCAGATCATCCTGAGTGCCATGCCACAGCACGTGTACGACAGCCAGCCGATCAGGTCCTGCCATCATGGATTTGTGAAAGGCAGGTCCTGCTTGGCCAACCTGATCTCCTTCCTTTATAGGGTGACCTGATCGGTGTGGGAAGGAAAGGCTGTGGATGTTGTCTACCTGGACTTTAATAACATCTTTGCCACTGTCTCCCAGAACACTATCCTGGAGAACCTGGAAGCTCATAACTTGGACGGCTGCACTATCCATGGGGTAAAAAAACAGCTGTTGGCTGGGCCCAGAGAGTGGTGGTGAACAGAGTTACATCCAGCTGGCATCCAGTCAAAAGTGGTGCTCCCCAAAGCTCCATACTGGGACCAGTCCTGGCCTGTTTAATATCTTTACTGATGATCTGGACAAGGGGATTGAGTGCACCCTCAGTTCATAGACATCACCAGGCTGGGCAGGAGCATTGATCTGAGGGAGGGTAGAAAGGCTCTACAGAGGAATCTGGATGGGCTGGATTGATAGGCTGAGGTCAGTTGGATGAAGTTCAACCTGGCCCAATGCCAGGCCCTGTGCTTTGGTCACAACAACCCCGTGCAGCGCTACAGCCTCAGCGCAGAGCGGCTGGAAAGCTGCCTAGTGGAAAAGGACCTGGGGGTGCTGGTCAACAGCAGCTGAACATGACCCAGCTGTGCCCAGGTGGCCAAAAAAGCCATTGGCATCCTGGCCTGTATCAGCAATAGTGTGGCCAGCAGGACTATGGCAGGGATTGTTCCCATGTACTCAACCCTGGTGAGCTTGCACATCGAAAACTGTTTTCAGTTTTGGGTGCCTCGCTACAAGACAGACATTGAGGCACTGGAGAATGTCCAGAGAGGGGCAACGGAGCTGGGAAAGGGTCTGGAGCACAAGTCCTATGAGAAGCAGCTGGGGGACCTGAGGTTGCTTAGCTTGAGAAGAGTAGGCTCAGGGGAGACCTTACTGCTCTCTACAACTACCTGAAAGGAGGGTGCAGCCAGGTGAGGCTCATTATCTTCTCTCAAGGAGCAATCGATAGGACAAGAGGAAATGGCCTCCAGTTGCACCATGGGAGGTTTAGATTGGACATTAGTCCACTGATAGTGCTGGATTAAAGGTTGGACTCGGTGATCTTAGAAGTCTTTTCTAACCTAAAGCATTCTATGATTCTGTCCTGAGAACAATATTACATTTTTCATCTGACTCAGAGCACAATGACCAGTTGTGCACTTTCCCACTCCGGCATTTGAAAAGTGAAGACATGCTGCATAACATATTGCTTTGACTAAACTAGGTTGTAGATCTCCTCAGTATATTTCCCATCTTACGTCAAAATTCTAACAGCCCAACTGTGGCAATGGATCCAGAGAATAATTTAAAAAGTAGACGTAACATAAAAGACTAAAATAAGTTATCTGTAAGGAAACAATATGTACGCACACCTACATATAATGCGTATATATAATATACAGTATATAAAAATTTACATGGGTAAAAATTTAATTTTGGGGAAGATCAATAGCAACAGGAAAGAAACTCAGGGATGATCTTGGTTTTATAATATGAAGGGTTTTATCACATTTGAATGGATGCTATGTTATATTTAGTCCACTTTCTAGCACCTTTTAAAATGGTCTCTGCACAATCACCTAATGAAATCACTCCTGAAAAATGTACTACCTACCCCATGAAGCACCTAAGCCGTAGGAGTGCTGATCTGCATTATATTACATGCTGATCTATCCTATACTACAATCTACAACTTAGGCAAAGGGCACACAAATGAAAAATGAAAGCACAAAGAAATCAGGCAACAAGTGCAGAGCTACACAGTAGAGACTGGGGCAGAATTACAATGAGATTACGAGATCTGAACTCCTGCATATACTATATTAAGTTTTCTTTCAAACCACACTGAGAAGGCTCACCTCCACCCACTGCTCAAGATATCAAAAAAAAAATCTGCTCAACAAATTTGTGGAGCAAGTTTTTTCACTTCAGGCACTCAAAAAATCCACTGTTCTCAAAAAGAGAGCTCACAAATAAATGATTGCGTATTTTCTTTTTTTGTTATGTTTTTAAAGAAATAGCATTTTTCTCAAATCATAATCCAAAATTTTGGTCTTGAAGAGGTAAACAGAGTTTAAAAATACAGTAGAAAACACAATCTTTTTATTAAAGTTCAGCTTTCAAAAAAGATTTTAAAAGATTATTTTTATACACCTTAACAGTATAAACCCCTTTACATGATACAGAGGTAGCTTTGATGCTACTGCATTTATAACAATGTTTTATTCATGTATTTCTTTTGTAGCTCTGTCACTAAGACTTGAATCAGCTACATACAACTTAATTCTTCCCCAGCTAGTTGTGGGATGAGAAAGATGATATTGCTTTCTGATTGCAGTAAAACAAAATGAAATATATTACCTGTCTGTTCTACTCTGAGTAACAAATGCAGTGAGTATGAGAGATTATATGCATGGCTACTTTTCAACAGAGATGTCACACATACGGAGTACTTTTTTTTTATTATACTTATTTCTGTATTTTCCAAAACTGCATCTACAGCTGTGGATCCAAGTCCCTGAAGTACTCTGCCCTATGACCTTTTATACTTATTTACAACCGATATTTTGTGATACCAGTAACTAAAGGGAAAGAGCATACTATGCACTTAAATATTTCCATTCCTAAATGGTGAGGGACTTAAATAGTTTTGTTAATAATGAAAATATCATAAACAAGCCACACTTATGTCCATTACTACTTTCAGATTTCATCTGAAATTTATTTTAGTGCGGCTTACGAGGGAAATTTTTTTTTTAAATCTATGGAAATGAAAAATCACACGTTAATTTTCTCCTCAGATTAAGTGAAGATTGCAGTTAAAAACTTTTTTAGCAAAGCAGATTGCCAATGGCTGTACATGATGACAATCCAGTGTCACATGACAAAGTAGAGCATGGTATTGAATGCTTCACGATAGTGTTTGAAACTGAAGGTACCTTCAAAGAAAACCTCAGGTTTCCTTTGCTCTGAAAAAAAGGAATTAAATTACCAGCTAGGAAAATGTCTTCTTGATTAGAAGACAAACTCCCCGGCTGCATGTCCTGCAAACCCAGATAAGCCATAAGAAGACCCATTTCACAGCCCAGCTCCCTCGTACAGCCCCTGCATAAAAAAGGCATATCCCTTACATCAGTACTCCAAGCCTAAAAGAAAAGTCATGGAATGTGCAAATTACAGATTCCAAAAGATAAAGAGTCTTCAATCTCATGTTTAAATGGTAAGCTCTGGAGAGGAAAAAATCCCAAAGATTGGAAGATGAATGTGATGAATTATCCTGGACACATGAATTTGGTGTTTAATCTGACACCATCAATGTCTTTGGAATTTTGTCCTCAATTTCAAAGAACCCTGCCATACATTGAAAGAAAATATTAAGAGTATTTCGATATCAAAGCTATTGAGTCCAAAATCTGTGGCTTTGGAGGCATAGTGAGAATTCACTATAAACGTAACATGAAGTTAAGATCCCACAGAAATAGAAGAAATTACCATTCTAATTCATGCAGATGTTGCTCTGGTGCTGTTCTGTAATGCAACAAGATGGATTCTCTTGGTGACTAAAAGCAATTTTGAAGTTGTTGGTACTAGTGTACATGCAAAAAAACCCCAACCAAAGATAAAAGCAATGGGAAACAAAAAGTATCAGAGGAACGCTTGCAATACAAGCATAGAAGAAAGCTCAGAGAGTACATCTCAAGCATATTCTTGGCACTAAGGAGAATTTTTAGAATAAAGAGACTCCCTTTATTATTCCTATTCTTCTTTTATTTAGGAAGATATAATTTTATGAAGATTTGTTCTGCAAACAAATGAAGATACACTGACTATTATAAGCAATTCTCTCATCACTTTTTCTTCCCAATAGAATAACGTATGAGAATCTGAATATGACTAACCATTTATCTAAAAAGATATTGTGCTATATGCTCCCTTTTGGAAGTAGATGGACTACAGTCAAATATGACACTGATCCTAATTATGATTCTGATGTTACAGAGGCCCAGAGAAAGTACGACCCTTAAATCACTTAGCAGCATCCACCAATATTTGAAATAGCTGGGTACAGCTCTGCCAAACTGTTAATAAAGAATGTCATTGCTTTGCCATTGTAGGCACTGCAAAACGATGCCTGAAGTTCCCTTGGAAGCACTGCCAAGAGAGAATTATGCATTGCATCTTCTTGACTAGTTGTCCGTGGGTTTACTGTGGATTCAGCTAATGCCATAGGCTTTTGGCAGCTGGCAGTATGCACAGTGTAAAACGTCATTCAGCTTCAGTGTCTCAATCACCGTGCTCCGCAGAGCAGAAAATTGAGTTCGACAGATTTAAAGGAGGTTCTTGTCATTTACTGTAATTCATATAAATCATTATATATATGGCTTTAAAATCTCATCTGTAACTTCCAAAGAATGATGACTGAGTCAGTGTGATTATTTTATACCATTATAGAAAGAAACCCAAACTCAAATTATGAGCTCAGATCAAATGCTCGTTTTCATTCCCATGGACAGAAGTATTGCCATCATTTCTATCTCTAAACATTCTTTCGTTTTCAGAAGAGCTTTTAATTTCTGTATCATCTAGCCTTAACTAACATGAATAGCAGTATTTTCTTTCATATTCTAAGTGGCTAAGAGTTTTCTGCTGGAACTACTTTTTTAATGGAAAGAGACGATTTAGAGGTGGCTTTTTAGTATAAAATGTGTCAGGTATCATGAATTTTCTGTAAAATTTAAGCAGCACTCTTCTGTATTCTGCCTTGTACATGCTGCTTTTAGGATACTACATTCACTCTATTGGGGACAGATAATTCAGAAGCCAAGCCTGTCCAACACCTCAGGAATGAAAACTCTCCTAAATATGAAGAATCCCTGACTTTATGTCATGGAAAACACTGTACTTCCAGTGTTCCTGGGCATGCTGTGGAGCACCCTACCTAGGAAAGCCTTTTTGAGTTTCTGGCCCCAAAACACATGACAATTCCTATCTACGTAGCCAAATTACTTCCCTTTCTGTTTCACTGCACAGTCCTTGGCCTCAGTGTCCACACTGCATACATAATAGTTTGCACAGAGACTCCTGCTTGGAGCAATCTAAGTAGTTCCCTTAGTGAGAGAATCTGATCCCAGAAGAAAAGATAATATGCTCCAAGATCTGTGCGGTGCATAGGCCAGCTCACACCACCCACCACAAGTCGCTCCTTGGCCTCACACCAAGAGCCTCCCAAGAATGGTGCATCTCAGTCTCCAGCTACAGTTTCCTTGCAACTCCAAAATCTTCCATTGGCCAGACACACCAACTCTACACCTCAATTCAT
Organism: Rhagologus leucostigma; assembly: GCA_013397725.1. Lineage (NCBI taxonomy): Eukaryota > Metazoa > Chordata > Aves > Passeriformes > Rhagologus > Rhagologus leucostigma. The sequence continues at coordinate 2,280,603 of VZTD01005870.1, forward strand.
CTGCAAACAAAGAAGTCAAGGCTGGATGCAGGGACTGCAATAATGCCCTTAAACATGATACTGGAAGTGCCACTGAGAAACTACCTTCCTTTCAGGCCCCCTTTGTACCTCCACTGTTGAGGCTACCAGTTTAAGAGCTATGAGAGGTTTTGACGGAGTGTGCTCCTCGAAGCCTTTAATATTTACACCAGTGGTGTGTTAGTTCTTTTCATATCACCCACCTGTCTTATTTTTATCACAATGATAGGGAAAAGAGGAGATAAAATGCTAATTTATTAAATAATTTCCCTCACAAGATAAACCTCTTTATTCAACTGTTAATGCTTGCACATTACTGGTGGGACATTTTTTAGACTCTCTACAGCTATCTTGACTTAGTAGCTTCTGAAATTGAAAGCTTACTTAATGCCTACTGTTGTTTTATCTTTGTTTATTCTACTCAGTCACCAAGGCACACTGGACCGACACCTTTAGGGAAGCTTGCTGCCTCCATGGGGGCTAGCCTCAAGATGTGAGGAAAAAGCTTTCCTACCCTGATACAGACCTCAGATTACTTAATGATTCTTCAGGTAGGCAGCAATGAAAAAGGGGCATGCAACTCCGATGGACTACACGGATGTTGTAAGATTATGCGGGAAGAAAATTAGAAGTGCCAAAGCCCAACTAGAATGTTATTTGACTATTGCTGTAAAAGACAATAAAAATGTTCCTATAAATAGATTAGCAAAAAAAAGAAGGGCTAAGGAGAATCTCCATCCTTTATGAGACGTGAAGAATAAAACACTGACAACAGATGAGGAAAAGGGTGAGATACTAGATGCCTTCATTGCGTCAGTTTTTAAGAGTAAGGTCAGTTCTATGGGTTCCCCATTCCCTGAGCTGGAAGACAAGAACAGGGAGAAGAATGAAGCCCCCACAATCCATACTCCAAGGGAAAATGGTCAGGGACCTGCTACACTGTGAGGAGAGGCCTTATTGCTCTCCACAACTTCCTGAAAAGAGGTTGAAGCCAGGTGGGGGGCTGTCTCTTCTCCCAAGTAACAAGTGACAGGACAAGAGGCAATGGCCTCAGGCTGCACCAGGGGAGGTTTAGATTGGATAATAGGGAAAGTGTATTCACCAAAAGGTGGTCTGGCATTTGAACAGGCTGCCCAGAGGGTCACCATCTCTGGATGTATTCAAAAGTTGGGTAGATGCAGTGCTTAGGGACATGATTAATGAATGGATTTGGCAGTATCAGTTTAATAGTTGGATTTGATGATCTTAAAGGTCTTTTCCAATCTAAATGATCCTATGATCCTGTAAACTGACCAATGTCTGTTTATCAACCCAAAAAAATTACATTATGAAACAGAATTCTACACTGGCAACCATAGTAGGAATCCATAAAGAAGCTGAAAATATGAACTAAATATAAACTTAAATTATTATTTTAAGTGAGAACTACTAGTTACTGTTCAACAGATACAGAGTTTCCCAAGGAACTTTTCTGGCATGCAAATAGCAGATGGCAGAAATTGCAATTACTGAGCTATGGGTTGCAGGCCACTACCACTGACAGCTAGCTTCTGTAAGAATTCTTTTAAAATCTTCATGGGGAATGTGAGAAGGCTTACTCTAAAGTTATTGGTGAGAATTTTCTTTTTCCAGTGGAAATTTACTACAGTTCAAGAAGAAATGTGAATATTCTTCCTCACTTGTGAAATTTCAGTCTCAGCCATGAGTGTTGATTTCAGTCTCAGTCTTGAGTGCTGCCAGCTTCAGACATCCAGTTTTGCCAATGTACTCCTGATGCCTCATGGTGTATTCTGCCTCTCCAATAAAACTAAAATGTATGGGACACAGTCACATCCCACTCAGTTCCTACAGATGGGCTGACTGATTTTTGAACAAAGTATATAAAAATTATAAGAAATTTTAGAAGAAAGATTTACTGAAAAAGCTACCTAGTCTGCATTTTCTCATTTGTTTTTGTACACCTGAGTGCAAACTGCACACACAGTTTGATTAGTCCTGCTGTGTACTTCTCAGGGCACTGTAATTTGTTCAGAAGCAAATCAGAGAGCTGCTTCTGAGGTGCATCTAAACTCAGGAACCATGTCCTTAGACACTTTTAACTGGAAAAAAAACTCCACCAAAAACCAAAACCAAGAACAACCCAGCAGAATCACCCAGTGCTTTGACTCTCTATAGCAGTATTCTCACAATGAATGATAAAACTCAGAAGCTGCTAATTTAGTGGTCAGCCCAAATGGAAGTTAAATGTGAGTCAACAAGCAACTTCCCTTTCCTTCCCCCTCCATGTGAGATCAGTTCAGAGGAACCTAAAAAGAAATCTCACACGATGACAGAAATAGAGTGAAGGACTGCTATGTCTGTTACAGTATTCGTGTTTCTTTAAACAGTGGTCTTTAAAATCTCAGATTTCAGAAAAGGAAAAAGGTCTCATGCCTGCATAAAAAGACAAGCAAAGGAATACATTTACTCTTCTTCTTGCCTTGCAAGAGAAGATGGGAACAAAAGACAGAAGTGTCTCCTGCAATAGCTATTTAAACAGAACCTGACACATCATTTTTAGCTGCTTAAGATGGTTGTCAAATTCTCTCTTCCACAGCAAACCATATTAAAAATCCTAACAACCAAGAGTTGCCTGGGGTTTTGGGTTGTAACAGTAGGACTATGCAACAAAGGAGGAAAGCAAAAGCAGACCGTGTCTTAGACACACATTATGTCCTGCTCCACACACATAGTTCAGACACCAACATGTTTCACAGTGTGTTTTATCACACAGTGCAGGAGGTGTGGTTTGCTCAGAACAGCAGACACAAGACCAGAGCACCTGAAGACTTCGCAAATCCACCCTCTCAATCCCCATATAAGCAAGAAAATAAGCACATTGTTAGTCTCAGCAACTGCTTCATGCAATTAAGAGACCCATTTACAATTTGGCTCTGAATTTGTTTTCACTGTCCCTTACTAAGTCCTGGTATAAAAACTGGTTCAGCAGCTTTTTTACCCGCCTTTTTACAAAGGACAAGATAGAGATCACATTTATATATAAAAGATGAATACATAGTATTTATATTTAAAGCTACTTATGTACCTCAGACTGAGTCAAATTTCTCAGTCCACATAGTTAGTGCTTAGACTAGGCTGGAGGAAGAAGTGGGCCTCTGCTGAGCTGCCAAAGAACCACACATGCAGCCAGGTTTATCATCATCAAATTCAATACATCTTTTTCGTCATAATTTTTCTCATCTGCCTATTACATTTACTCCATCACATTCAGGAACACTTCAGGAGTCAGATGGTTTTCTCCCATCCTCCAGTGTGCCTGAGTTGATATAAGACTTCACATCCTTTTTTTAAAAAAAATCTGCTTTTAGTTGAAAACCTACCATATAAGACAAATGAGAAAAAGCTATAGAAGAAAATGAGAATATTACAAAATGCAAATATATCATATAATATTATGCAAAATATTTGTTGGGGTTAATAAAATGCAAGATTAGAGCAACATTACAACTACTAACAACTAAATACAAAACCTAGCTAAATAAATTTACCTGTCAACAGCCATGACCTCATGACCTAGAAGCATTAAGTTCTTTATATCATTACAATCTCTTATTATCACCACCACTCCTCCTACAAACACACACAGAAAAAAAAAAAACACAAACCCAAAAAAAAAACCAAAAAAAAAAAAAAAACCAAACCCCAAAAAAACCACAACCCACCAAAAAATCAGAAAACATCCACAGCCCCTTCTTGAGGAGTTTCTGTCTGGAATCGTTAGCTCGGTTTGTTCTCCCTGACGCAGAGGCAGTCTGTACTTTCTGGTCTTTTTATCAGTCAGCCTGCTCCTTCTGTTCATTATTAACTGATAAATACCTCCCCCAAAAATACATGTCCCCATTTTTGGGCTGCAGACTGTTTTTCATATCTAAGACTGCAAATGTAATCTAAACATCTTTCCTCAGTCCTGCAAGAGCATGTTTTACGCATTTCAGCCAGAAAGACGTGTGTCCATTTGTCTGTCTTACAGGTTCAAAACTTGTTGTGGCTTGGTATTTATTGCCTTGAAGTCTTTTATATGCAGTAGGTCTAAAGAGATCTCTTTTTTAATTACTCCAATGCCTCAATCTGGGATCCTATAATCATGCTGGGCCTCATCTGCTTTGCATCACTTGGCAATTTAGGTTGTGCAAGCTATATTAAGTGCTCACAGATTTTCATACGAATGGCATGTACAAGATGTTCCAGCTTACGCTGAATCCACCAATTGCAATAGAATGTTAAAGTATTTTTTTTCTTTTTAATAGGTATTATACTCACAAATATCCCTTTGTTAAAATGTGAAGATGTTTGGAAATGCCAAAATGAGTTACTGCTCTGTGCACCCTTCTGTTCCAAGGCAGTTGAGAGTTCTTAGTGCCTCTGTAAACTTCATGTTTTCAAGTCCAACAACCAACTCCCTAAAAGTTCACTTGTGACACACCATCACCTTGTCAGAGTCAGATAATATACTCTGAAAATCCGTTTGTCCACCCCAGTCATGCATTCATCCTTCTACTTCCTCAAGTTTTTTCTTATTCAATTCAGTATATGTTCCCCTGGGCAGGTAGCATCTACTTGGGCACCACTGGTCCTGCCCATTGGTGTCTCAGCCACTTTTATCTTCTCTTCAAGCCCACACTCTTTACAGCATTCTCTACTGCTTCAGCTCAAAAGTCCTAGTGCCCTGCTAGGCTTTGTCCAAGAGTTCACCGTGCTCCTTTAATGCTACAGAACTGGGTAATCTGTGCACATTGAAGAAAATAAAAACAAGCTGTCATTCAAACAGAAAACAAAAGATATTAATCATTTGGTATTATCACCACACAGCACGTGTGTGCGTATGACTAAGACATGAGGGAGGAGAACCATATGCACCAAACTATTTGCAAAGCAGACCTGATGAGGTTTTCCAAATTAGGTCACGGATGACAAGATAATCAGTTTAACACACATAGACACAGAGTATTTTCACATTCCTCTTTTTAAAGGAGATGAGGTGATATGAGGACCTCCTGGGTACAATTTATGCAATATGGAGTTTCATAAGGCTGAGGTAACACTGATAACATTGTGAAGCAAAAAAAAAGAAAGATTTTGTGGAGTTTATTTCAGTTTAGTTCAGGAACTGGAGCTGCTCAATTGCCTTACTGACCAGGTGTCAATAAAGAATCAGTAAAATCTATTTCCATCTACGTACAGCTGATGTGTTGCCAGTTTTTTCTAGAAATAGACATAACTGAGGCTAGCTCTCTCTTCTTACCTTCCACTTGGATCACTGCAATCTGCTCTGAAGTTAGAAAATATTTGAAAAATTCAGCTAGCATAGAAGTAGGCAATATTTTAGAGGCAAACCATTTGGCAACAGCCATCTGTGCTTGATAATGGTTGGAAAATTTAAAAAAATGCTACTTTTCTTTTTTAATCAAAAAAATTTTATAATTTTTTTTTCACTAGTTCCACTCTTTTTTACCCTTTCTGTGGTGGACTTCTTTTCAGTATTAGTTGTGAAAAAAAGACAGCTTTACAGCCAAATTTTGTGTGATAGCCTACACAACACCAATTCATTTGTGTTGACCAGAGACCCTGACATCCCTGTGCTACTTCAAGCCCCATTTTTTTCAGCTACCTCATCTCTTCTAATCCCTCCACTCTACTATCTCCCTTCTACTTATTTTTCACTCTTTGCTTCCACCACCAAGACCACACAAGCAGCCAAGAAGTCAGTACATTGGTTTAGGCAGGATACAACTGCCAGCACGGGCACCTTCACCAAAAATCTACTTCAATAAAGTAACTTATTCTTTCCTTATTCTGATAGAGCTTGGGTTTTCTGACTGTTGGACAAAGCACAATCCTTCTTGCAGGTTTCTGAAGCAGACAACATTTAGCATTACTTGGTTGTTACTAATTTTGAATAAAGTCAGGTATGGTGATACCAGAGCAATGATCTCTTTATTAAACAGCAGACGATTTCTTTTACTCACACATGTACCACATGCCTTCCTATATTTTCTTTAAGCTAAAAAGACATTTTTATGGAGTAGATCAGTGATTTCAGTTAAAGACAACTGAGAACTCACCATTTGTAAGATGTTTAAATATTCAGCAGGTCAACAGACTGTATGTGGTTATGAATATATCTGACCAGAAAAAAAGACATATTTACTTTTCAAGTACCTTAGTGTAAGTTTCTTGCCAGCATCCATTGTCTCCATAAGCACTTCTTCCCCTTACACAGGAAAAACTGAAAAGTTCCATGCATTTACAATTAAAGAAATTAAACTGTTACTTTAAGATATATGCTTGATTCATGAAAGTAAACAAGAATTTGAAGACTAAAAGCACAAAAATTTTTCATGGTAATTTCATGTTGCTGGAAGCCTTTCTTTTCCTATTCCTATTAGAAGCTTCCTACTAGAGATGACTTAAGTAGCAAATATAATGTTCAAATAGCAAATATCCACTTTGTTCCAAGAGATGATAAAATTACTCATATATTATACCCTTTATATTGTTTCTTCCACTCCCTTTCTCCGAAATATTAAACCAACATTAGAAAATCCTATTTGTAGTATCAACTGAAGCTCGGAAAGCTGTTAGGTCAATGTATATACACTCTGTTCACTGACCTAAATTATAAGAGACTAACTTCAAAACCACTGACTGAAAACTAATCTTGAACACTGAGCAACTGTAACAGATCCTGTAACTATACCTCTAGAAGAAATGCATTAGAGATGCACTAGAAAAAAAAGCCACAAGAAAAGCCAAACCAGAACCATTACATTTCACATTAACTCAGACATGAGTTTCTTTTTTGCAGGCCAGTAGCCCATGGCAGCTCCTCTCCAATTCCCTGTGTTACTGAAGCACAAAACCAGTAACCTCAGAGTTCTCTGGCACACATCAACACCACAGTGGGTCAGCTCTCTCACAGAAATGGGTGCTGTGGCTCAGCTTCCAGCTTGGCATTGAGCAAATTGCTTCTGCTCTTTACCTGACACTGACATGCTTTGGCAAATAAAGAGAAAAAAGACCTGGCCCACTTGATTCCAGGGGTTCTTCCTCAAATGCTCAGTTCCCAGCTGCATCCCACTACTTTGTGATGTCAAAAAGCAGTCTGTTGACTACAGGACACCCCACTGTTTCCAGACACCAGACAACCATCAGCTTTCCTCCTTGAACCATGAAACCTGAGAAGATATCATGTACTTCAGCCACATATTCAAGTGTCAAGACAGTACAAACATAAACATTTATGCTTCCTGTTCCCAGGTACTGATGAAATGGAGAAGCTGTTTTCCAGGTGCTGCGTCTAGCCTTGTTCAGAAAAATTCCCTCTTGTCCCTTAATTCAGGTGACCCATTAGCATGTACAACTGTAAGACCACTGGCCTACCCAAGAGCAGGATCATAAAAGCAGGTGCGACCCATTCCTGAATCTGAACAAAAGCAATGCAGTCCAGGTGCCTCCACGTAGTCACCTTCTCTAGCTAAAGAAATCTACCATTTCCTGCCTTTGAGCTCCTTCAAATTATTTCTTTGATATGGTCATTTACTTTACAGCTTGTTAAGTCCTTTATCCTGCTAGTTGACATTCATCTCCTGGATTTTAAATGGCTTTCCTACCTGAGTAAAAAATTGTATCTATTCTACACTGAGCATTCCCAGAGTACTTCATGTATGCACAATATGGCAGGTCTGGATCTTCAGATAAAAATCAGCAAGTCATCCTGCCTTTAGCTTTGACTACAGTCCCTGCTTTAAGCCAAACTGAGGATGGCAACAACTATGCACAGCTAATGCCTTTGGCATGATCCCGCATGAGATCAGCATGACCTTGGGAGGCTCAATGAAGAAGGAGCAAGGCAGGGTGTTTTTCTCACAGCGTGGCCATATATACATAGAAATCTAATCCTAATCCTGCTCTGCTGCTGCAAATTAATATAGTACCCATTTCTTCACATTCTATTGCAGATAAATCTGGTTATCTTCCATGATTTTATTTGCAATATTATTGACATCTCAAAAATAATTATGGTCTGAATACACACATTTTGCACTAGTTCTGTTACTTTTCAGTCCTATCATGTATCCCTTCACTATATCAACACTGATTTAAAAAAAAAAAAGAAAAGCATGCCTAAAATAATTTGTGGTTCAGCTCTCAGATAGACATGCATGAAACTAGCTGATATCTATGACACAGATCAGGAGTGACAGAGTGTCTATTTCTAACTTGTTTTTAAAGAATTCCACCTCTTCTAGAGAGCTGTCCTCTTTCCTTTTGAGCATGGTTCTGTTCGTTCCTGCCTTACAGAACAGAGTGCATCAAAGAAAAATAATAATGTATTTTGGCAGCTACAGCTAACAAAGAAAGCATCTACTTTAAGACTTGAAGACAACAAACTAAGGTTAAGTTCACCATGTCCTAGGCAAGAAAACCTGCAGAGAGGCATGCTTACAATGAAAGCAAAGCTGGAAGCTTAGTCCAAAAATTTCAGTTACCAAAACTGTAAGGGAGGAAAAACAGAGTTCAAAGGAGGTTGTGGAATTGAAAGTGATTAGCCTTCAGTGACTTCTTTTAGTTTGAGAGTCCTCACAAAAAAATTATAAAAATAAAGTATTTTCTCCTTCACGTCTTACTTATCTGAATAGAAAACTTAACAGGGGATTGTCTCAAATTGCAAGGAAGTCTCTGTTTTGAGTGGCACTGTGGCTCAGGAATCACTTCAGATACGGCAACTCAGGTCGCTTCTAAGAACTTGCAAGTTCCCTCCCTAGAAGCAAAACTGAAGTCAGTGGGATGATCCACGTGGTCTGGTTTCCATCTGGACTACAATATATTTTAGCATTTAAATTGAGTCTTTCTACAGTGTCGATGCAGAGGGTATGAACCTGGGGCTGAAGCTCTTCAAAGCTACACTCTCTACAGCCACATGCCTTACTGCTTTGTATTTCAAGAACTAATGATAACATGCACACAATTAAGCTGTCAGAAACATCCCCAACAGCTCAGAGGCAATCTCAGCATAGAGGATTTTGCTCTCTATGGACTGTCCTTTGCACCTTTCAAACAAGGACCCAAAATCCCTGAGCCTACTTTATAGTCAGAACCGACTCACTTCACTTCTCCACTTTTTGCTGCTATTTTTATACCTGCACCTTCCTCTCAAAAAAAAACCAAAACCAAAACCAAAACCAAACAAAAAACAACACAAAAAACCAAAAACAAATTAAGTGAATTCCTGTAAAAGGTAAATATTTTAAACTGCATGACTGCATCTAAGCACATAAATTGAGTATCCACTGCCTAAAGAAGCAGAAAAAAATGTTTAACTTCAACAGCTATCCTAAATATGATTCAAAAGTGAATATGACTACTAAAATAATTATTCTCAGCAATAATCTTTTAGAGTTACTGAAGTAAGAATTATCTGAAGTCAGCAATATTTTTCCATGTATGACCTCAGAGGATTTCTTAAAATGCTGAGCATTCTTCCTAGTTCTTCTGAAATCAACATGCGTTCTACCTGAACTGAAATACATTATTTGCCTATGATCCTAAGTTAGGAAAAAAAAATGCTATTGTCAAGTAAAATCATAAAAGTATTTTTTAGCCACTGCTAAACAATAAATGGCAGAAAATATTTTAGAAGAGTTTCAAATCTGCGTCACCATATACCTCATGCAACAATAGAAGTGGACTGTATTTGATTTTTACCTGAAAACTCATGCAAAAGCACCTTACAAAGCTGAATACATAACGGATAAGACCTGCACAGTCTGGTTTAAACCACAAACAGCCGAAGTCATTGAATCACTCTCCTGACCAACCTAATGTGTACAAAACTTCAGTGCACCAACTGCAGTTATTTTAAACACTGCATGTGGGCACAAGCAATAACCACCTGTTAAAGTACTGATGCTCCTACACGACATTTCAGAATACATTTTCTCCAGTACTGCCAGTAGTTATTTTTGGTGCACACTCTTATTTTGTAAACCCTTTCTCCTCTATACCTCCACTATTACCTTGACCTAGCATCTTCCTTCTGCTCTGAAACTGTACTTTGAACACAGACAGAACCAAAATCCAGGGTCTTTCTGAGAACCAAAGAGGCATGCTGTGACTGTAACTACAGCCATGCAAATCCAGGGTGTGGAGCTCCTATGGATTTGCCCTATATGGGAGGTAAGAAATTGCTTAAGTCTGAACCAAAATGGACTACACTGATAGTAAGAACAATTGAGGAAGAGTCTAAATAAAGTAAGATACAACCAGCAATTTGCATTTAAAAGAACAATGGTAATTTGCATTTAACAGAACAATGATCAACATTTCGTAAACATCTTTTTGCAATGTAATTATGATCAATTTCATTCAGGGAAAAGAAAAAACTAAGTAAACTTGAAACTATTTTCGGTTTGGACGAGATTCTAAGGAAAAAAATAATCAATTTTATAAAATGTACTTAGCAAGATTTAAATAGGAAAAAAGATCAGTCCATTTGCCTTCATGTACAATTTGATCAGATAGCATGTAACAGAGGTGACAAAGCCTTTTGAATTTTCCTCCACGACTTGAATTTCAGCTAATTTTCTTATGCAATTAAGGGCTAACTAGTTACTTTTAAAATTCCATCTCTTTTGACTACAAAAACTCTAAATAGATTATTCGTAGCTCTCAAGTTTAAGTAGTTTTGAGTGTATTCTCCTCTCAGTGCACAGAGAGCTATGCATAAGCCTCTCACTAAGGATAAACCGCCTCTCATTGAAATGAGAATATATCCCTAAGGGTTTCTGAATTAAATTCATGTTCCGTTATTCATCCAAATTATTTTACATTTTCATAGCACATTAACATAGTCTCTCTAACTTCATGGTAAAGGCAGATATACTACTCATAATCTGCACTAGAATATGAAAACATACAAGGCTGTGCAGTCTTAGCACATCTGTCTAAAGGTGGTGGGTCGGAAGATGCATTCGGCAAGACAGCTTTGCTACACGTCAAAACTTCTGTCAATGCTCAAGGATTGCTTGCTATTTGTCAGAACTTTTCTGTTATTTTTTTAATACAGCTTAAGGCACATTTTTGCCAGACAGAAGATAGGCAAGAAGCTCTGTTTCACAGAATAAATGGAATATCTGATAAAAACCCAGGCTAAAGGGAGACAGAAACAATACAAAAATTCAGTTCAGCTCTCATTAATCCAAAGCTTGACTCTGTTTTGCTGCAGGGTCCAGCTTATACCTAGAAATATATATGATCTAGATCCTGACCTTCACATTGATTTTTTTTAAGTATCCATGTAACCAATTTGTCAGTTTGTGTTGCCTCTTTACCTCTATCCACACAAGGAGGATGCTTGTCTATCAGCCTTCAGCTATGAGCTCTAAAATTTAAGTTTAAAGTTATTCCAAATTTTTCCTTTGCTCACTCTTAACTCAACTAGAAACCAATTAACTGATCAACAAACCAAAACGTGCTTGAAATCAAGAACTGACACACATTTTTGGCCTTAAACCCTAATAATGGGCAAATAAAAATTACTTACATACCAATGAAATGCAGGAGACATGAAAAAGAGCAGACTTTTTTTGTGTTTTGTAAACCCATGTGCTTCTGAGGCTAATAGGAAAAGTGAAAAGTAATAATTCTAATGTTTGTCTTGGTGCTTATTTTTTTTCCCTTCTCCATATTTCTATGATTCATGTTATTGCTATGGTATCCATTAGGGAGAAATTTGCTGAATAACTTTTCAGATGTGACTGAGCAATTTATTTTTTTAAAACTTCCTCAGAATAACAGAAGTATTTTAAAACACAGTTCTTTATATATTTTTTACTCTATATTTAACATATCTTGGTTTGAAAAACAAAAAAATGTATAAAGCAGTGGCCAAAATTTGACCTTTAAATCAAAACAAATGTTAAAAGAATTAATTTGACCCCATCTGTAGATTAATGTACACTCTGGTTTGGTTACGAAGGTCTCAGATCTATGGGTTGCATAGGTCCATACTCACTTGGGATGTGATACTGTGTTTGGCACCTCTTGGCAGGTTCCAAAAGTTCTCAGTTCTCACAAACACCAGTAGGAAATAAAGTCTCTCAATCCATAGGACAGGTCTCCTCAAATCATGGTACTTTAGACTGCTAACAGAACGGTCTCTTTCCAAAGAGGATCTAAACCAGTATTTATCATTTATCATGTATTTTGGTTTAGAAAACCTACATAACAAACACAGGTGTACAATTTCACAAAGGAAATGAAATCCTTCAGCTACACTGCTCTCACTTTAAATGCTAGATGCTCCAGGATTTACTGAGATATCTTTCATATAGCCAAATCCCTAGCTAAGTGGGAGAAAATGTTACTTAGAGGATAATCAGATAACAATCTGGTTTAGAAGTCATTATCTTCTGTAAGATTAACGTTTATTTAAAACTCTAAAAATATTCATAAAGCAGGAAAACAGAATTTATAGTATACAGAAAAAAACATTATGTCTTAAATTATAGTAACTTGGACATTTCAAATTTAATCAAAATGACAAAACAAAAAGTATATGGGAGCATTCATTGCTCTGCAACTGCCTCTTAAAAGTTTTACACAAATTTTAATAAAATACCAAAAATACAAAAATAAAGCTCTATATGCCAGCAACTCTTTATTGCTTGTATTAGCTTACATTTCACACTCATTACAAAATAGAAATACCAAAGTAATATTGAACCTAGTGGCTTTCCTTGGCAACTAACTTTTTTTTTCTAGGACACAGTGAAAACAGTTTTTCAAAGTCATAGAAAGGATCTGGTTATCTGCCTTCTGTTAATTTTAATAGGCAAACCAGAAAATTCTCAGTGCTGGTATTTAATGACTAAGAAAAAAACTACTGACCTTATCAGGACACACTCTCCTACTATTGATTTCAACATATTTTAAATACAGAATGATTGCATCCCTCGTGGAGCTTTGGTAAGCATTCCAGCACATTTTTTCAGGATATGCAGAGAATATTATTTATCAAACATGCTCACTCAGAAAGGAATTTGGTTCTGGAACACAATGAGTCAAAAGCCCTTAGATACTCTCCAGAAACACTTAGCAGGCAGGACAAGGAGATGAGAAACACTTGTGCATCATGTCAGCAGTAACAGTGTGCACTGGACTAATGTGACTCAGAAGGATGCATCACACACCAAAACCTTTCAGAGTTCATATTCTGTCAGGACAGTTATTCTGCTGCACTGGCTCACAGTTGCACAGTTGCAGAAAAATGTTCCTTTCCAACAGAAAATTTTCTGCCTTTGGTCTCAGCTCAGAGATTCCCTTGCTTCTTTTCTAATCTGATTCCCTCCAGACACTATAAAGCAGAAAAATATTTTAAGCAGAAAATTAAAACATACAATGCAAAATATCCCCCAAATTCAAATTAGTTGGCTTCTAATATCAGGCGTTATCCAAAAGGCTTATTCTGACTGACTTCTGCTGTTCACCAAGGTGTGAAAAATGAGCAAATTAGAGCACTAAGGCAGCAAGGGAGCTCACAGCCACTAAAGACAGCAACAGTATCAGTGTCAGTGTCTTTGCTTCATCAATGGGAGGCTCTTAAAATGGAAGGCTACAGTACTGACTACTGCATTTACAAGTTATTATAAGAAAGTCAAGCAAATCTGCACCTCAGTAGAAGTGCTTAAAATTAAAGTGGTAACTAAAACAGATGTGAAAATGAGATGAGAAAAGACAGGCACTACTTTAACCACACAAGAAGTCTACTTTGAAATCCCAAGGGGTTGGGGAAATGTTCAGTACGTCATGAAAACATTAAGCAAAAGGGGGTCTCCAATGTATTTTTTTATACTCGAGCTTAAGTGAGATCTATAGCTTTGCTGCCTGTGGATCAACAAAAGTATCGATAAATCCCACTTCAAGCTTTCTGAGCATATGCTGTGCAGGCCAGATTCTGCTGGAACAGACATTAAAATATAAACTACTGCATACTACTCTGAAGTAAGAAAGTCAAGAGCATCAAAATAAATTGACAATATTATGACTCCATAGCAAGATTAATCTAGTCATATAATCTAACAAAATTCCCATCTTTGGGACTGCTTTTAAAAGCCCTAGCAGTATTGTTAAGTTAGACCTGTCTAACCTCTAAACTTCACAGCACAGGAGCTATTGAAACTTTAATTACGTCCTTTGTTAATAGGGTGCGTGCACACTTTATATGTTTATATATAGTTAAAATCTCTGTAAAAATACATGTACAAATCAAAAGGAACTCTGGATATGAGATTTATGTCAGAGATTGTTTATATCTGTCATACTGGCTAGTTGTCCAAAATCCCTGTGCCATCAAATGTGTTAAAATGAGTTCTCCAAGGAAAGAAGCCATGTTGGCATAGCTTTGGAAAGAATATCTAAAAATATATGAAGACAGTGAATGTTTCAAGTCCTTGGAGACTCTTAACATTTATCAGAACAGCCTTCATGGTTAACACCACTCCCAGGGTCAGGTAAACATGTAATATGCAACCTACCTCTCTCCACTATAGCCAGACATGGACCTCTCTACCAGATGAATATGACTAAAGATTTCTTACAGTTCTTTGATGCTAAAAAAATTCAATTATTAAGTTATGAGTATGAGCATGACAGCATAAATAATAGTAAAGCATGTGTAAATATGAATTGAAAACACTGCTGCCCCCCAAATCATATACTTCTTTGGAATATGTTCTGAATCTCAAAAGCATGTATGTTTTAGTTTGATGCATTTCATGTACCAGCTTTCACAGCATATTCTTATTTCCACTGCATCATCAATTTGCTCGAGGCTAATGGCTCCCAAGGGAACTGACATTTTATTTGTATTTTTCAGTAAGTTACTGAAAATGATATTGTCGTGAAGGAATTACACAGTTTATGCTCTAAATGCTTGGAAAAAGAAATAGAAGTAAAATAGGATTGCATCTTGTATATCTATTTTTTTGTTTGTTTGTTTCCTTGCATTCAATTATCTCATCTACTTCTTTTTTAGAAGCCTGCTTCAGTTAGTGGACTGGGTTACACTCCATATCGAAGCAGATTACATCCCACAGAACTGAGCCATACTCGTCTATTCATCAAGGAATGCAAGTGACAAGTGCAATGACCAGGGATTTGAAGGACAGCAAAGCAATTTTTCCCATCAGGATCAATGTAATAGAGGCAAGATGTGTGCAGGCTTTAAGCAAAACACACAGTTTAAATGCATAGAGAAACACATGAGGCACAGAAGATGGAGAGACAAGAGGAAGCACACTGGGATTGTCAAATGAAGGAAATGCTGGCTTTTCAGAACAGATCTCCATTCTGAAAGATCTCAACTCCTTCTTCTAGAAGATTGACTTTTCCATTCTTTACCCTTGGGGTGGCAAGCAGCATCTTGATTCAAGTAAGGCAAGCAGTGGTGATGGTAATGATAAAAATGAAACTGTTCAGAAGGAGCAAGAAAGCTCACAGTAACAGATTCACATCGGGTGTTTAGTTTCACAGAGGCAGCAACCAAGATTTTCCGGTGACTGAACTCATCTGAAAGGAGAGCTACCGAAATGCCAGCAATCTTAAATTGTGTGTCCCTCTTAAGCCCCAACGCACGACACCCTTCTGATTAAGAAAACTGAAAATTGCTTCTTAGCAAAAAAAAGAAGTCAGCAATGCATTTCTGAGATAACCTGCCTCTGGATTACTCCCTTGGAGGAGCACGGGACCATATGGTCATCTGTAGGCGCGTGGCTGAACTCGGGTGTACTCTTGCTGTATCTCCCCAAGAAGAAAAGCATTGTTTTTCAAGAGGCATCTCTCCGCGTGGCTCAGAAAGCCTATCTGTAACTAGAGGTGCAATGATACAATGCCACAGTGCAGCTCCTAAGCAGGAGAGGTTCTATAAAGAAGGAATACAACCTGGAGAGGTTTTAAAATCTTTCTTTTAAAGTAATCTTTTTTTGGTTATATTTTCACAAAGAAAAACTGTCTTCACCTGGCATCTGGAAAACTGTCACAGAGATTACAGAGGGCCACAGAATATATACATGAACTGTTCTAATATGATACAACTGTTAAAAAGCTCATAGATAGGGATCAACTCTTCCTTCTCTGTATTTTTAGCATCCTGGATATTACCAAATCTGAAAGAACCTTAAAGAACGATTCACAACAGAAAATCTTCTCTCATGCAAATCTTCTCATGGTGCCTTTCTCACAGGTGTCTTCCTGAATCAAGAAGCCTGAAGGTATATTGCAGAAAATATCACTATAAACTTCACCTGTTGTTCTTATATGCTAGCACGGCCAAGTCTAAGAGGCAGAATACTGGGACCAAGTGAAATGTATTTCTGTGTTGCACTACAATGCTGAATTAACACGGAATTACAATAAAGCAAATGAAACATAGCAAAGAATGAATGTTCATAATGGAAAAATATTTTGATAGACAAGCACCGTAGCTTGCAAAGGGAATACACTCAGAATTTAGAGAGGCAGCTCATTAATGCAACAGAGAAATATTTGTTAAAGCTTGGTGTAATAGATTCAATGGCTTTTAGGGGCAAATCTCATGGCATTCCTCCAAGCAAAACTCCAAGTGAAGTGAATGAGTGTTTTCCCTAAAGACTGCAACATTTGGCCCTTAGAAATGGAAAATAATCAACAATAAGCAGTTTGGATTAAGTGAATCCAATAGTAAATTAATTTACAGAAATACCAAAAAGAAAAATATCCTTTTGTTAGCTAATTAAAGCTAATACACTCCTAAAATTTACTATATTTCTACATTTACTTTTATATTTAGTGTATGAATATCATAGTTTAGTTAGTTAGAAACCCAGACTAAGCTTATAATAATAGCTACTGGCACAACCTAGTTAAACTGTTGGTATTTCACTGCAGATCTTGCAGTTCACAGTCTGTAAGTCAGGGATAAAACGCACAAACATTTCCAACTTGGTGAGTTTAGAAATGTAATAGAATTCAGACTTTAAAAACAGATATTACAGAGACAAATCTTACATAGGGATTTGAAACATCGTACCTGTGGACACCGAACTAAATTGGATTAAATTGATCTCCTGAGGATGCTTTAAAATGAGATGGTTTCTCACATCACAGTCCCAAAACCAGATTCCACTGTAGAAGGAAGACTCCCACTGAGATCAAAGCAGACAAAAATTTAGCACGTGTTTAATCTTAAAATTGAGGGTAGGATATATATGAAGCCTGTGTACTTTTATCACCAAAGTATGGTATCTACAGATAACTCATAATATTCAGAAGCTTGGTTCACATAAACAGAGATTCCTCTCACACTTACCTTTCTGTTGTTCTTCCCTCCCTTAGTCCATTCTGCCTCCTCTGAAGCATTACTTCCCTTCATTTCTCCCCATTACAAAAATTCAAGCATGTTAATATTTCAGAAAATACTTCATCACAGACAGCTAGAAGATCAATTTTCCTATTTTAAACAATGATACGTGAGTGTATTCTCAAAAACCACAAAATAGTAATTCAGAAAGTAAAGAAAGACCTAGGAAACCACATGATCGTTCAGAACAAGTTCTGTTATACAAAAAAGGACATAAATTTCACTCTTAAGAAAGCTCTTGAGACTGAGAACTAACTCTGCAAAATCATTAATGTCTACTATATTACAAGAAGTCTTCCTTGATTAGATTGGAAGAGTCCTCTAGGTTCACAAATATTACTCCCTTGTTATCACACATAACCACATCAGATAAGCTCTTAGATAAACCTAGCAAAATTAATCTGAAAACCAACCTTGGACTGTTGCTCTAAAACCTCCTGTAATCTGAAGTAATGATTTTTTTTCTGTTTTCCAGCCTGTAACTATCCATGTGTGGGTCATCTTGTGTATATACTACCACCATCCTTGGACTCAGTTGTTCCCTCCCTGGTGTTCAGTTCAGTTTCTTGCACACATATAGAGAGCCATTTTGCAACCTTCCAGGCTTAAGAAGAACAGCCATACAATAGATTCTTTTGTGTCCTTTGCCAAATGTGAACCTTATTTTGCTAACGAGTAATCAGATTTACACAGTTATTCAGATAAAATCTGACCACTAAGATTTTGAAGTAAAATGTATTCTTTTGCCCTTTCCACATCAAACAAAGCATTCTCACCACGTAAGTAAAACCTCGCTTCACAGACATGAGGAAGTGTCAGGGGTCCTGGAAATTTCATCAGCACAGAGAGGGTTGGAAGGGATCATTGGTCTTCAGAGGAGTGAAGATCATAGAACCACAGAACGGTTTGGGTTAGAAGTGACCTTCAAAGCGATCATCCTGCTATGGACAGGGGCACCTTCCACTAGACCAGGTTGCCCAAAGCCCCACCCAATCTGACCTCGAGCACTTTCAGGGATGGCAAACCAACAGCTTCTCTGGGGAACCTGCCCCAGTGCCTCACCATTCTCATAGGAAAGAATTCTTCCTAATATCTAATCTAAACCCACCCCCTTTCAGTTTGAAGTCATTCCCTTGTCCTGTCAGTACACACCCTTGTAAAAAGTCCCTCCCCGAATTTTTTTTAGGCCCCCAGTACTTCTAGTACTGGACCACCACTCTCAGGTCTCACCAGAACATTCTGTTCTCTAAGCTGAACAACCCCAGTTCTCTCAGCCTGTCCTCCTCCAGCCCTCTGATCATCCTCAACGACAATGATAGCCAAGCCTAGAGGAAAGCTGCAGGGTCTGGTGNTTGTCCTGTCAGTACACACCCTTGTAAAAAGTCCCCCCGAATTTTTTTTAGGCCCCCAGTACTTCTAGTACTGGACCACCACTCTCAGGTCTCACCAGAACATTCTGTTCTCTAAGCTGAACAACCCCAGTTCTCTCAGCCTGTCCTCCTCCAGCCCTCTGATCATCCTCAACGACAATGATAGCCAAGCCTAGAGGAAAGCTGCAGGGTCTGGTGATCTCTGGGAGAAGGACTATTGGTAGACAGCAGAGATTTCCCTAGCAAGAAGGAAGAACCAACCACACAAAGTAAAGCCTTAGGGTCAGACAAGAGGCGACAGAAGGTTCATCTTTATAGGTGTCACCAGAGCCTGCACATCTTCCTCATCCCTGTCCATTCAGGCACAAACCCTACCTTCCTCCTAGAGCATCCCCCTCACTTCAGCAGCAGCTACTTGTCAGTCTGACTCATCCAGCCTCAACCCCCAGTGCCTTCTGGGCTGCGGATCTGAGAGCAGGCGGCTCTGGGACAGGTGACTTGGATGCATACGGGGCACAGAGCCATGGCACTGGCCAGTCTTCCATGCAGGCAGAGGAGTACACTCCACCTCTGCCAGCAGGCTGGCTTCCCAGGCACACACCGTGCCTGGTCTGCATCCAAGGAAATCTCTGTCCTTGCATGTTCTGCGTTACAAGTGGCCTTCATCTACATTCAAATCATTGTTATGAGCCTTCACAGTAATTTTGTACTCAGCTGGTTACCCAGTTTTGTCTCTCAAACAGTGAATTCCCAAATAAACAGAAATAATCTGAGTAAGTCCTCAAGCACTAGCATGCTTGCACACTGATCTCTTGCACATTGTAAAGCTAAACTTCTTCCCATTTCTGCAGATCCAGTCCTCCTCTGAACTCTAGATATCTCCAAAACATTGACTCATTCCTTAGCATACTCCTACACTTTATGCCAGGGTTGACAATGAAATACTAAACCACAACAAATCTGAAGACCAACTCTGATGAAAATTCCCCCTGTCCAGTACTGCTCCTTTCACCACAGTGGTATCTCCCTTGCCCAGTATTTTGTCCATCTCAGTTCTCTGCTGTTGATGTTTCATAAGTTCTCATATGGCACCGTAAGTGCTTTATTTAAGCTCATATTGATATCTGCCATATTTTCGTGCACTAAACGCTCTTCACTGACTTTTTTTTTAAAGGTAGAGCTTGTTTAACAACATCTGCTTCTGCCAAGTCCATATAAAATTCCATGCAACTTTTTATTGCCCTCCACATTTCTAATTTTTCTCTCCAGCAATATTTTTATCTAGGTATTTACAAATGTTAAGTCAAAATAAAGGTCTTGCCACTGCACATAATATTTATGTGAAGTGGAAAATTGTCAGCAACTATTCCATACCTCCCATATCACTCCAACTGGTAGACATTGACATACATCCTGCAGTCACTAAGTGCCTGTTACATCTCACCTTTGCTCTCATAGTCAGCTATATCACCCTTACCGACAGAAGAAATCACGTTAATGCACCTTTCAGTCTACACCTAAATGCCTATAATGAAATTGCTATTTAATCTTCCCTTGGCATATCTCATTCCTTGTTTCTTTCTGTTCCTTTGGCTGAAAAAATGTTTGCTAAAACATCTCCTATTATACGTAACTAACCTCTGCCTTTAGCAGTTTCCATTTTATCTTTTCATGGATTTCTTTTTTGATTAGCCTAGAAGGAATGGAACAGACAAGACTCCCTAATTCTAAATAATTTCTGGAGAATGACCATTTCATCCAGCTAAATGAGGAAACACCTCTTACTGGGTTTTTTTCCTGGCCACTAGCTTCAGATAGCTTCTTCCATGATAAAGGTAATGGTGTTCCCCTCCCTCCCAAAAAATCCTCAGTTTAATTGTTCGGCAACTTCCCTATGTGCTTTTCCCAGTTCTTCTAAATATCCTGTTTTGAAACTGAAGACCTGAAACATAATGCTAATACACTTTCATTTATTCTTCTATTTAAATCAAAATAAATGAGCTTGTGAACACTCAATTCAAAGGGGTTTTTACAACTTTATTTTCAAATCAGATTATTCTTCTAGTAATGACAACTTGCTGACTATAGAGCAAAGCATTTAAGGCTATCCCACTGATAACGGTATATGCTCCCCATTCTCCACCTCTGAATTTCTGTGAGCGAGTTTTATCTTTCCGCGTCTCTATCCACACTGAATTCTGTCTCTGGAGTTCCAGGTAGGTCTCTCTTCACAACCAACACAGTTTCTTTTATTGCTTCTCCCCAAAGATTTTGATCTAACAGCTTCTTTTACTTATGCTACTCCTTCTTATAAGTCCATGGCATGACTAATTAATCATTTTAGGAGCTGCCAGTATGTTTAATGAAGATAATTCATTATTTCCAAGTGCAAAAAAAAAATCTACCCTTGCAAAAGACTATAGATGTAATATCTAGCAGGATTTATGTTATGGTTCAGACAGTTAAAAGTACTTATTGACATGAACTCTAATCATAAAAAGAAATTATAAGTGCAGTCCAGCATCCCATAAGATGTTTTTTCATGTTAAGTAAGGAGGGCGCACTTGACCTCCCAACTTCATTTATCCATGTTACATTCTTTCTCAGAATCTCTTTGGTACCTTCAAACTAAGCATCCATCCAAGACCTTGAAGAGGTTTTATGTAATGCAGCAGTGTATCCATAAACTACGAATATTTTTAAGGGCACCAGAATAAAATGCTAATTATTACTATTATGATACATGTAAAACTGGTATGTGGAAACCGGATGCAAATACATGTCTTAGAATCAGCCAGAGAGACAAAGTGGAGACCATACATCTTATAAATTGTCATATCATTCTTTCCTCCCTTACAAAAGAAATTATTGCTAAAGCAACACAGCTTTAAGGTTAATAATTTATCTTTTTTTACTTGTCAATGAACTTTCTATGAAAATATTCACAAAATATAGGGAACATCATGTTACAGATCTGTAAAACAAGCAAATGAAAGGAAAAAAAGCCGTAACACAAAAGTTGTACCTTCTTCCTCAAAGAGGGCCATTAAAACATAAGCATTAGCTTCTTTAATATTTTGAAGTTATTCAAAAAGAGAAAATTAATAGAAGATGGTGAGCAATAAGAATAAGCAGAAAAGAGGAATCAGGAAATGAAAGGACATTCTAACATTCTGCTACAGTAGGTTATGATTTAGACATACTTCCTTTCAAATTTTTTCTCTTTTAAGATACATTTGTAGGTAGAGATGTCAAAAAATTTTCACTGGGGCAAGGAAAACTGCATTTTTCTTGCTTTACTTCCCTTAGCTCACCTATACATGCAATAAACTCATCACTCATTTCTTTAAAAAACTTGTAGATCTGTATGATTAAATCCTTCAGTGAAGTTACTGTGGTCAGTTACTAACTACTCAATATACCCAGAGTATAAAACACAATATGAAATTTCACACTTTAAGAAAAAACTAACCCTGGAATACTATCCTAGCTATTTCACTCTTCAAAACAAATATTTGCTGTCATAAAAACAAAACAAAACAAGTCCTATCTCACTGCTGCAAAATAGCTCTCTCTATGACTGCAGCCACCAGATGCTGGCGTTACAAACTGTTAAACCATTTGCTCTCTTTTAATACACACCATTTTCCACTTGTTACAATAACTAAGAATATTACCAGGAAAGTAAAATGCTAGTGTAAGAATGACTTGTGAATTGACATGACACTTCACTTTTGTTTTTTTAGGTCTCCTCAGAGGTCAACAACATTGAGATCAGGAACAATGTTAACTAATGAGATCAGACCTGCACATGACTTCATCTTGTTTAGCTTCTCAGAGGACAATAATAGGTTTCCCTGAGCCCATGCTATATCCAGTCTGATCACATATACACTTTTAAGTCCAGGTTCCTGGGTGATTCACTAAGATTTCAGGACCTCATTAACAAACTTCAAGTAAAATTTACCAGCTGTGTATACGCATCCTTCCAAAAGCTCTAACATGGCGGTAACAGATCAAAATAGCTGTCCCCAAATCCAAAATCTACCTATGAGAAATTCAGAGTACCCGGGGAGTTCGATATGCAATACAGTTTATGAAAATCTTTGTTTGTATTACCCATTCAGAGACAGATGCAGAAAATTAAACTTTTGGCCCAAGTGATGATGGTGAGGGGAGCTTTATTTGCACAGTCTCATCTCTGTATTTTTCTGTATTTTTTTTTTTATAAACAGGGTTTATTTTTGCTTTAAGTAAGTATTGAAGTAGATTGTTCTTCAGACAATATAAACTTCTCAAGTCAATACATTTCGACACATATGCCCCTTAATGCATGAAGTCATAAGTGGTTATTACCCAAAAGGGAGTGGAAATTTCTGGTACAGCAGCTCACAAAAACCTTTGGGGAGTAGTTTATGTAGCATAAACCCATATCGAGCCAAATTCTGCTACATGAGGGAGGAAGCCAAACTTTGCCAGCCTTCTAACAGTCTTTACAAGAGTACTGCAGGCTATTGCTTTATGGAGAATTTATCAAAAAAATGTGTCCTCGAAGGAGACATCACCTGGTATTCATTAAGCAACACAGCTGTAATAGCATGAAACACAGAAGAAGAACCTTAGGGAAAGTCAGTTAATTTTTGGAAACCCTAATCAGACAGAAATTCTGTGGTGTTTTGTGTAACAGGAGATTGGCTCTTACTGAAGTGATACGGGGAAGTAAATTTGGTTTTACACCTCAAAGTCCTAGCACACAAGGATGTCACTGATGACCTAGTTTTACACTAATCAAAGAAGTACACAACTTTTCTTGTATCTCTTACTTGTAGGACATCTGGGAAAAGAAAATATTAATCAGATGATTGTCTTGCTGGCCTCCATGGAGGGCCCATGATCACCCTGAAAACTGTCATGTAGATATGTGAAAATATCTGTACAATGTATTTTGTTGAGCAAGATTTTTAGAAGGATAAAATATATTCTAAATATTAGCCTAAATAATCCAAGAAGGTAAGGTTCAAGGACAGTCTGACATTAAAAAAATTAACCACTCGTATTGGTTATTAAATAGATTAAGTAAAACACAACTTGGTCTTTTGTCTGACTATATAAATGCATACCTATAACCTAATTTGTTGGATTTGGGGATTTTTACTCACTTATAATTTCACAGGTTTGGGATACTAAAGGGCAAAACTGGTTTTCTACAAGAAGTCATCAATATCAATCAGTCTTTGGAGGTGGCACTGCAATGACATGAACATTAACTAACAATACAGAAAATTTACAGATAATCTGTAAAATATCAAAGAATGCAGAATTTGGCCTCCATTCTTGCCCCCTCTCATGTATAGAGGGGAGATGGGAATCTTAAGTTAGCTCTGAGCACCACCACAGAAACATATGGAGCTGCATGAAAACTCAGTTTAGTTTTATGATCCAACATAATCCCAAAATATCCAAACAGAGGTCTGCAGATACTGAGACAGCATTTGTCTATCTGTATGTGGGTTTTGTAGCTTTTATTTATATACACATATGCAAATTCACAGCATAAACTGAAGTTACAAAATTTGCATGCTTCACTTTGTTCATGACAAAATTTCAGGTCATCTAATAAGGAGTGAATTTAAAGGGTCACTAAAATCAGATAAAAGGCATGAGTTACTTATTACATTTGCATTAAGAGTGGCATACTATTGTCCTTATTTTAAAATCATTACTTATTTGTATATCTGTATGCAGTCTCAGCCCAGGGCTGCTTTCCCAAATGAGCAGCGTATCTGAGATTAGCTCCCATCCTGACATTTCATCCACTAATTCACAAGATAAACTGAATTTCTCTTGCTAGCTCTGAGGAGAAGGCCTTTCAGGACCATGCCTCAAGAGTGTAAGAAACCTAAATTGTCCTACTCAAAGTGAGAGAAAGGAGAGAACTAATGAGCCTCTAGCTACCAAATGCAATGGTCCCAATGCAGCACTCTCTGACCGCAGCGACCCACAATAAAAGAGATGTTGTTCTGGTGGTCTTTAGCCCAGGTCAAGGCTTACAACACAACTCCACGTTACCAAGTCTAAAAAGTCAACAGATACAAACCACATCAACAACACAAAAATGGTTTCCAATAGTTGAATGCTTTATATAAGAGCGTACTGTCACATATTTGATAACATACGTCTGTAGGAAAAACCCCATTTTTTTCTTGTGATTCTGCATGCAGTAGATATAAACCCCAAGTCATTATCCTTCTTGAAGCAGTCCTGTAAAAAGGTCTACAGGAACAAATGTGAGGCATAAGCACTTCAAATGGAAGACAAGTTGGAATCCACTGAATTTCAACAAATCTCTGAAGTTTCCATATATATCAGTTTTTCCTCAAGCCTTATCATTACACAGTTACTGTAATAAACCATTTTCCTACACTAGTTCCAAATGCATTTTTTCCATCTTATCATTTGCATAAAAAGGATCTGAAAATAGGTCATAATTTCCATGCAGTTGCTTAACATGCAGGAATTTTCACCCAATATTTTTGCAAAAGTCTTTTGTAACTGTATGAAAGACACACGACTATTAAATATTCAAAGTTTATTTTGATGTAAAATGAGCACAGTTAACTTATTTATGGTCCTTAACAAGATGTGATTATGAAAGAACAATAGTTTCAATGCCACAAAGGAACCACCAAAATGATCACAAAGGTACTTGATTTAGGCCTGTTTGAAACCCGTGTTAGGATCCGTCAAATTACATTAACTTTATATTAATTGCTGAAGCTTAAAATCCATTTATTCTCAGCAAGAGCATAGTTTAATCCTCTATAAAATTAGTTGATAACCAAATAATACTGTTAAAATATGAGATTATTAATGTAGCATTTCTAACATCAAGGAAAACAAGCAATGCTGACTTCCCTCTGTTGCAGTGTGCCACACCCACAGTTAATAAAAACAGCCTCTGAGCTCTGTAGGAAACAAGATGCTGCGGTAAGACACACAAATAAATGACACATCAAAAAGCTGTCATTAACTGGACAAGAACTGGTTCTTCTTTGGAACAGCTATTTCAATTGTATTAGGTACATTTAATGGGTTGTCTGCCATAGGAGAAGAAGACCCATATCCTCTCCTGCACCACAGAACACACAAATCCAAGTAAAGCCTAAAGAAAAAGACATAATTTAATTTTTTCTCTGAGGGACAGCAACACCTCCTGAATTGTCAGCTGAGCAGAAGTATTCTTCCTGAAGCTATTGCTTCTATGATGCAGTACTAATGCAGAATAAAGGGATAAGCATTAAAAATATCCACAAGCACAGTTTCCCACACACCACATACAAGGTTCCAGAGCTTTTCAGCTGAGAACATGGGAAATATTGTCTTACAGACGGCACTAGTATTATCTCAAGACACTGAAATACACAGAGTGTTTGATGTCACCATTACCAGAGTATTTTAGTTGTGAATATGATTTGAGAAACATGATGATACTGAAGATGAATAACATTTATACGGTGCAGATGGGAAAGAAAAGTGGGTTTAATATTAGCAATCGAATAAACTGTACTTTTTACCAAGAGGCCTCTAAAACGTGAGCAACATACATAATTTTTGTGCAAAGAATTCCAATGAAAAATAAAAGCTAAAATACTAATAAAAAAAACTACATTCTGTTTGGGTGAAAACAATATCATTACTCACCCTATACAAAGAAGATGATGCTAGATTACATTTGATTTCATTGCACTAAGGAGCATAGATCTGATCAAATCGGGTTAACAAATGCTTCTGTTCAACTACTAACAATGACTAAAGGAGAACTTTAAATTCTTTATAACCATTTAAACCAGACTGAAAGTACATATTTATTACAACAAAACCACAGAAAATTAAGTAAATATTAAAAAATACATCTTAAATTGGGAAAATGAGGAAATATATGAGTTGAAGCTACCAGCACAACCTTAAGATAGCACTGTTTTAAGAACACTAGAGTTTTAGCAGGAATTAAAACAAAAAGATTATCATTTGGCATCAGAAGACTAAAAACTGGAGGGTATTGTATCAGCTGAAGATCAATTCACCATTTTCACCATATTCAAGTCTAGCATACATCACAGCAACTAGCAAGCAGTTGAGTTGTTTCCTTATCCTTTTAGGCACTACTGCAGTTTCTCCAATACAATTCCACAAAGAAATGGCGGTATTTAGCAACATTTATCCTCTCTCTTTTAAAGAGGGAATCCATTCATTGAACATTCTCTTGAATTACAAGTACTTCCTGTCACAAAGCCAGTTTACTGCTAATAATGTGGAAATACGCTGCGCAGTTTTCTGCTGGTATATCATGGAGTGTACATTGCACACGTGCAAAGCAAAATCTCCTCTGTTTTCAGGAATACTTAATGGGATGTAAAACTGAGCACATCAGTTGATTTCTAAGGTCACCTTCACCTCCCTAATAGTGCTTTTCCAAACAGCTAGGTCATCGTTTCCTCAAACAATTCTAATTAATTGCTTTTGTGTTAGGATCTCAATTTCTCGGCTCATTGCCATAAGAAGTTTTTTTTATGAAAAATGCTGGTAACCCCTGTTAACAACTCAAAATTGTCCCTCCTGGCCAAGTTTGTCCTGCTGCCATGTCCATCAAAGCAGTTTTCAGCTCCACATCTGGATTCAAATTTCCTGGGAGTAATTAGCACCATCCACTGCTAAATTATAGACGGTAGACTGTGCTTGAAAGCAGGTTCCTATGAGTGGCAGAGAGACTCTGCACAGTCCTGAGTCATCCATGATATCTTACTGACAAGTTTCTGGTAAAACAATCTCCCCTATGAACAGGAAATCCACCTTAAATAGCAACTGACTGCATCTTTTCAGTCCCAGCTACTGCCACAGCCAGAGTGATCTTAGTTCTGATTTAATCATTTAACTAATTCTGTTCAAATAAAAAATGTGAAATAATTTGTGTTACAAATGAACTGAAAATGCCTGAGTTGTTCACAGTTGTTAAACTTTTTAAGAAGGGCAGCTGAGATACATCTGAGCATACGAGTTTAAAAAAAAGTTTTGTTGAAGTTAGTTTCTTAAAAATATCACTGAAAGCTACCGCTCCCATTTTTAAAAATAGGGCAACAGGGTTATTCTGACTTGAAAGCAATAAAACTCACAGAAAGGTGGCCTTAGAAACCTGCTGTTTCATCTCACCCAAGAGGAGTACATGACAAGTTGAAACAAATCTCCTCTTTGTACCCCAGTCCCACAGAACATGCTCCGCCTTCAACAGTCACCGAACACACCCAAATCTGCAGGTGAGCAAGAGACTGTCGTTGCTTATCACTGTCCAGTGGGGCACAACTGCATGAGTGCTAAAAAGGAGATTAAAATTTACTGTTTCTAGTGCCTTCTATCCTCCATCCATGCATTATGGAAAGCATGACAGAGGTAGCATTCGCCACAATGCAGAAAAAGGGCAGTGAGAAGCATGGTGCACACAGAGTGAACGTGAGTCAAGATGAGGAGACAAAGTAGTCAGGCTAGGGGAGACAGATGAGACAGGGGCAGGGAGATACGCAGTCACTGAAGTGTATTTCATTCCAGAACTTGGAGTGGAGCCCAGGAAACCAAAGTCTCAAACCCTCCTCTGCTGTCAGCTAGTATTTACAATAGCTAATTGCAAAGCTCCTCTCACAGATTTGCAGCTGGACACAGAAAGGGCAACAGTCCTCTACAGTAACTCATTCCTTCACTATTCCAAGAGTCAGACTACACTGCACCATAGTTCTTAACTTCTTGGGATCCCTACATGATACTATTAAAAAAAAGTAATGATGTTAAGTTTAAAAAATACACTATTTAATATCATAAAAATGTTCAAAGATTAAAATTATTGGAAAAACTTAATCTAATTCAGTGCAGAATGAATGAAACATTAAAATACTGTAATTGTTCCTATATACACTGCTGCATGCACTCACACAACTGGAGTACGTCTCTGTTCATTTGCAACCCTGGGTAATTAACACATGGCCCATAAAAACATGTATGCCAGCATCAATTAGGTTTCCTTTCTTCAACTGTGAAAGAAGGCTTCATTCTTACTCTGTGACACATGCTTTCAGCCAAATGTAAAGGCTGCAATACAAAGACAATGGTCTTCTGATCTAGCCTGAATGGAGGAAAAGGAGGAAAAAATAGGAGAGTTTGGTCAGATGTGCATCCAGTCAGTCTCTGTCTGCTGCTCCAGCATTCTGCTACGCAATTTGCAGCATCTCATCCCATCCTTTTTCCTCCACTCCCTCTTAATATGCCTCATATACCAGGATGCCCACAGTCACCAATGAGTTCCAGAAGTGCTTTAGAAGCTGAAGACCATGAGGTTCACCGGAAAGCATAGTAAGCTCTCATCCCTCATAGCTACGTTGAATGCCACGGTCACCCTCAAGGAGATACATGACATTAACTCAGGGATTCTGAGTATTAATTGTATGCATGTCTACAAAACCTATTACTGTAGGGAAATGTTTTTGAACCTCCAGAAGTCAAAAGATTTTCCACCACAGTTCTATGAAGTTGCTGTTATTTCCTGATTTGGATTTATTCACAGTTAGTAATCAGGATTTTTCCTCACGCATTACATTTCCTGAATAGTAAAGTTTCTCTCTGCAAGCTCAGTCTCGTGAATGTCAAAGTGTAGAACCCTGATGAAATGTTAAACAAAGCAAGAGATAGGCATTGACCCACAAAGCAGACGTGTAGCACCGTTTAACAGGCTTACGGACAAAATGTATTTCTGAAATATTTCAGCGAGCGTCTGCATAAAGCTGACTGTTGATGGGAACTAAAGCTGACAAAGGCATAACAACATAAAAATGCATCTGTGATCTTACTCTGTACGTACTCAAAGTGACAGCCCATCAGAGTATAATTATCATATATTACTAATGGAATATTAATCAAACATTCATTACTCTAATTAGAAAAACTTGTCTTGAAAAGCAGCCTGACTTTTCACCTCTGGAACTGTAATTGACACACAAATGAATTTGACAGTCTTGATGACTACGAATCCTTAGTGGGAGAAATAATGTCTTTATCTTCCAACATTTAGCTTAACTGCCAGTTTCCATCCTCTGTATGTAAAATTCAAGTCAGCTTAGATGATCTCATGCACTACTTCAACCTCTGTTAAGCACTACACATACATCTAACATGAGACGGAGATAAAACCTAGGTTATGTGCAGGTTTACCGGGTGGGGATTAAGTTTTTCTCCGAAGGAAACCTGGAATATCTGTCTACAATGAAAAAAGTCAAGCCTAAAGTGGGATTTCAGTTATCCATGCACATTCACATTTTTGAACCTGTACAGCCTTTTTTATCCCTTCAAAAGTGTCATTTTTGTGCACATGCAATGTCTAAACTCCCACAAATATTAACCACATACAAAGGAGACCAAGTAGCAGTATAAAGTCTGCCTTTCAAACAATTCATGTGGAAAAGCAAAGCATTTAGGAGATAACATTCTGAAGTGCCAATATCCCAGCAGGTCTCAAAGTTAAAAAAAAGAGATGTGATCTTTGTGCTAGTGTATTGACACAATCCAGTGCCTGCTTAAGGAAATGACAGACATTACTTTCACAACATGAGCCACAGACTTCAGTGAGTAGCAGATCAGGCTCCTATGGATTATTCTAGCTATGCTCAATCATGAGACGCTCTTAACAATAAAAATGTTATATGTATACATTAGAGGCTTCATCAGGCTATGCTGGATTACGGACAGGCTTCTTTTTATACACCTTGCTGAAGACATCGAAATCTGGAGCCTTTTAAATCTGCTTTTTATTTCAAAGGGTGCTCTGATTTTACCTAGTCTAAGATCATAGAATATCTCAAGTTGCAAGGTGCCGACAAGGATCAGCAAGACCAGCTCTCCTCAGGACTACCTAAAACTAAACCATATGACTGAGAGCTTTGTCCAGAAGCTCCTTGAACTCTGACACGCACAAAAGATATCACTCTACCAGTAAAAATCTTTTAACAATGTTTGACCTTACAGGATAGTTGGAAAGGTTAATATAAATTGAAATTCAGACTGTTGACAAAATACATTGGAGAATTAATCATAATTTGGAACTAAAAGCATATTTTAATCTGTCTTGACTTCATCTATTAGGTAATTATTTAGCGAATATGCAACCTGTTACAATTTGTTTAGGACCATAATTTTTTTCAATGTTACTGTTCCAAATTACTGTGATATTTTCACTTGTATTACCGGACATGGTCTGAAAGTAAGAAAGGTCTATTTATTATATCTGAAACAGGAAATGCATTAGGAACTGATGTTATAAATAAAAGTGTAAATATTTGCAAACCTAAAAACATAACTTTAAATTGTTTAATCTTTGTCTTTAGTTATACATCTCCATTATGTTATAAAATTAATTCAAATTATGTGTTCACTTGCAACTAAGCTGGCAAGGATAAGGCTGAAATTATCTGTACTACTTCAGTTTGATGTGATTTTCTGTTATTTAAAATGATTTTCCTTTGAACTCATTTCTTCTCGCTAAACTCAGACTCATTACTACCAAATAAATAATGACAATGTTGTTACTGCAACAGGGGTGGCAATATTGTATTGGTCACTGAGGAGGAGACAGCGAACACATCTCATGTATTACTGTGTCCTGACCTCCACAAATGATTTGACAGTTGTAATACGCATTAAGACATTTCATAGACACATTCTGCTCTTGCTTTACACATGGACTATTCTGAGGCTTCATGTTCTATGTGCTAAACCTTAAGGTCCTAAAATCCAAATTCATTCCTTAATCGGTTAAGGAAACTATGGTAAGTGATGGCCTTGAGTTTTTTGTTTGTTTGTCTTTTCTTCCGTCCAGTTTCCATATGTTCCACTATCCAGATGATTAACTTCTACCCCTGTCTTCCTCAAAAAAAATCCCCAAACCCAAACAGTCCAGGGTGAGGCAAATTTTAAAAGTCTCCAAACACGAGATGCTGAAAAAAGAAATTACATAACAAAAACAGGCTTTCATTTGGCTTTATGTTACTCACATTTCCACCTACTTGAATCTAGCTTTAAGTCAAATCCACTCCTGCTTTCATCCCACTTACCTCCCTGTAAACTCACCAGTCACAAACCTACTTTTCTGTACTTTGCATCTACTGAAATAAACACTGTTGCAGATACATTTGTGCTTTCTGTTGATGCTATCCAGTTGGTGCATAAAGAGGAACAAGATCTGGTCTATTTAGAAAAAATATACAGTTTTGAGAGGGTTTTTTCCAGTGTTTTTTGTTCAGTACATCTTTTGTTTAATTTTGCCTTTATTTATTAGCACAAGCAGAATTAGTTAAAAGTAGTTGTTAGATAAAGCATGACTAATTTCATCCTACTTTCAAAAAGTATTTGACCTAGCAATAAATACAAAAAAATTAATCCTAATTCTTAAAATATGTCCATGCAAACTCTAAGAAAATGCTTAAAAAAATAACCGTTAATACTACATTTGCCACACTTAATCTTCCAGCACACACAAAAACTTAGCTCTAGAGAGACTCCACTGAATTAATTTACTTACTTTAGGTAGTATATTGTAATGATAATAATGGAATCTATTAAAAAAGGACTACAGGATTAGGCTCCATAAAATTGTGGGCAACAATCCATGACTAATCTGCAAATTCAAAGGGGGAAGTAAAATGAATTTTTTTTCATTATTTATCTATTTCAAAAAGATAAGATGTGCAGCACACATACTGATCACTGTATTTAAACATTTTCTTTCTAATACTGTGGCTTAATGTTTTCCAACAAAAAACACACAGCAGGCAGCTTATCTTAATAAAAATCATTTTACAGACGAAAACTGGAGAGTGACTGAGTATTTGGGTTACACACAGGTTTAGTATCAGATGTTGGGAGGTCCCAGTTTGGGTCCAGCATGATTTGTCATTGAAATTCAATTGGATAGAGAACTGTTCTTGTCCTCTTGGTTGCTGAATTAAACATTTTCTGATGATTGTTTAAATAGTATGTGCTGAAAAATTTACATTTTTTCCCCTCCCAAAATACATATAAATAAAATAAATATACATTTTTCAAGAATCTCAGTATCACACAAAGCATGCATTCAGCTTTGAGTAATAAATTACTATATGAATGTAAAGCAATTTGTTTGCATCCACTAAAATAGAATTAATCATATCCATGACACCAAATTGTAGTAATGAATTACTGAGCTCTGCTAGTGGTGGGAAAAGCATTATCACATTAGATTTTGCAATTCAGATCTACTGTAGGCATCTTGTATTTATTTATTCAGCCATATAACACAGTATACTAAATAACACATTGGCTACATACACTCTTTAGAAGGCATGTGTCTGCCTGCATCAATACTACTTCCTTTACCAAGAGTAACGGGTGTTTGCTATTATCAAAAATATGAGTGCAGTGTAACTGTGCCACTGGTGCCCCCAAAATTCTGGCCAGTCACTGTGACTACGCATGAAAGCTGTTTAATAACACACCCACTGAGCGATTACTCCTGAGAAGCAGACTTGTGACAGCTGGGTCTGCCCTGTGTGCAGCCAAGCGAGCATCACCATAGGTCTGACCTAGGCTCTGTGCAGTCTGCGACTGACTTAAGCTACCAGGTCCATAAATTTGTGTTCTCCAGGCCACCTGATGACAATAGCTAAAGTGGCCTCTTCACCCCTGAGATGTGAGTGAGGAGTGCACTGACTGCCCTTAACACCTTCCAGAAAGGAATTAACCTTTCCTCATTGAAGTTCTCATTCCTTCCACCAGAAAGGCAACAAAACCTCTTTAGAGTGTCCCATGTGCCTGAACAGCTAAGCTTGGCTTCTCTTCAGCTTTCCCTACAAAACTAAGGAGCATGGAAGAGATCAACATCAAGAATAAGGGAGTTTAAAGGGAACTCACTCACTCACTTTTGTTCTCCCTGTGGCTGAGAAAAAAAAATCCCCATCAAAAAATCAATACTGACTTAAACCTAAATTCAAAGTATGTGTGAGCCTGAAGAGGTGCTCCACATTTATCAAGCGTATTGCTAACATAGGCAGTAGCTGCCATGAGCAGGATATGGAAGGAAAGAGGAGTTCAGAGCAGTTTAAGGTTAGACTAAATGTTAAGGCAAAATTGTCAGATAAAATGAAATAATTTATCTTCTACAATAACACAAGGCTCTCATGTACTCACAATACCAGAGTCAACATGATGTTCATATTTTAATACAAAGCAGTAAAAAAAAACAAACCCAAATGCTCAAAACCAGGACACTGCCTCATTCAGCAACTGCTCAAACCAATGTATAAATCAGCTGCAAGGACTCTGTATGCTAACGAAATCAGAAAGACTAAACTAGATCTGGCAAACTCATCAATTAATTAATTAATTATACCACAAATAATTAATGATCCCAGTTCTGCATAAAAACAAACAAACAAGAATCACAGTTGAACCACGAAAAAAATATCCACATTCAATTTATTCATCAGTATCTCTTAATTTGCAATAAAATAAAGTACTGAGGTTTTCTGCAATAGCCTCAGGTTCAAGCACTTTTTCTTTCATCAGGGACACATTGCACAGAGATCACTGGGAACTGTGCATAGACCACTGGCAGCATTTGTTCTGAATTATGTAGTATTTAAAACACGAAAATAAACT
Organism: Rhagologus leucostigma; assembly: GCA_013397725.1. Classification (NCBI taxonomy): domain Eukaryota; kingdom Metazoa; phylum Chordata; class Aves; order Passeriformes; genus Rhagologus; species Rhagologus leucostigma. Next base: position 2,315,172 of record VZTD01005870.1, read on the forward strand.
TTAGCTTGACACCATTACAGACCAATAATATTGAAGCTTTTAAACAAATAAAATTTACATTTGTAGGCTTTCCTATATATTAGTTTCTCTATTCTTAGAGAGACTGTAAGTCCTTGGAAAATCGACCAGTTATTTTTGGTTCTACAGCAGCTCAAAGCAAACAACAGACAAAGTTAAACAGCAAAAAGCAAGTTAAGGGTTTCTATAAACGTGCAAAGTATGCTAGAAAAATTGATTATTGGAAAAATTTCTTCTCATTGTATGCAAAATTTCTATTTAGTTCCAAAAAAAATGAAATGGGCACTAAGATGAACCTTCATCTTTCTCTCACCATGCTTTGTTGTGGGTTGTCGTAGAGGGACCAGAAATTTAGAATAAAGAAACACAATGTAATTAATTTCTCCTAGGTCCTGTAGAAATGTTGTGATCCTTGAGTAATCTCTTAGAAAATATTTCTGTCTTCAGAGGGGCTCTACAAGTGTAACACACGAGTGTTGCTACTGCATTTCAGCATTTTTCACATTTAAAAACTCTCCAAAATGGGCCTGACCAGCTGATGCTCAACGTTTAACATCTCATACAGGGCAGGCAGCCAGCTCCTGCAGTTCGTGTTCAAAATACCCATCAGCATAAAGAGCAAAGGATCAGGTCAAGAACTTTAGTATACTTTTATATTTTGCCTTGGTTCTGTCAAAAACGTCCTCTGGAAAGTAATTTAACATAACACATTAATTATTTTGCAGCATGCTGCACTGATTTTAGAAGTACCTCATACACTACCTGCTTTGTAAACGACCAAAGTACTTGAATACTGCAGAACATCCTTGTATTTAGCTTTTGTTCATATACAATTTTGCTGTACAATTCTCCCGGCAAAACACAGCATGAAGATTCCCAGTAGGGACATTTATATCATGCTATAGAGATGTAGAACAGCATACAAGTAATTCTGGAAGTCAGCCCACGCACCATCACAGTACGATAAGAAACCCCACATAGACTTGCAGGTTGCATACAAAAACACTCCAACTAACATTTCTACCCAAGGTGAAGTGAATGCTCATCAACTACCATGCCACTGCAATTCTGTAAAGCACATTACATGGATATTGAAACAGCTCTACAAAGAATGTAATATTTGAAGTAGTTGTCATGGACCAAAAAACAAGAACAAAAAAACAAAACAAAGAGGAAGATACAACCACAATTTTTACATGAATAAGTTTCTAACATTTTAGAAATTGAATTTTTTTTTTCTGAGCTAACAGGACAACCAGCTGGTTTGAATACCATTCAGTAGTCTCTCTTGAGTGCAGTATCAGTAGCTTGTTTCTTTTGTTGTTGTTGTTGCTAAGAAAAGAAACCGTCATTGGTTCTTCTTCCAAGGAAGAGTGAAATCCAAATGTGTGAGAAAAAGGTTTCATCTTCGGTTTATAATTCCACTTAAGTTCATTTTATCATGTAGATATCACTATCAGAATTTTTAAGAAATCCATCTTTTCCACTAAAAGTTACAGCGCTTCCTAAACAGACATTGCATCTCTTCTTCTAGAGTATTTAATTTCATACAGTGATATGCATACAATACTTTTCAAAGTACCACTAATCTAGTAATCACTAGCTCTCTTTTGCTGCTGTTATTAAAGGACAGATGCCATCTAGATATTTGGGATATTTTCCTCAGAAAATAATTTTAATCATCTTCTCAAATATTACGTTTTATGGTTGCATCATTCTTCCATGAATGAAATTACAGATGTAATTGCCATTCATTTTTTAATTTAAATTGTTTTGACATGACTATGTTTGCAATACTTAATTTATACAAAATAATGATAAATTCTCCTAATTCTACCTTTCATTCCTTCCTGTGGTGGTTTTTTTCCCCTTTAATTCTACTTTGCCATCCCACTGCCACTAAAAAGCTCCATTGGGATATTCATCAATATTATTTAAAAATTGTATATAAATTTGGCAATAAACACTTCTCTGCAAGTAAAGATCTGTTAGCAGGAACAGCGAGGTGAATCACAGAACCACAGAATAGTTTGGGATGGAAGGAACCTTAAAAACCGTGAATTCCCATCCCCATCTTGGGAATGGACACCTTACACTAGATCAGGTTGCTCAGATCCTGTCCTGTGGTATGTTCTTAGAAAATGGGATCTGATAACAGAATTCAGTGATGTTCTAAAATACAGTCACACACACACGAGAAAAGAAAAGGCAAAACCCTACAACATTGTGGAAGTAAACCAGATGCAACAACAGTTGACACCTTTAAAGGACCAAACCACGTCCTCAGCGTTTTGCCCAACAAACAGACAGCCAAAAGACAAAGACTGACGAGAACAAGGGATCTCTGAAGTCCCTGTGAAACATATGCACCAGCGCAGTTCCAGCACCACAGAACCACAAGCTGCATTCCTCTACGAACCACGAAAAGAAGGTCTCCCTATGTGAATGGTATGCTGCAAAGAGTCCGAAAGTCTTTCAGCTGCAGGATGGAAAGAAGATAGAGAGTCTCATGTACTTTGCACATCTGTGAGACACCTTGCATCCATGGAGCACACGGACTCTCAATACTTCTGGCTGCACAAATGCAACTGCACTCTGCCTATTGACCAGCTATAAATCAAAAGATACTGTTGAGACGACTACCACAAAGCAGACACCTGGATTTCATTTCCACCTTTCTTTAATTTTTTTCTTCCTTTTTCTTTTTTTTTCCCCCGATGACGAGATGAAAGAAACACACAGGGCAGTAGTGAGACATTAATTCTCCATGTTGACTTTCAGTGCTGGATGCACACAGCTAAAACTGAAGTTACTATGACACAGGTAGCTGAGACTGCTAATCATTGTCTCTTATTGTTATTGACCTCCAGTCAGATACATCATTCTGTTCCATCTGCAAAACTAAACAGACACACAGGAAGAAAGTGTGTACAAGCACAGAATTAGCAACTGAAGTCACACTCGGGAAGCTGGCTGAAAAAAACCATTCCCTTCATCTGAAAAAGTAACTCAGCTACCATCCTATCATCATGTGCCATGAAATACCTTCAGAGAGGATGTACACCCAGAACAATTAATAGGCTTTCAAGCACAATTCTTGGACAAAATTTTTGGGGATCCTCACCCCCTTATCTCCCTTTTCCACAACAGAAAAAAAACTCAAGAAATCCTTTACTGGATCCAACAGAGTCACCACATCAGGATATTAAGATGCTGAAACCTGTAAGATATTGCAAATCAACTCAAGCTACTGCAACCTACATTCAAAATTAACACACAAAGCTTAAAAAAGCACCTTCAAGGTATAAGACACCATCCATAACTACTGAGATTTTTGGTTATAAGCTGATCCCACATACTTTTGTCACCTGAACCACAGAAACTGAGGTTCAAAGCCTGGATCTAGGCATCTAGAAGTGTACGTTGCCTTCACACAGATAGAAGTTCGTTTCTCAAATTCCTAGTTTCCTTACCATGAGAAATCAGAAGATGAAGAACCTCCTCAGTTAAAGAGGAGGAGGAGCTAAATTTTCAAAAAGAGGGAAACAACAGGAATGAGTGACATTCATTGCAATGCCACCAATACAGGCACAGGGCATCAGGTAGCAAGAGATCAGAACTTTCTCATATACAAAAGCTAAAGAAAAAGCTTTACAGGCAACTATTTAAAAATGGCTTTCATCTAGACAGAAGACACTGGAGAGATGAATAAAGTCAAGTTTACTTGGAAAGCCAGATTATGAATGTACTAGCTACTACCATTATGATTTCTTGTGCAGATTTTCAAATGGCACAGGCAATTCTTCAAGAAACACAGAGATACAAAAAAGTAGAAATACACGGTGGGATTTCAAAGCACTGAAAAGCGTTTCTACAGACAATCTGCCAACCAGGCAAGTTAAGAAGGCCAAAGTCAGCATCAGCACCTGTCTTCCAATTAGAGAGCCACAAATGACATATTGCTCAGTGACAAATGATGACTGCTGTCTTATATTAAGATGGTTGCTTTAGCAGATGTTTTCAAATTATCCCAAGATATGTCACAGGGAAAGGCAAAAGAGCTGGAAATATGCCCAGAGAGACCTGATGCACCAGCAGCCTAAGGGAGCCATTTAAAAAGCCATTTGGTATTCTCTCATGAGATCGTAGCTAAAAAACTGAGTACAGAATGGAAAACGGAAATAGAAAATATGTTATATTCCTTGGTGAAAGTTTTAAGTATCTGACTACAGGATCATCTAGAATAAAATGTGTTCACTTCATCTCAGCTTTGACAGAGACACAGTCTAGGTAGACAGTTCTTTGAAGAAGAGAAAGGGAAAAAAACCCAGTGATTCCCCCAGAAAGAGCTGCTCCATATTGCTGCTCTGTGATGACAGAGTTAGGGCAAAAGAAACTCTTTTTATGCTAAACATCTCCAAAGAGTAACCCCAGTATCACATCTCACACACTGACTGAAAAAAATTAAATTTCACCCTGCTCCCAGGTGAGAAGAAGTAGACTGCTTTTACTGCTATGAAACATCTGAAACTCCAAAAACAACACAGACAAATAATAGAGGAAAAGGAGATGAACACACTTTCACCTGAAGAGGACTAACGAGTAAGGTTGTCTCAGCTATTACACACAGTTATAGACCAGAGAGGTCTTCAAAACAAAAATCTGATGGGGAAAACAAGCTATTTCCCAAAATCCCACAGTAAAATCATATAGGTATAGAAACACTTAAATACTATGCAAGCAGAAGGGAGGATTAGGGCAGGGAGAAACACAGAGGCTGTGCTCATCCAGCGTAGAATCGTTCTCACTCTGGAGGCATGAGGCAACAGTAAAAGCACACCCCAAGAGACAAAATAACCACAAAGAGAAAGGTGCCAATGAATGCTGCTACAAGTTAAGGAATGGGTAGGCGTCTAGTCTTGACCTATGGTGGAGGAGCAAATCCTCTCTCTCTCAATCTCTCTCTCGTTACCATGGAGATCCACTTTTCAGGTTCCTCTGGATGAGCTTTATGCACAAGTGCAAAATTTGGCATAAGAGGAGAACAAGTATTAATTACGTGCCCCTGACAAAAATAGCTTTCTTAAATCTTGAGAGATAATACAACAGAGGCAGTAAAAATTAAGTTTGGTTACAGAGATTAAAGGCTGAATAAACTATCTCACTTTAAAGTGCCTTGAACTCTCATCTACTTAAAACGGCAATGCCAGTCTCAGGGCACTGCATTTGTCTATTACAATTTGGGTGAAAATCTTAGTTACTATATGGTATGAGATTAGGGTGAAAATGACAATGAAAAAATTCCAAGGACTCTTCCTCCCATACTACTCTTCCTTGGTATGGGATTACCTTCATTTATTACACTGTCTCATGAATTATTTATGCAGTTCTTTTCGTATTTCCAGGTGGAAACATCACCAGCCAGAGTTGCACTGAGATGCACCACCTTCACATGAAGAACATTGCAAGGCTTAACACAAACAGATTACATTGATATGCTTCCAAGAGTTAATCCCACAAGAGACAGACCAGAATGAGCCTTGAATTAAACTATATAGAGTTCTGGTGAAGTAAAAGAAAACTTTAAATCAGAATGATATATATACATATAGATATACATATAATGAAACACTACTGCCCTCTTTAAAGTACCTGATAAGCTCTCTAATAAAAGCGTATTTTGCTCCCAAATGTTTTAATTATTTCATACTAATTTAAATAGTTACCTAATTTAAATACGTAATTCAGTTACCTAACTTATATAGTTATCTGAAATATGCAGTATCAGACAAGTAAGCTCCGACAGAAGAAAACAGGGAACTGTGTTGTTGCCATTAACTATTCCTAGTTTTCATATAGTCATTATTATCAGCAGCAAATTGATCTTCAAATATATATCCTATTTATCTCTGAATATGCACCGTTTAGACTTTTGTATCTCTTGGATCAGTGAACAATGCTCAAACTTACAATGTCTTTTAAGGGAGGGGAAATACCTTAAGCATCTACACTGGACCCACACAGGAGCAGAAATTAGTATTGCCTTTTTAAAGGTGCATTAACATTGAAATACAATCCAATCCAACAAGCTGAGCATACACCATGCCTGCAAGCACACCTACCTTTCACTGGTAAGTAGGCTATAAGTTAAACAACTACTTGCCTTTTTTTAAATAACCAACTTCATATGCTGTCCACTACAGTTCTCACGGGTTTTGCTTCTCTTACTAGTCTCTTTTTTTTTTTTTTTGGCTTTCTGTTTTTAACCTTTTATTTACGTACCACTGACAGGTGTAGAAAACAACATGAACGAGATGTGATTATCCAAAAACCAATCATGTGTGAAACCAAAGAGCTTAAATATTACTTCATTTTTTTCTCCGAGATCAGATAAAACTCTCAGCCTCCTTCAGAAACAAGCATGGTGTAGCCGTTTCCTTGCCGGCATCCTGAGCCGGGTTTAGTAACAGCAACAAGAAGGGGAAGAAAAAAAAAAA
>VZTD01005870.1:2321700-2361791 GCA_013397725.1 Rhagologus leucostigma
AAAAAAAGAAGCCGTAATTACATAACGGACCTCGCTAAATGCCTCGCTTCCCGGCGGAGGAGGAACGGGGGGACGGCGGCAGCCCGGGCCACTCTGCTCCGGCACCCGCAGGGCGGGGAGCGGCGGTGCCGGTCCCGCTGCCCGGGAAGCGACGGGCACCGGCACGGCGGAGGGAGGCCTGTCCTTCCCGGGGGGCGCTTTAACCTCCGCGCTGGGGGCTGCGCAGGCTATCACCGGAGCTCTTCGCCGCTGAACGCGCACACCTGAGCCGCGCTGGAGCCGGGGTCGGCCCCCGGAGGGGGTGCGCTACCCCGCCCGACCGCCCCCCTCTCCGCGGCGGGGGAGCTCCGCTGCCTGAGCGGCCCGGGAGGGCAGGCACCTCAACACCGCCTCCCTCCTGTCCCCTGCCGGCTTAAAGCGCTCTCCCAGGCACCCGCGCCTCTAGGGATGGAAGTCTGGATCGGGGTCCGTGCGAGCCCCGCGGGACGCGGTCCCTTCGGCGGGGCTGCGCCGGACCTCTCGATTTCACAGGATCCCCGCACCACGCGGGCTTCGCCGAGGGGGGAGGCAAACATCCACCCTGCTGTCCTTGTCCTGCTGGGGAGGGACGCGGGACAAACTCGGCCCGAACAAGTGCCGACAACTATTTACGGAGCCCACGCGGGGCTGCGGGGGCCGGCGGGGCAGGACCTGGCGAGGCAGGACCCGGCGCGGTCAATGCCCCCGCTCCGCTCGCCCGCACGCTCCCCCGGGGAAGGGGGCGCTCCCCCGGGCAAAGGAGGATGGCAGTCCACGGCGGCTGGCAGAGCCCCCGCGGATGGCGGGATAGAGCCCCGCAACGCAAGGCCAGCTAGGAATTACTCATTTGAATGATGCAGCAAACGGGGAGGGGGGACACGACGCGGGGACGACGACTAGTCCTCCCGTTGCCACTCTCTCCAGCCCCGATTAATAAATAATGCCCAGGTTCCCTGCCAGAGGAAGCGCTCTCGTCTTCCGCGCAGACAGCAATTAATAGCCAGCCTCCTCCCGCGAAACCAGGGCTAAGCGCTCCCGCACGCTCGCACCCGCGGTGCCAAGTGCTAGCAGCACAATAGCAGGGAACCTCGCTACCTCGCAGCCCGGGAGAAGAGGAGGGGGGGCTGGGGAAGCCAAACCTCTCGCGGCAAAACCCGATTCCCCCAGCCGCGGAGAGTCGGGGACCGGCAGCCGCAGGGTCGGCGGGGGGGGCAGCAAAGCACANNNNGCGGGGGGGCAGGCAAGCCAGGCAGGCTGCCCGGCGAGCCGAGGGCGTACCGCGCAGCACGGCGCTAACACCATCACCCCTCAAACAGCACGCCCGCATTTACCTTTTCCTGCCCGCCGTCCGTCAGTCAGGCGTTGGAGGGAGAGAAGGAGAAAGGGAAGGAAGGGAGAAGAAAGAGACAGGGAAATACAGAGAGCGAGAGGCGGCTGCTAATCCCCGTGTAGAAAGACTTCCAGCAGCAGCAGCAGAAGCAGCAGCATGCGTGTGTGCGTGCCCGGAGTGAAGCACAGCCCTCCTGGCGATGCACCGGCGCTGGCACCCAAGTGCTGTCATGTGCGTGTCTCGGTGTGTGTACCCATGGCAAAAAAAGAAAAAAAAAAAAAAAAGGAAAAAAAAGAAAAAGATAGACGGGGGGAGACTCGTCAGTCACACGCTCGGCTGTGCACTGCTGGGGGGGACGAGGAGGAGGAGCCCAGCGCTCCCCAGCCCAACCACCGGAGGAGCAGCTCTCTTACTACGGCGGCGGCCGGGCTGCCCCTCCGCGCCAGCCCCGCACGCCCAACCGCCCTTCCCGCCCGCTCCCAAGGACATGCCTTCGGGAAAAACCCTCAGGGCCTCCGTTCCAGAGGACTTCGTTGCACCCCGGGCTACCCGAGCCCCGCGGGAAGCAGCTGAAAAAGAAACTACCCCCACATTTCTGCCCCAAAAATGCCTTCCGGAGAGCGCCCTTGGGCAGCGGGGATGCGGCGCCCCTCCAGGGGTCCCAGCCGAGCCGGGAGCGCGGGGGGAGTGGGAGCGGGGCCGCGGCGCTTCCCTGGGGGCGCTGCTGGAGGCGGGGGTGCGACAGGCGGACCCCCCAAAGCACGCGGGTCGCCCGCTGTCCTTGCGTGGGGCGCCCGGCGGCACCGCTGTGTCGGGGGTGCGGCGGCTGCAGGTGCGGAGTGTGGGCTGGGCGTCTGTGAGAGCTGCAGGTGTAACTATAAATGTTTGTGGTAGCGAGTATAGAAAGTGAAAAGGCGGTGAAAGGCGTCCAGGCCACAGTGCGGGCACCTGATACTCGCGTGTGGAGTCAGCTACACTCAAATTTCCGCCACGGTGTATGACCTACTAAAAGGTGTTTGAACAGTGGTTCAAATCACTTATTTGCTAAATAGTAAATCCTATATCCATCTTTTGGCTGTATAGTGGCATATATGCACATAAATGAGATTTTGACATACAATTCACGAAAAAGCTAGAACAAAATGCTCATATTACTCTTATTGTCCTAAATTTACTAGTGAGATGTACCAGCAAGTTTCAAGATGTGACTTCTTTAAGCTTCAAACCAGGAAAAGTTAGTGAGAAATGTACTTGATATTTTATTTTTTGTACCAAAAAAGTTATACATATGGACTGGAAGATAATATTAGTAATTGAAAAAGGTTTACTATATGACAAGCATGAAAAAAATTGGTGGGGGTGTCAGATAAGCTGTTTATGCTGGGTTTTTTTTGTTTGTAATGGACAAGGTAGACCTAATGTCTCAGGCGTAAAAAAAAGGAGGAAAGGAAGAAGTGTTATTGACATTTTTAATTACAGGTATGGGTTGTATCCACTACATAAGATAGGAAATCCTGATGCACTGATAATTCTGCTAATTGGCAAGCAATCAACCAATTAAGTGGGGAAAAAATTGATCAATCTATTTAAAAACAGTTCTTGGGGGATTTTTTTAGTTGTAGGTGTAATAGGCGGTGTAGAGGGGAAATCACTGAAAAGACTGTCCATCTTGTTAAGATTTAGCTGCTGACAATAAAATATTTTGACACTTCCCAGAAGTCCTGCATTAAAGTGAAAAAGACTAAATTTGTTGTTACTAAATTGTACAAATCAAGTTAGCATGACATTGTTAAAAAACCAAATTGCACCCTAAAGCCATATAATTTGTTTGTTTATATAAAATAAAGGTACACATACTCTCTTAGTTCATGAACTGAAACACGGATGCTGAGTCTGAGCTAACTCAAGTAAATAAGCTAAAGAGTAGAAGGTTCGTTATTTTACTTAAGTGTTTTTTACACACAGCACTATCCTACGCAGTATTTTAGTTTATATCTTAAGAATTTTTTGAATTGTCATCATAAACTGTATTTTCAAGTCAGTTTCAAATCTGGCATAATCTGTTGTTTAAAATATGATGGTGCGTGAGGACTTAGTAGAGTTCATGTGATATTTGTATGTAATTATGTGAAGATTAGCCTGCTTTCACAGACCTGTGAAGCTAAAAAGCAGAGTTAGTCATGTTATGTGTGATAGTTTATGAAAATATTTGTACCAAATATGGTTGAGTACATTAGTTAGTAGAACTAAGTAGTCATGAAAAGAGATAACACATCTTTAGCCTTCATCCAAACTTCCTGAAAACTAAGTAGACCCAATTTCCTTTGAAGACTGAAGAGTGAGAAGGAAAGAGGAGATATTTGTGCATAAAATTAACTGATCTCAAAGTAAATGCCAGCATGAAGATTTTTGTTCCTTTTTTTACTTGCACTCCCTAATGTGGATGTAAACCATTTAATGAATTTTCTGGATCCCCCTTGTTTGCCTGACTTCAATCTAGCTGGCCCAAGAGAGTAGGAGAGGGAAGTCTTGTTATAAATTCTCTCCTGATAGTTCTAGAGGAGTCTGCATCCTGCAGAAATAAGAAGTTCAAGCTGTTTTACATAATGATGTAGATGGTCCTTGTGAGCCACTAATTATTTTGATTTTAGGCACAACACTTATCTGTACTGGTAGTCCCAGTACTCCTGGGTGTTTCAGAAGATGTGCAGTTTGGAGGTGAGATTTCCAAGAGAGGAACAGCGATTCTTCTCCTGGCTCTGTGAGATATGCCATGCACAAACAAAACTGAGAAGAGGCTGTGAAGCAGAGGGTTTCAGGAGGGACAGTAAATGAATGAAGGTGAACAAGAAACAAATGAAGAAAGTAGTGCCTGGAAAAAAATATTCCAGAATAGTTTTTAGATCAAAAAAGTAGGAATCAGAAAGGAAACATTTTAAATGGCCTGGGGAAGTGAGGTAGTTCAGTATGAATATTATCAACCGTCTGCAGTTTATCAAACGACCCCAAATGCAAAAGTCCTTATAATTATACTATACTCACACTTTGATCTCTTTCTTCTTTGGAGGAAGTTCTCTTTGCTTTGACTGATGGTGAAAGAAGGCATCGTGACTGTCATTACTACATAGTTAAACTACACGCACACTTAAATGAACTCCTTCCATAAGCTGATATTTACCATGTTACACATTTTTCAGTTTGAAAATACAGTGAAGTTTTTGTGTATCGCTGCCCTCTACTGGAGAGAAGGTCAGAACCGCGACATCAGGTCTCGGTATGAAGCCGTAGAGCCACAGCAGCTGCTAGCGGTCCTCGTTCCTTCTTGAGTCGCCTTTCTGTGACCGAGGCGTAAAGGTGTAAAGATCTGGGTGGCCAGCATGCATAAAAAGATTTCCTTTTCCACAAAAGTTCGAAGAATTGATCATGCAATTTTTTATGTCTGCAGTTGGTTGACACAGACAAAATTATGACTAAGCAAAGGTTGAGATTTTTAGGATATGTATTTTACATTAACTTCAGTGAAGGAGGCGTCTAAATGCATCACAGAGATGCTGAGAATTTAGAGCAGTGTTGCTTTGATAAGTAGTTTCCTACAGCTTTATAGATAACCTCATTATTTCTCATAGCTAAATTCTTTGGCCCACTCTCCATTACATTACGATTGCCCTCCATCCCTTCTCCTGTCTGAGTTTTCATGCCTCTATGCTTGCCTTTTGCCATCTATATCAATACTGCCAGAGTACCACATTTTTGTTACATTTTATTTTCATTTTCATCCCAGACTGGACATTAGCAGAACAACTGAAACATGGAGAGCACAGCAATGATACTCGCTCAGGTCCTCATTGTTTCATTTCCTCCACACACTCTCACGACAACCAATACATATCCAGGGCAATTTCTGTTGGAATGCCCTGAGTTTTCCTGCTGTCTGGGCTTATGCATTGCCAAGGCACTCTGAGAACTGTGAAGGATGAGGCCTGGTCAGAGCATACAGGAAAGAAAGTTTCACTATCGAACTCAAAATATGTCTTCTATGCAGTAGATGCTACCAGTTTCTGAGTTCATTTTAACTTTTCCACATCTGGGTCAAGTTTACAAAGATGAAGATCAGATGTATGCTCTTCTCGTTTCCTTGTGGCATCAGTTATTGCTTCAAGGCAAGAAGGCATGCTGACCATGGCTGTGAGAGTAGAATCAGAATCATTTAGGTGGGAAAAAGCCTCTGAGATTGTTGAGTTCAACCTTTGACTGATCACCGTCTTGTCAACTAGACAGCGACATTAGGTGCCGTGTCCAATTGCTTCTTGAACACCTCCAGGGATGGTGACTCCACCACTTCCCTGAGCAGTCCATTCCAGTGTTGAACAACCCCTTCTGTGAATAAATTCCTCCTGATGTCAAATCTGAATCTCTCCTGGCACAGCTTGAGGCTACGTCCTCTCATCCTGTCACTTGTTGCCTGGGAGAAGAGGCCGACCCCCAGCTGGCTACACCCTCCTTTCAGGCAGCTGTAGAGAGCAATAAGGTCTCCCATGAGCCTCCTCGTCCCCCGGCTAAACAACCCCAGTTCCCTCAGCCACTTCTTATAGGACTTGTGCTCCATACCCTTCATCAGCTTTGTTGCCCTTCTCTGGACTCTCATGTTTTTAAATTTTGTACAATATGGTCAAAATAACAGTTTTGGTGGCTTCTACGCCTAGTCTGATTAATGGCAGAGCCATTCAGCCTAAAAATCTTTCTCTTCCTTCTCTGAGTGCCCTGAAGCAGACGTCTGTCTAGAAAATTTAATTTTAAATATTTTTACTTTCCTAATGTTTTAAATGTCTTTTGCTGGAAAGATTTAGTATCCACCCCAGCCATTGTAGGTCTGTTTGTTGCATTTTACTGGGCAGCACTGAAGATAGTACTGTCCTAGGTAGATGAATTTTGTGGGTTGCCTCATTTCATGTCACCTAATTAGTTGCTATAAAAACCACTGCAGTAAATTCCTTCCCCTATTCTAATGGCTAACATGAAAAAATTAATAGGGCATGGAGTAGAGTGGCTGTTCCCAAAGAGTGACTCCTAAATGACAGGTGTCCTCGAAGGGGAAGGTAATCAGGAATCAGCTCACCCTGTACATCCACACTGACTATTAATTGGTCAGTTAAAGATGGATGATAAGGCAACGTACATATTATTTTATGATTTAGAAGCAAAACAAGTACTCTGTTGAAGGTACTATTCTTGTGATCGTTAGGCTATCAAACACACAATTCCACAAAACTTGTGACTTTCAACCTCTATCAGGAAATAAGTTGCCTTGAGAGGCTTCTCAGCGGGGTCTCTCTTTTGAAAGATGTAAGATAGAAAATTTGAGTATGCCATCCTTCCCGTGCCTGGAAAAGATCTTTGTTTGGTATTAGAAACAAGGAAGCTTCTGTGACTTTCAGATGCCAGAATGTATTTCAGTGTTATCAACAGCAATGTTAAGAATAAGCAAAAAGAGAGAGGAGGGAAAATTAGTTCAAAGCAATAAACCCATGAAATTCTCTCACTAGAATGAAAATACTTTTTCAGATATTGAAAGAGAGAGAATGGCAAAGTTCAAATTAGTTTCTAAATATCTGCAGCAAAGACATACGTTCAATTTCTTAATTAAGGAGAGCTATAATAACTTATGATATCGTGTTTTTTTAAGTATGAGCATATAATGCTAAAATGAAGTGCAATACAATAGGAGTATTTTTGCTTCTTTGACAGAAAAGTGGGGAAACAGAAAGCTTTGTAAGAACTTTCTGTGAATGAGAAGATTAGTAATCATGTAGAAAATTGTCTCTAACTTAAGATTTTAAATGAGATATTTTTAGATAAAAATGTTTTACATCTGCATTAGTTTCAGGCAGCACAAATAGCACAAAGCAATCAGAGCTATCTGAATATTACCATGACTAGTTTGGAGGAAACCGTCATTCTGTCCTATGTGAGATGGGGTTATTCCCTTCTTACAAGAGGTAAAAGTGGAAGATACTTATTTTCAGACCACCATCAAAGAGCTCACAACAGTCAACTGAGAGCCAAATTGAGACCATGACTTCATTTTCCTAATGATGCTATCAATTCAAACATTGTTGAAGACAAAAGACTGTTGTAAGCGATGTTTTTCATAAATAAAAAAATAATTTAATCCCATACAGCACGTAGCATGAAAGGAGTAAGAAAACATTACTTCCATTTTGCAGGTAGAAAATTGAGTATTGATACAAGCAGAAACAAGAACTGGACTCCTGTATATTCTGGTTGTAGATTTTAACAGTAGGATTATGATTTGCATCTACCTTGGTCTGTTTCAGCCACCAAAAATTTTTAAAACAAAAGTCTTCACGCAAAGCACCGGTGTCCTGTAGAGAAGTCCTAAAAACATTCAGCAGGGCTTTCTGATGTGACAACTCAAATCCCTCCCTCTCCTTAAATGGTTGCATGTCCAATGACAAAATAGATTTGTCCAGATTTAATGTTGTGCAATAATCTTGTCATTTGTACAGAAAAGGGAGTGGGGAGATAGCAGTTGTCTGCCTTCTTATTAAGCCTATTCCAGGATGAGAGAAATTGAGAATAAAATGTGCAATAAAGCAGATGGAAAGATATCCAAAGCTTTTGAGATGGAATTGTCCATTCTTTTCTGCAGTTTGTACTTGGTTTTTTATTTGTTTTATACTGTGGGAAAAGGAGTCAACAATTTGGTTTTTCAACCACTTTTCATGATCCTTTCATGTGAATCCCAGCAAATCAAGTAGCAGGCACTGCACAGTTGTCAAGAAGTCTCAATATTCAAGATTAAATCCACATTTTTACAACATGCTCAATTATTTTCCACTTTGTGTCTGGAAGATATGCTGATATCTCACAGTTAGGGTGTTTTTGAGGAGAGCTTTTAACAGGAATTTCTAACAGAGTCAAACTCCAGAAAGACCGATAATTAAGACTTACATCAATAAAGCTGTCAGTCAGGTACAGGAAAGGAACTATTTTAAGGCACAATGAAAAGCTAAAAATGTCAATAAAGGTAGCATACAGAGATATTTCAGGCTTGTTTTTCCTCCCATGGAAATCAACAGGAGTTTTATGGTGAAGATAACAGCAGAGTAAAATAATAAAATATGGGAAATATTATTTCTATTTTCCATCTGGGATCTGTAGAGTACCCAAAACTGGAATATGTATAACAAGTAAGTCTAATTATAATTAAGCATCGTCTTTCATAGAAGGTCTGTAGTTAAAAACAAATGAAAGACAACACAGGAATAAGCTACTTAATGATACTTTTTAAAATGTATGAGAATATATTACGACATATTTTAGTCTCAAGTAGAACAACGTTTTCAGGTAGTGATACATATCTACAGTTGTTCACAAAAGAGGTTCCTTGTGTGGAAGGCCATGCTAAAAGATTTGGAGCAACTTAAGAGAGGGCATCTCATGTCTCTTGAAATCCCCAGACATTTGCGTGTCATAAACTGAATTTCGCTACTCCAGAGAAGTGCTTTCTTGTTAAAGCATGTATGTGCATATATATATATGCACACACATACATATTTCCCGTTGTTACAGCAGTTAGGGAAAATCATGCACGCTGCTTTCGAAAGTTCGCTATTAATGGGTATGGAGAAAAGTGTGTACTGAAAACAAGTGACTATTCTGCACTCTCTGTGGAAGTTTCTGCCAGGCGTTTGGAAGACTGGTGTTTATTCCCTAAGAAGCAAGGAGGACAGTTTATTCAGAATGATTGAATGAACTCTCCTCAGAGGGTTTTCTCCTCATCAGAAAGCCGGCAGCTGTTGAATGGCACTGCCCTGTTCCCCATAAATTGTACTCTGGCAACACCCTTTCCCATTCCTAGCAGCCATCCAAAGTCAGTTCATTCAGTGTACTCCTGCTATTGCTTACATCCAAAGAGCTGAAGCACAAAAAAACCCAGACATGTGTGGAGGAAGAGGCAAGTTTTATAATTACTGTAAGGAGAAATCTTCCCGTAAGAGGAAATGCACTTCTTCCATTCCAGTGTTCTAGCTATTCAGAAATTTTTGTCTTCTAATAATCAGCAAACTAATCTGTCTTCAGCTGAGCTAGCACTGCCTTGGAAATCTGCAAGTGCCTGTAAAGTGCTGTGCAGCTCAGCATATTTTATAAAGTTGTTCGGAGGCCACAATAAAATATATCTGACAGCATTCTTGTATAAATCATTCCTGCACAACAGAACTCCAACACCAAAAGCTTTGATCTGACCCGGTAACATTTAATTCCTAGAAGCTTATAAATAAAAATAAGATGCCCAATTCGCTCCTTTTTTTAGTACTCATTAAATTTTAGTTTAACATTAAAATGGCATTCAGTAGACAGAGGACAGCAAGCTACGTTAAATAAATCACCACGCATATACAATGCAGCCTCTCTGAATGCAGGAACCCCTGGCAAAAGCTAAACTAGCAAATTGCACAACGTCCAGCACCACGGTGTGGGTGAAAAGAATTTGGCCAATCACAAGCAGATTCCTCGACTTAATAAAAAGTGCCACAGCAGGGCTTAGTCAGCACTTTGGTCATGAGTTACAGCTGGGGGAAGACCCTCGGCTACAGAGATTCTCTGTGCTGCTTCAGTGACACAGAGAGCCCATGAAGCTCTTGTGAAGGTGTAATTGACTATTGCAGAGAGAATGTGAAGGGAATAAAAAGTGCCATTTTGAAACGGATCACAAAGGAATCACATCATGTAATATCTAATAATAATTAAATGTGCTGCTGTGATCAAGAGGATGCAAAAACCAGCAGGGTAACCAGAGATGAACAAAGGAATAGAGTATTTTAAGCACAGGTAAAATACCAAAAGACATTACTACCAGTAGCATTATAGGGTGCTGCATTGATTTCTTCTCCATGCTGCCTCCATTTATTTATTCAAAGAAGTTTTTTTTTTTAAACTGCCATACTTGAAAACTGAAGATGGGGTTGAAACCCGGGTGGGGTTCTTTCTGCATCACTGAAGGAAAGAAAGAGTCAGGAATGTGCCACTGATGTAGTACTTAATAGTGCTGCTCTTTAAGCCACTTATAAACCATTTCTATCTGTCACTGATACATTGTTTCTGCATGGTTAACAAGAATAAAAAGTGGTAATATATGCTTTTGTCTTTCAAAAGAATAATAGCTATATTTTTAAAGAAGGAATTTTTATGTGAAAAATGCCATTGTTTTAATTTCATCATATTTCATTGCCTACCATAAATGCAATGGAAAACAGACCCGGTAAAGAAAGGAAGGAAAGAAAAGTGAGCTATATCCAATCTGACATGTTACTTCTTCTATACTGGGTTTCTGTTTGTCTCTGGAGCAGATTCCTGAGAGAGAGTCCTGTTTCTTCAATTTTAAATACTCTTTAGAAGGAAGTACTTGAGATTATATTCTTCTTCTCCCAAAGTAGCTAAACAGACCTATACAAACATAAAGATTTTTTTGGTATTGACTTTCATGTATATTTAAATGGTTACATTTGCAGCTCTAAAATAAAGTAAATTCTAGAGATTGCTAAATGCTATTATAAATACCTCTGTGACAGGTGAGCGGGTTGTCTGATAATTTAACTCTGTCTTGATAATTTAATACTTTGTTTTCTCCTTGCAGTCTGGTTATCATCCAGTATTCTTTAATGGAAAGTGGCAAACTACAGGAGCAAAGAACTGGCCGTCTTTAAACTGTTCGTGAGCTGTTCTAAATCGGCTGCGTGATTTTGAACCCAAGACCACCAACCATATTCTCACGTGCCCTGACAGAAGCAAGTGGTGTCAATTTGAAGCAGACAGAGTTTCATTCAGCAAAGAAATTAATACAGTTTAAAGTCAAAAGAAGTGGTAAGGTGGCCTCCTGTATATGTCACCATTTTTTCGTTTCCTGTACAAGGTCTGATAATTTGATTTACTTCTTTAGAAAGATCAACCTAGCCTGAAATGTGCTCAGAAAAAAGGATGAGTCTTCTTCTTTTCCATGGAAACAAACTCATCTAACCAGCATCAAATAAACCAGCTTTGAATAGTTACATACCAATATCAGACTGGGCTGATAGAGGCGTTAGCCAAAGGCCAATTACAAGCTGATCTAGCTAAAGCCAGTGTATTCTGGACCTAGGACAATCTGGATTTAGGCCAAGAACTAGGATGCAAAGAGCTTTACTGGATGATGAATTATCTCCTGCTGTCAGCAGACAGTAGAAAGACATACATTCTCCTCCTCTTGGAATTACAGGCTGTGAGATAAGATAGCTAGTGCCATTTAAAGGTAGCATGAATCCTGAGAAATATGTTCTCAACTGCTTGTGATGCTGTGCCTGCTTACTTTTTAACATTTCTGTGACGGTAATATGGACTATATATTGCAAATTTCATCCCTTTGCATCTCATGTAATCAAAACAACTCTCTGCACATAAAGGGTGTACCCCACTTTAGTAGCTGGCTTTAAAAAAAAAAGAGATTGTTTAATATTCATATTGCTGGAATGCCTAACAGCAATGCTCGGGATGATCAGTTCTCCAGTGCCAAGTGCTTTGCAAATACAGCACAAAATAGTGTCTTTCAGAGAGCTAATAAAGTGAGAGCAAGACTGTGGATGGAAGATAAGGAAAATAGGGGAGCCAGGGATGACAACCAGCGTGGCTTCACTAAGGGCAGATTGTGAGCTACAAATTTAGTGGCCTTCCGTGATGGGGTTACACACTTGGTTGGTAAGTGAAGAGCAACAGATGTCATCTACCTGGACTTCTGCAAAGCACTTGACACTGTCCCACAAGACATCCTTCTCTCTAAACTGGACACTGGTGTATTTGACAGATGGATCACTCACTGGATAAGGAACTGGCTGGATGGTTGCACTCAAAGAGTTGTGGTCAAGAGCTCCGTGTCCAAGAGGAGATCCGTGACATTTTACATTCCTCGGGAGTCGGTATTGGGACCAGCATTGTTAAGCATCTTTGTCAATGATTCTGGAAGAATCCCACAGAAAAGTAGAGAATGCAAGGAAAGAATGTGGTTGAAGGCAACAAAAGCTTAGCTCTGCAACTAGCTGTATACCAAAGAGGGAGGACTGCAGGCTTAAGGCCAACTTACTCATTCAGCTAATAGAAGACTCTTTTCATTTCAGACATATTAATATTATCATTGAGAATTTGTTAACTGGGTTCAGGGCATCCATTTCAGCTTCTAAATATAGGGGAAAACATCCAGAAATCGCTTACAAAATGCATTTACTAAATGAATTTTATGGAAAGGTATCAAAGACTTTTGCATCTCAGAATTTTCTCTGTGTTGAAGAAGTGTTTGATCTGGGTAAGGGACTGGGTAAAAGTCCAATCAGCTGATTGCTCTGAAAATGTTGCATAAGCCACGTGTCTTAAAAGGTTGCAGCAAGAGTCACAGACAGCTATGCTTTATAAAACATCTAAACTCAAGAACAAGGCCAATTAGTTTTAGAAGTTAAGGATGTGCTAACAGTGCAATAAACATTAATCGGAATTAATGCTTGTATTTGTTCTTACAGCCATGACATTAATCAAGTGTAAAGAGAACAGGAAGTGGTATATATGGCCAAATTTATGCTTATCTGAAAAGGTTTTCACACAGGGGCTTGCATACTTTGGAAGGGAGCTCTATATCTTCAAATGTTTCAGTTGTATGTAATAAGTGTGATGGTGAAGCTAAAAGCTGTACACAGTGGTACGTCCAAGAGCAGGACTGTTTGGCAGGAGGTAGTAGGACAGGGAGAAAAGCTGTGTAGGATTTGAAAAGTAACCTTATTGCCCTAAGCTGATGAGCTTTCTGCGTACCCTCTGTAAAATGGCTATCACACATTTTTTTATGGGATAAGGGAATGTTTTCTTTATACACTGAAGCACATACAAAGTCTCACTCCTGGTTGGTACAAGGAGAATACAATCCGTCGAGTCCCATTATTTGTCTGAGAGTTGGAAGCTGTGAGTGCCCAGTGCTCAGCACGTTCCAGATGTAGGTTCTCAGTGCAGTGACAGCTAGCAAGGTTACTCGTAAGGGTAAGGTGGAACATGCACATAAACATCTACAGAATTGGGGTTCTGGCCTCTGTCCTGGAGCATACGCTCTTAATTTAGTACTTGCAGTTCTAAGTGTTGCCCTCTGAGAAGCTCTTTGTACCACTGTTCAAAATGCAGTCCATCAACTTGCCGTTCCCTAGCTGACTTCTCTGTTGCTTTGTTAGCTCTATTTTCTCTTAGACTAGAATACATATCCCTGTATCCAGAGGCAGTGTCAGAGGAAGGGAATGAATGCCTTTTTAAGTGCTAAACCTTAAACTTTTATCACAGTTAAGGCAAGTTCTCTAGACATTATTAATCCTTATGTGGTGAAAAAATAGGTGAAATAAAGTGAAAGTAAAAAATCAGTATTTTTAAAGTAGTTTTGGACACATACATACTTTATAAAATAAAAATACAGTCTTCACTGCATATTTAGCCAATGACTAATCTTCAGGTTCCTAGCTCATAAGTGGCGTTTCTTGGTGCTTAGCTAACTTGATATTAAATTTAATTTGTGGCCCACCTAAGCAACTCATCCAAAAAGCTTTATATGTACTTTTGAAGCTCCACAATCTCATGTTTGTGACTAGGGCTGCAGTACAAAACGTCTCACTCCAGAGGTACTCAGCAAGTGACTGGAGCTGCTGCCTCCATAGAGGCAAGGTGCCAGTTTGACCCGACACGAGGCTGTTCACTCCAGGGAGCTGTCAGAAGGTGCTGAATTGGCCAGAGAGGAAGAATTGCTGAGCTCTTTACTGGCAACAACTGATCCACTGCCGTGTCAAGACTGCAAGGTTTGTTCTTCCATACCCATGTGAACAGCGAGGTCAAGAAAAGCCTTAATCTGGTCTTTCCAGGAGTAAGTGGATACTGAAAGGGAGAAAATTAGTTTCGGCTTTGAAATTTTGTAGAATATAATAGTTTTCTAAACCCTCAGTGTTAAAGTACTAAATTCTACAGTACTAAAGCAGTATAAAGCTCTAAATGCTATGCAGACACATGAAGTCCCTCACCAAAACCCATACCTTCCTCTGAAAAAGAGCTCTTTGATATCAAATTTAAAACTCCTGACCTATTTAGCTATTTTCTAAAGAATTTGTGTCCTCAGAAAAGGTAACATTATAACTCATACAGATTCGTCCAGTGGCGTTCTTCAACTTCAGGCTCTGTTCTAATCTTTTTCATTTTTATTTCATACAGCTAGTTCTCACCCCAATCTCATTCTCAGTCAAACCATGGGTCATTCATTCCACTGCTTGTTCTGGAGCAATAAAGACAGAAAATAATTATACATGATTGAGATGCAGATTATAATGCTTGAATTTGTGTATCTCAAAGCTATTATATTAAAAAAAAAGGAAAAAAGTTGCAGTTGAAATTAGGAAAGGGTGGTAGAGAGAGAAAGAGAAACAATTTAATGGGTATGGTTCTCCACAGATTTATTTTTTCATTCTCATGAAGGACATTATTCCTGACACCAGTGAACTTGCAAAAAAAAGTTTATTTTTAAAACTACCAGGGGCATGGAAAACAAAAGCATGTCTGATTATAAAATTATCTAACAAATCATCCTGTGTGATATTTCTGTAATTCCTTGTTCTTGGGAACAAAGCATGCTAAATCATTCTAATGGTCTTTGCAATGTGTGAAAATAAACAGGAAAGAGTTATTGAATAATTCATTTAACTGATATCTGATAAGCACAGAGGAAGAGCTTATGTTAAAAATGTCTTTGTGTTTATGTAGCAAAGATGTAGCCTTATGACTGGCTAGTATTTTGAGAAATTCACTTTGCTAATGTCGAAGAAGTGTTTTTCTTGCGGCGGTTTTGCCATTCAGCTGGTAGCATAAACCCTAGCACACTATGTTTGAAGGCAAAGGTAGTAGATTCATGCAAATAGAAGCAAGGACAATCAGGGATAATTTAGAAGAGTCATCAGAGATCATTTATATTATTTATTTAAAATAAGTGGGTGATGTATATTCACCAGGTACAGAAAACCAATACATTATAAAAGCAACAGTTTGAGTCATTCAGAGGCTAATAGTGTTCTCTGATTCTGTAAATAGCCACAAAAAGGCCTGTCATTTCCTTTGTTTGGTTAGTTTTTTGTGTTCTTTGGGGGTTTTTGTTTGTTGGTTGGTTTGGTTTTTTTTTAAATTCAAGAAGAGGAAGTATTTTATGACTTGGCAAAAACATTTTAGCTAATTGTATCTCATAGAGATGATTCTACTAACTTTATCATTTAAATACAAAGATACCATTGTAAAGCATGAAAAAAATCAAACAAGCAAGCAACCCATAAACAAACAGTGAAGTAAATTAGAAGCTTGCTGCTCTGCAGGGGAAAACTGAAATGTCCTTTGTGCACTGCATTTCCACTACAATCAAATGCAAAGTTACCATTCTCACTGTTACAATATTCAGCAGTGACTAGATGGGAAAAATGAACTGTGCAATGAAAGAAAATGAAACTTTAACTGCATGATATTTACTGAAAGCATACTGAAAACAGAAATAAAGATAGCTAGCAATGAGAGAACATGGGGAATGAGAGAGCATGGGGAACCTGCAGAATCGATCCTTGATGATATAACTGTCCAGTGCACCTCAGTCTTTCCTGTTACTTCATCTACAGATGCACATATTTTAGAAGTTATTACAGATCATGTGAGAATGTTTTCCAAAGTGTTCATTTCCCAGGAGAGTTGCTAATAGTTAATAAAAAAAACCCTTAAAATTTAAATGATAATAAAAACTGAACTGGAAAATAAATATGCAGTAAATGAGAACTATTATTCTGAACATTTATTAGCTTGTATGTGTCCTAAATCAGAATTTATTTATTAACGTAGCTCAAGCTGGTAGCAGAACATATTTGAATTTATGTTTAGCTTTACACAGAGTTTTTGGGAATTTGAACAGTAGGAGTAGATTTGAAGGAATGTAAGTGAAAGGGAATTTGTTGTCTAATAAATATGGCAACAGTGGAAGAGCTACTTAGAAAGAACGTCTAATGTAAAAGGAGTGCAATCATTCCATAGTATATGGGCAGAAAAAGGGCTCCTGGCTCTAAAAAAAAAAGGTTTATTAGTTATTCAGATGCCTAATTTGCTATAACCGTTGTCTGCCAGCTCCTGAAGTGGCACCAGCATTTGGAAAGTGACCTGAGCTGACTCGTTTTATGGCAAGAAATGGAGAGATGGAATTTACTGGCACACTGAAGTTACTTAAATGCCAACATAACATGCATATTCCCTCACTTTGCCTGGCCATAATTAAAAATGCTATCTCCACCCATTTGAAAAAAAAAAAAAAAAAGAGCAATACTGACCTCTTTTCATGATGTTCTTGGTTTCCAGGGTGTACAGTTCCTTCACCTGATTTCTCTTGACATACACAACCTTATGGTACTCTGTGTACAACCTTTCTGCCTATAAGAGGAGTTGAACTAATGGTGGCTATTTCACCACCAGCAGATAATTTTGCAAGTGCAGATTTCCCCAGTGTACTGGCTATGAACTTAGGTAGTTTCAACATGTATTTTATTAATGATAGCATAAATATGAGACCACTTAGGATGTGAATTAGGGACACAAAGATGTTCAGGATAAAGTATCCTGAGTAGAAACCAGTTTTTAAACATCATCTGACTGTGAGTACAATGAATCCATTAACCTATCTTAGGCCTGGATGGCTTGCTTAGTCATCAAAAATATGTTTTTCAGGTGGTCTTTACATAGTTAGAGAACACTGAAGAACTCTAATCTGAAAAAGATGAGAGCAGACATACTTCGTGGCAAGGAATAAAAGACTAGCATTTCCTGGCACACTGTAGTTATTTAAAATAGATTTGGACACAGTGTTAGCATTTGAAATAGCTGTACATTTCTAGAAATGTTGAATATCCAACGACAGCTAATTCCTTGAAACACATCTCCCTTCCTATTCCTGTAGCATCACCCGTATCTCATCTGGGTTGAAAATTCCTGAATTTTTATTTTTATTTTTTTTCCCAGTGGTAAGAAAGTTTGAAGGAGAGAACTTTCACCATTTACTGATTTCAATATACATTAACATTCAAAACTCTGTAATGAGTACAAAAAAAAATCAGTTAGGAGTCTTTGCAATAATAATAACAATAACAACAACAATAATAATGATAATAATAAATTTGGCCAAATTTTAATCAGAATCCTGCTAATGCACCGTTTCATGATGTAAATGTAACAGAGGTAGTTCCACACTGAGCTAGCCTTATTCCTGGAGTGGTGTCTCCACTGGGACCATGGACAGAGAGAGCTTTGAAGAAAATTATTCTCCCCAAATGAAAAGCTCTGACCTCTTCTGCATCCATGGAAAAGAAGATATTGCAGGCATAAAAATGAGGACATTTATGGAAGACGAAACATGCCAGTAACCTCATAGGTGCGATAGCTGTGATACGTCAGCTTTGAAGTCCTTAGGTGGCGGTGGTAAAAGGAATTGCTTTCACCTTCTGGTGTGAACATTTGTATGCTAAGTCTGCTTTCTAGGTCTTCTTATAGGAGTTGTGAATCAAAATACTTGGGGTAAATGCCAGTTAAGCACTTAAGTGCTGTGGAAGCTTTAGAGATAACCTTACACCAGTTTTGTTAGTCACAGATATAGAGCTTTCTGAGTTTCTAGATATGATAGAGACTGAGTTTCTAGACCGGATACTCAGATACAGGATTAAAGCTGCCTCTGACAAGAAACCGTAAAAGTAATGGGAGAATGCTATGTTGGATAATATTCTATATAATATTTCTTTTCCTACTGCATTTTTTTTTCTCAGCAATAATGCATTTCTTTACTGATGTTATCCTAACTACTTCATATGGAGTCTGTTAGGGGTGACTTAGCCTGTAATGCTCTCACACAATTTCAGGTTGCCAGATCCTTTTTATTTCAGTGGAAGCTAAGACTTTTTCTACCATTGACTGATTGCAAAATATATAATTTCTGCCTAATTTGCACCTCTTTTTGGCCAGTGTATAGCAAAGAACAGACTTCTAAATTATATTATTTACTCATAAGTATTAACTCATAAACAGTATTTGAAATTCTTCAGTATGCTTACATATATTAGAACAGTAATATTAATTGTACTTCTGTGGGATTTTGCAGGAGCTGACCTTTGCTATATGAGCCAATCAGGCCAGTTAGAGTGTTCCTCTACTCTTCCGAAAGAGGTAAAATTAGAAAATACCTTGTTATATCTTTCTGAAAGAGGTGGAAAGCTGAAAAATTTGTATTTGAAGTCTTCCCAGTTAATCTCTGTGGACAAGAGATTTCCACACGATTAAGTTACATATGCAGATTTTAAAATCTAATCTCAGTTCCTCTCTGAAAATTTTAGTTTTCTCTGTTAGATCTTTGCTAGGAAGAAGCCCATCACAAACACTGAAGATGAAGCCCCAGGATGTTTCTGAGTTCAATAATATCTATTGCAATTTTTAGGTTTTGAGCCATTTGAAATAAAACCTTTTCTGTGAGCACTTATGGTCTCTTATGTATCAGGGAGACAAATTCTAGATTTTAAATCTTTGTCCTGTAGCACAACATGATCAACATTTTGAAATTTCCATAGAGATAATATTGACTATATGGACGGAGAACTGATGTGTTAGCTGTTACTTTCCAGAATTAGTCAGGGGAGAAAACTGCTTGACTTAGGACTTTATGTAATAATATCCATGAAAGGATTCTTTTCAACAAGTACTTTTAATCGTTTGCAGCTAGCTGAAACAAAAGCAAGCAACACAGTAGCACACACAAGCTTGAAACTAATCACTACAGAATTTCCATTTTAAAGGTCAACTTATTTTCTTTATTTCATTTACCATTTTATAAAAGGAGAAGAAATTTAATAAATTAAGGTAGAATAATGGAATTCAAGAGTTGAAGTCCATATGTCTAAAACAGTTTTTGGCACATTGGTTTGTATTTATATAAAAAATACTTCCATTCTAAAATACACTAGTTTAAAGGAGGGAGATTTAGAATTGATATAAACCAATAAGCTATTCACAAAACAACAGTACAAGATAGTCTAACTGGGTTTTTCCCTCTTTTATCCTTTATAACTAAGGCAGAGAAATTTTATTTCAAACATATAGACTAATTTGGTAATTTCATTTAACTTTCAGTAACCAGTTTTCTCTGAAGCCAAGAAGAATTTCTATCCAAAAGTTATGTCTAGTTTTCTATCTAAATAGACAGACGTGAAACACTTCTTGGTAAAATTTTTATCAAAACGCCACACAGAAGTTGAAAAACACTGATGAATCATTCCTCTCAAGAATCAGAATTCAACTAGTGTGCTATATTTATCAGAAAGGAAATTGAATTTTCTTTTTAAAGAGGCATTTTTCAATTCACATTTCACCATTTTTTTTTAGTACTCCCTCTATTTTATTATTTTGCTTGGGTGATTCAACTCTCTAGCAGTGGAGATGACAGTTCTCAATGTTCTTAAGGCCAGCTCAGAGAATGTAGGTAAGCTTTTCCAAATTTCTGATTCACAGAAGTTCCACTGTTTGTGTTCATTAACTAATGCTCAGAGCTGAAGTTAAGCACACCTTTCAGAAGAGCTCCTCATGTTGATTTTTGAACTAGTTTGTACAGAGTTCATCACAGGCCTTGGTTACAAGTCCCAGTAAATAACACCTATCCCTTCAAACTGGCACATTAGTTTGATCTCAGTGTTATGGCAAAAAATTCGGTATCAGTATATTTAAGCTTACTTCCAGATATTTGGTATTATTACTTTTTGTTTTCCAGACAGGATTATCTTTTATCTGATTTGAAATACTTCAAGATTGATAAAAGTACTTCTTAATCCTCTGTTTGATAAACTAAATTGATTGAGATCCTTAAATTTCTACCTGTAAGGTATAGTTTCCATCTCTTTAATGGTACCTGGGCTCTTCTCCAACCTAGGTTAGCTTCTCAAGATCCTTCCTGAAATATGGACACCCAAACTGCGAAACACGTTTCAGTAGTGTTCACATCAGTACCATAAAAGTTACATCCTGTAGTGGGTTGACCCTGGCTGGGTGCCAGGTGCCCACTAAGTCACCTTATCACTCCCTTTCCGTCTGGGACAGGGGAGAGAGTAAGATGGAGAACAGCCAGCAGGGTGAGATAAAGCAGTTTTATTACAGTAAAAGAAAAAGAATAAGCTGAGATTTGTGCACTCAAAAGCTAAAGGGAAAAAAAGGTCAGTCTCTACTTCCCATCAGCAGCGATGTTCGGGCACTTCCCGGGAAGCAGGGCTTCAGCAAGTGGAACAGTTGCTCCAGAAGGCAAACATTGGAAGCTCGTGAATCCCCCCCTTCCTCCTCTTTCTCTCACCTTATATATCTGAGCTGACGTCGTATGGTATGGTATATCCCTTTGGCTGATTTGGGTCAGCTGGCCTGCTTGTGTCCCCTCCCAGGATCTTGCCCACTCCCATTCCCTTTGGCAGGGGGAAGGAATGTCAGGGGGGCAGCGCTGCTCGGCAGTAGCCAAAACACTGCTCTGTTATCAGCAATCTTCCGGCTACTAGTGCAAAGCACAGCACAGGGAGGGCTGCGAGCTTTACCTCAGCCAGACCCAATACACATTCTGAAGGACAACATCACACCAAGTTTCTTCTGGGAATTACAATTAGCTATCACCATGATCATAATACCTTATTTAGAGTCACTGCTCCCTAGAGTAGAGTCTCCTGTCATAGATGATTGTCTGCATTTTTCCTTCAGATGTAAAAACCATCTGTCCCCTATTGGTGCACCTAGTGGTTTACTCTACCTATGAAACAAGTTACCCATATTAGCCAAAACTTGAATTAGAGTGGTTCTCTAAGTGGTTCAGAAAGTTCATTTTTTTCCAACTTGTTTTTGAATTGTTAGAAAACTGTCTGTTGAGAAATACAAATCTTCCTCACCCTTTCTAGTTTCACAGTTCCTCAGTTTGACTGTGAACAGGTAAAATTAGACTTAAATTGAATCCGTGTGTACTGTGTAATTCACCCTTTGTCTTAAAGTTTCTTGTCCTACTTGATGATACTGTCCCATACATTACTTTAAGTTCTATTATATATTTAACTATTAACACCTCTTAAATGATAGACTTTCTATTTTAAAAGGCAACCATAAATACCATGCCAAAAGTAGCAGCAATATACGGTCCCTATTTTAAAACATCATATGATTGCAAACACATGATTAGATTACTCACTTAAAAAAAAAAAATCAAAGAAATTTGTGTGTTTAAAACTAAGCATGTACTTAATTACTCACCAGTTTCCTTTTTAAAATATTGCATCGTTCTGATTCTTTCTGCTTCTCTAAAAATACCATAGAAACCTTATTCACACAGAGCTCTGGCCAGCAGCCATGAGATACGCCCAGGTTAGAGAGCCCTCCAGAACTAGTCACATATCCTTTGAACACTCCTTTCTCAAGCTGCAGATTCTCTTTTGGACCAGCTCCTGCTGCCTCAGATGCTGTTGGTGCTGCTGGCTCTGGTGAAGGCAGCAGCAGGAGCAGCTGCAGCAACAGGGGCAAGGCTGCCTGCCTGCCTGAAATCTGTACCTTGACTTAATTTTTCCCATTACTGTGAGGTAGACACACATTTGTCTTCTGTACCTGAATTGTTAGCATGTGTTTTTCCACAGAGAGCTGTTACTGAATTTCACAGTAGGGAAAATAGTGAAAAGTGGAGGGAGCTAATTTAAACTGGTCTAATGAGTATGTTTTCCAGATAAAAATTTGCGGCGTTTTTCTGATGAGAATCCACATAAATGGGGTTAAAAGCCATATTTCATCAAGCATCCACCTTCTGTGGAAAGTATGCTGCCCAGTCCATTTCTTAAACTGGCTTAACAAAACTGGCAGCTGCTTTGAGTCAGTATTACCTCTGGAACGGGTTAGGTGAGTTCTAGTGATGAGCAATAGTTTCCATGGGCTTTCTTTGGGAACTGCAGATAATCCCACTGTCAGTGGTCCTTCAAACACAGTGAAGTTTCCCTTGCTGTTTTCAGTTTTGTATATAATCAATCTCCGTATACCTTGGATCCCTAATACTTAAGGTTAGGAATTTTTCAGCCAGGATTTTGGTTCTGGCCTTTACGATTTTAAGCTGGATTCTGAAAACATCATACTTCTTATAATTTCAAACATTTTTGTCCATTCATGTCAGACCAATTTGCATGATCTAAGGAGCATTCCAAAGGATTTCTTTGAAACATTTCCACTGTTTTTCAAAACGAACCTGAAATCCAGGGTCTCATTTGGGATTTTTTCTGTGGGGAACAAAACCTTGGGACATCAGTACTGATAATCCATGGAAGTGGATAGGAACTGCACAGGTTCTCCAACTGCTATTGGAAAAAAGTCTTATGTTTTTCATACCTGACCAGAGACAGTTACAAATTCCTTTAGATTACATGAGTAGAGAGAGCATTTTCTTCTCTCTAGAGTACCAATACTGTCAAGTATTACTGAAATATTAAACCCTGCAGCTGAATCAAATTCCACACAAGTACCTTATCCAAATTACTATGGCTGTTATTTTAAAGTGCATTGTCTGAATACTGTAAATGGCAAAATTTGTTTATTGGGCAATAATTCCTTTTCTGGCTTGAACATTTTTCTAATGGAAGAATTTACTATAACAGGAGCTTTTGCTCAAGAGTGAAATTTAAGACATTATTGAATATTCTGAAGCAAAATATCTACAGAAGAGTTGAGTGTTATCATTTTGTTAGAGATGAAATATGCACCTAGCAATGTGCATTCTTTCTATTTTCCAGCAAAGGAAATGTGCTTACATTCATCTGCAATTTTCTTCATATTATCCTAGACACTCCTGATAATTGTTAGGGTCAGGACAAGAATTAGAGTTCACTTATAGAATAGCTTTGAAGCTTGGAATGGCCATCCCTTAATCACTGCAGTGATCCATTCCTCTCCATATTCCTAGTAGTACTTGTCATTTACAAGCCACGACATTCTTTCTTCTTCTTAAATGTGGTATTGGAGAGTTCTGGCTAAGATTAGATACCCTGAATGACAAAACAAATTAGTGGAGACTCTCAGTGCATGAAGTTAAGTCATGTTGTATTTGTTTGGGAAGCTAATCTTAGTACCAGTACCTGAGAATCGAAAACCCTTGAGTTATAGGTACCTTCAAAATAAAGTGGTGTTTTAATTGCTAAAAAATATAGGCCAAGCAAAAGCAAATATGGAAAATGGAAACCTGTCAACACATTTGTCTTGGTAGGTATATTTTAGCAATGGTAGCGTGATATATTAGAAAGCCATAGTACTACGATTAATCGGGTAATTTAAAAAGAGGCAATTTAAA
This sequence comes from Rhagologus leucostigma, assembly GCA_013397725.1. Lineage (NCBI taxonomy): Eukaryota > Metazoa > Chordata > Aves > Passeriformes > Rhagologus > Rhagologus leucostigma. Next base: position 2,345,502 of record VZTD01005870.1, read on the forward strand.
ATGTAAATTATTTATATAAAACAGACATTAAAAATAATTAGACATGTTAAATATGTAATATTTTGGTCAGCTTTGTATACCTTTTAAAATATATTTAGGGGTTGGAACTAGATGACGTTTAAGGCTCCTTTCAAGCCAAATTATTCTATGAGTCCATGTTTGGGTTTTGTGGGTTTTTGTGTGTTGGTTAATTTTTTTATATTGAATACAATAAAAATGTCCTCTCCACATAGTCCAAGTCACAGCATTAAAAAAGAGCTAGAATATCTTCCCTGTACAGTAAGTCCTGTAGTCATTAACATTTCTGGTGACTCATGCAGTGTATTTTCTAAACATGAAAAGAGCGGGGAAGCAAGGACAGAGACAGAAGTGGTACCACTTAAAGTTCTGTTGCTCCCATAAATTTTCATGCAGAATTTTTGTTGTTCACTGCACCTCAAGCAAAACATTTCTCCCTAAAAATCCAACACCCTTTCTCTTTCATCTCAGTTTAGGAAAGCCCTGGCTAGGTGGTGGTAAATATTTGTAAACTGGAAAGTATATAAGAAATCATGGTGTAACTCATCAAATACCAGAGTCCTCAAGCCATATGGTTCACCTAGATAAGGGCAGCTTGTGACAAAGTTTTGTGAAAAGATGACAGCACGCTACTTCCTGTCACTTTATTCCAAGAACTTCAGAAGCAAATCCCAAGTCAGTGGATGTTGAAAACCCCAGAAAAGAATAGACAATGATCACTTAAATGAACAACAAATGAGAGATGATCATGACAGAATGGTGATTTGTGCATTCTTTTATGTAGAATGAAAAGAATTCAAGTCCTGTGAAAGAAAAGTGCAAAAGCTAAGGGCATGCAAAGTGAGTTTAGAGGTATTTGATTGAACAATTGTCATTGATATCTTGGAATTTAGGGCCATGTGTCAACAGGTGGAAATATGAGTAGTTTTAGAAAAGGATACAGAGATTAAATTATACAATCTAGGTTGATGGAAAGAGTGCAGGAGGCAACAAGAGAAGAAGCAGAGGTAGAAGTGAAGAAGGTTCACAGCCAACAGGAGATTGTGCTAAAAGCACTAACAAATAAATTAAAGGCTTAGATATAAGTATTTTCTCAGTAATACCTTTTCTAATTAAACTATCCTTGTAAGAGGATTTTTTTTTCAACAGTCAGTGAAGCCCTCTGGGTTAAGACCTCCATTATGAAAGTGTTTTACACTTTGACCCAACAAACTACATCACTTATGTGCTTTACATGCCCTTCTTTTAAAGTTGATGCCTGGCTGGATAACCTAAAACATAAAATTCTTTTCAGTCAAGAGGGATTTTGTGGCATTTAGCTGAATACAAGGAGTAGATGCAGATTGATAGAGTAGAAATAGTAGGAAAAGCCCATCTGATCAAGTCTCTCTTGTATCCTTGAAAGCCTAAAAACTCGACAACAGGAGGTGAATGGAAAGTGCAGAAGAGAAGAGGTCTTGACCCATATAAAAATATTGACCTGCTAATTAGCAATAAAGAAAATTTTAGGTGAAAAAAAAAGAGAAAAAAATCAATTTATATTTTGTTAAATGTGTGTGGATAACTGACAATAGCATCTACAAAATGCAGAAGAAATTAAAATCTAAGAATAACATTTCATAAAGAACCTCCTTATTAGGAAAGGCAAGGGCAAGAAGACCTTCAGTTCAACATATGGAAAGAAAGGTGTTAACATGCTTAATTAGTTAATATCAGCAGATTTCCTTCTGAGTCATTCTAATTAAGATGGTGAAAAATTAGTCTTTTGAAAAAATTGAATTGCTACTGAGTCAGGGGAGGTTTGGGTTGGATACCAGGAAATAGTTTTTCACCCAGAGGGTGGTCAGGCACTGGAACAGGCTCCCCATGGAAGTGGTCACAGCACCAACCCTGACGGAGTTCAAGAAGCCTTTGGACAATTCTCGAAGGCACATGGTGTGACTCTTGGGGTGTCCTGCGCACATCCAGGAGTGGACTCTATGATCCTGATCGGTCCCTTCCAACTCAGCTTATTCTATGATTCTACTTGACAAAATATATTTCTTTTAAAAGTATGCATAAGGAAATAGTTTGATTTCAGTTCACCATGAATGATCACTATAAAATGACTGTGTTCAACAACGTTAAAAAGTCATACTCCAAAGTAAGGCTTAAAGAAGTCTCTAATTTCATGCTGCAAACCTGCACTGAAAATATTAGAGAACTACAGAATGGAAAATTCTGCCAAACCAAATTTGCCAAACCAAAAAATTTGATTGACGTAATAAAGCTAATGTGCAACATGAAGAATTAGAATATTTGTGATATTAGATTTTGATGGCAGAATTACTGCAATATGCCATAAAACCTAGACAAGGGTGCAAAATATAATTGTGTAGTTTTCCAGACATAAAGGTACTTAGGCTCACGTTTATGTTGAGGCATTTTTAAGCAGCAATTATTTTAGAAAAAGTTATTACAAATGCCTTATTTCTGGACATAAAGAAATACTACTCAGTAGAGAGTTACCATTCCTCTGATTTGGCTAAACATTACAATTGTCCTTTTGCCTGTGCTTTTCGCCTGTGCTTTTCTTTTAAATTAGTTTTGTTTCAGCATTCTTGCCATCTTATTGAGGTTAGAAACTCTGCAGAGTAACCTCATTGCTATCCTACTTAGTTTTTGAACAAGGGTGATTTAATTTTATTTCCAGGTGTCTTTAATACTCCTTTTGTGTGTGTGTGTGGGGGGGTTACTTTAGTCTTAGACAGTGAAATATTGTATTTGATCTTTTGAAGAAGTCAGCCCTGTGACTGTCAGCCCTGTGACTGTGATCTTACCTCTCCGTGTTGCATGACCCAAATCCTTCATAATACTCTGTTTTCATCAGAATATGTTAAACTTTAACTCTGGTCTTCAACACACTTGATCACACTTCTCACTTAATGTGAGAAACTGGAACAGATGGAAAACAAGTTTAATGCACCTGAAATATAGTTCAATCATCTTTGTTAGGAATTATGAATTAAATGTGGCAAATTTTTTCAACTCCCGTCGATAAGGAAAAACACAATTCTTTGTTGGCTTCTGTATCTTGAGATGCTCTTCTACTAAAGACTACATATATTTGTGTGAGCTATGAAATGACAGAGAAACACTTCATATTCAGCTAAGCTTTATCTAGAGACAGCAGCTTTGTATTGCCGCCCGATAAATTTCACACTTTGCTATTCCCTGCTTCTACTCTTTAACAGTAATCCTAAAGATGAATGCAGAACGAGTTGAAAGTGAATTGGAGTATGCTAATAGCTCATAACTATTTTTCACCGAAGAGAAGCTTTCTTCCAGAAATCCTTATGAGTGAAATAGATCCCTAAAAGAATCGTCGTTAGAAAAGATTCTCCTTGCCAATTTGCTTAGAGGGAATGATGTATGGAAAAGGGATATTGAACACTACGTCTTTTCAGAAGTCTGTTCAAGCCACCAAAGATTGTTGAAGCTTTACTTGCACTTCAGAAGTGTAATTTCTTATTTTAAAAATTAAATAAAAATGTATCAGTGAGTGGGTGATGGTGTAGCTCTACCACATGAATGACAATACAAGTGGTAGCTCTTCCCTTTCCAACAAGATGTGACTGTCATTAATTATTATTCATCATGGGGACAATTTTCCTGTGTTTAAAACTTTAAAACTAAATTCCAAAAAGGTATGAGAGGAGGTTGTCTTACCTAAAGTGTGAGCTTGACTCATCATGGATGGCGGAAATAAGTGTAGTGAAAGCAATTTAAGTGTCTGCTAAGGTGTTAGACTATAAATTTAATTATGATAGGTGCTAATCCACAGGGATAACAAAGGCATCTATTTTATTGATTTTTCTTTCAAGTAGCAGGTCATCAGCTGGCGATCACTGTGGAAACTTTGCAGGGTATTAATCACAAGTAAGCTGCTAGTTCAGCTCTTAGACTGCTACAAGTCTTCTGTGCCATCTCTCCTTAGATGTACTGGTGGATAGACCCACATTCTGTTCCAACCTCAAAGTAGCCATGAACCCAGAAGAATGAAGAAAGCCCTGAGAGGTCTCTTTGCACAGGTAGGAAATCTCCAAACATGGCAGGCAGTTGTGAGCTACTTGATGTGGTCTGGAAGTGATTCTTGATGTGCAGCCTGAAGTATGTTCAAGGCTTTGCTTTACTCCACAGCTCCAAAGTACCCGGGGATTTACTTATAGAGAAATTAATTTGGGTCCATAATTACTTGTATTGCTTTCATTAAATGATGGCTGTTCTTGCAGCAGTCCAAATACTTCATGTTCAATGGCTATGTGACGGTTTTGGTTATGATTTTCTAAGAAATATTTTGCTTAGTATCAAAATTTTAAAAACAGATGAAATACATGACTACAGTGTATTTGTGTGACCTTGAAAACTCACTTTGAAACAAATAATGAAAACCACCACTTAAAATTTCATATTTGAGAGCTTGTATTTTCATTTTTGAATACCTGAATGGGGCCAGCACACATTACAGAATTGGGTTTCTGGAAGAGCACAGTGCAAGTGCTTTTGGTCTGCTGGGTTTTTTGGCATAGAAATGCTAATGGATTTACTCCGGTTCACAGAAAGCCAGAAAAGAAGGCTCCAGTCATCCTTGGCTGGAAAGACATTCTGTTTTATCCTGGTGGATGATATTTCAGCCTTAATTATCTTTGCCACTTCTGGGGGAAGGGAAAAAGGTCATCAATCCTTAGGAAACTATCTGCACCAATTCATCAGCATACGTGACTGTTCCCACTTTCATCTCAAATGAAAGCTCTTTCTGCCAAGATTCCTCAAACATTATGGTATACACAGTAAAAGTAAAAAAAGAAACAATACCGTACTAAAACATCCTGTTGTCCACGCAGTTTCTTTTTTCCCCTGGAAAGCAGATGAAAGAGACCATGAGACATGTGTGACATCTTACTGTGTAAATGCGCTACTGGCCACCGGGATGCTGTGGTGATAAGGGTGGCAAAAGAGCCTATATAGCAGAGATTAGCCAGGGATTTGGGAGAAAGGAAGCCAAGTGGCAATCAAACTGGCTGAAGAAAATAGAGGGAGCACAGAGAGGATTGTACAAGAAGCACCTGCCTGCTCTGAGTATATATTTATCTCCATTTAACTATTTTCCATGAGTCAGACAGCACTGGTAGTTGCAGATTCAAACCCCATCAGAAATCTTGGATATCAGCTTGGCTTGGTGATCCAAAAGCAGTAGTTATCTGTCATTGTTCAAGAGCACCTGGAAGCTGCTTTTGTATCACTATAACATTTTATGCTATAATAGAAAAGCGAAATTGTATTTACCACTTGAAATTGCTGGGTGAGATTTTTTTTATGACTATCCCTGAGATACAATAGTTCTTTCCCCCTCTCCCACTACCTCCTTAACTTCCTTTTCTCTTTTACTTTTTCCTTTTCTATTTTTTGACCCCCAAAAGATCAGGAATCTTGATTGCACGCTGTAGGACATTGTCTTCAATGATACATAAACACTGAAAAAAAAAAAAAGAGATTTGTTGCCAGCTGCCTGTGCAGAACTTTATTTTAATATGATAAAGTCAAATAATTGCCCTTTGGCTTCTATTTAATTACATGAGTAAGTTAGTACTGAATGCTGCACCTTAAGAACACTAAATTAGAATTTTCCTGTTTCTCTGGGTATTGTCTGTTAGATGAAAGTAAAAAATAATAACAAAAATAAATAAATGAAAAGCATTTTGTTTCTTAAAAAGAAAGAGCAATTTGTAGTACAACCGCATATTAACATCTGAACTGTGGTCTAAAATCTGATTAGTTTTACATCAGCTTGTAAGCTATGGTTTGTTCGTATTTTTCTACAATTTTTCATCCGGTGATCTTTATTTGATTTATAGGAGACTAATTTTAATCCAGATACAAATGGATTCCATTGTGTCTGCTGACACTGAGTATACCTAAAAAACAAATGCACTTTTTACCATCTTATGTTGCAGGCTGCAACATGGGACTGCTTTTGCCAAAAGCAGTAAGATAACCAAGACATTCTATGTCTACTGTACCTTTAATTTCAAATAAGTATCTAGATACACACAAAATTTTATGCAAGAAAAACATTTTTAATTAATAATTTAGCACAGAAGTCTATTCAATCAAAAGATTAAAAAAAAATTGAAATATTCCATGGAGATGATAGATTTCTGATGTCAGCAGACAATTCCAACCTCTCACTTGTCAGTGAAGGTACCATAATGGACACTGTAACATCTCTACCTTCTAGAGTTAACATGAGTGCAAGAGAAGATATCAAAGAATAATAAACATCAATAACTACAGATACGAGGCTGCTGGAATCTCAGCTAACAACTGCCTACCTAAAAAAAACCCCATAAACTGAAAATATGGATGCCCCATCCCTGGCAGTGTTCAAGGCCAGGTTGGATGGGGCTCTGGAAGTTGTCCTTGTCCATGGAAGGAAGGGTGGGATCTAGATGATCTTTAAGATCCCTTCCAACTCAACCCAGTCTCTGTTTCTATAAAATGCTAACTCAGATGATGAATGTGCTCCTCACCTTAAAAAAACAAAAAGAACACTCAAAAGTCTTACTTTAAAACAAAAAAAGAAATATAGGGCCTTCGTAAAGATGAAAGGGCCTTTGAAAGTTTATTTAGTTCATCCTCATTCATCCCCTGAGAAAGTATTAAGCACCTTCAATTCCCTCATTACCTTTTCTCACAAACCTGCTGTGATGAGACTCTGCAGGCTTACTGCACAATCTCTTTCACTGCTTCACTTAACAAGTGAAAAGTTTTCCTCACATTTAGCATAGATCTTTCTTGCTGCAGCTTAAAATTATTACATCTGGTCTCTACCCATTTCGGACATGAATAATAGATTATTCCCTTTTCTTTGCAACAGCTTTTCCACGTTGAAAGCCTGTTGTTACATTCCTCTCAGATTCTTCTTCTGTTTACTAAAATAGCTAAAAAAACCAAAACAGCTTTTCTCATGAATAAAACCTTCTGTATCTCTAGTTAAAGGATTTTTGTTTTTCTTAGTGCACTTTAATTGGTCTACGTCTTCCTGAGGTGGTTCTTGAAACATCAAATGGGATTAGGTCTCACCAGTGACAAATATTAGTAAAGAATTTTTCACCATTTTGGCTAACATATTTGAGTACAATGATCTTCTGTGTACCTGCATGGCATTAAAGAGTTCATCTGGCTTGTGATCCACTGCAATTCCCAGAGGCTTTCCTCAGAGCGACTGCCTACCCAGTTGTTTCACCTCTGTTCTTGTGACCCTGAACACTTCTACGTCTTTCACTGAGGTTTTATTTTAATGTCTACTGTTTTTGTTCAAAATATATAATATATATCATTATATATGTTATATATATGTCATGATTTTATATATATATATAACCAAATAAAACTTTCCAAATTTAATTGTTGGTAAATGTAATGCTTTTCATTTATTTCCCTACATCACTAGTAAAACCACTGAACATAAAAGACCTCACCCACGAAATGTATCTGCTGAATTCAACTAGATGCTTCCTTCCAGTTTGACAGGGAACCTCCTGGAATTTATTCTTCAAGTACTATTATCCAATCAGTCTTTCACTGCAAATCGTATTTCTTCCCCTTCATAGGATCCTTGAGAGGTTTTGTTGGGTCTTAAAGATCATCCAGTTCCAAGCCCCCTGCCATGGACAGAGACACCTTCCACTAAACCAGGTTGCTTAAAGCCCCATCCATCTTGGCCTTGAAAACTTCCAGGCATGGGAGCATCTCCAGGTTCTCTGGGGAACCTGTTCCAGTGCATCACCACCCTCACAGTAAAGGATTTCTTCTTAATATCTAATCTAATCCTACTCTCTTTCAGTTTGAAGCCATTTTCCCTTGTCCTATCACTACAAGCCCTGGTAAAAAGTCCCTCTTCAGCTCTCTTGTAGCCTCCCTTTAGATCCTGGAAGGCTGCTCTGAGGTCGCTCGCCAGGCTGAATGCCCCCAGCTGTCCCAGCCTGTCTTCACAGGAGAGGTGCTCCAGCCCTCTGATCATCTTCATGGTCTCCTCTGGACTTACTACAATAGATCCATGTCCTTCTTATGTTGGGGCCCCAAATCTGGATGCAGCACTCCAGGTGGGGTCTCACAAGAGTGAAGTAGAGGGGCAGAATAACCTCCCTTGACCTGCTGGTCATGCTGCTTTTGAGAATATCATAGGAGACACTGTTAAGAGCCTTACTAGAGCTAAGGTACAGAACAGAACACAGGTGCAGAAAGGGAAGAAGGAATTCAGATTGGTTTGATCTGACTTGCTAATATGAATTGAGTTGGCTGCTATTATTCTTTTTCTTATCTTGTAGATGCTTACAAATATTTGATACCACTATTCATTTGAGTTGTTTTTTCATGGGTTTGAAGTTTAGATGTCTGACCTACAATTTAACAGATTGTCTACTAAAAATAAAATAAATTAAAATAAAATAATAGAAACGTTTCTTCAGTATATATGTATGTAGTTAATAATCTATGTCATGCCTACTTTACACCTTAATAGTTCTGAAAGTGGTCTGGGGTCTTCTAGAATAAAATTCATCAGGCCCAACTCGCATGACAATAGCTGTCTTGTCACATTAACCTTTACAACATATTTTTTCTGTACTCTAGGCTGAGTTCTTCCTACCATGTTTTTGTGATAGTCATAGCTTGGAAGTGGTTCTTGTCAACAGAACACAGTTTTAAAATCTGGCATAGCAGCTTTATGCGTCACATTTGTGAGATGAGTTTGTAGTTGCAAGATTTACTTCCAAAATGATCCTCCCTGGGTGTGCAATACAGTCACAGCATAGGCACACAGACCCTCACACCTATTTTGTTCCTCATGTAGCTACTGAGGGTGAACACAGGTCAGTCAGGCTGTAGTGCAAGTAAATCAAGCCTGCCAGAAACCCTAGGTGCCTAACTAATTAGGTTAAATGCTCTGCTGCTACATTTTCTCTGCTAATTACTATGCTTGTTAGTAAAAGTAAACTTATAGTAGGTATGTATGCCAATGCTACAGTAACTCAGCTGATTTTATCTATATCTATATCTATATCTATGTATCTATCCTGGACCTCAGTCATGTGTCCCTTAATAAAATACCAGCAGCAATGAGGGAAGAATCAATAGAGTTTAGCTGCTTTCTGTTTATGGTATTTTGTTGGAAACAGATAGTTATTTCTTGTAATTCCTTGTTTATGCATTACTATGTGATAAATTACTTTGTGGCAGTGTTTTATGCTTTAATCAAAAAGACTGAATTCAAGTTGTCCCTTGCATTAATTATCTATCAGACTTGTTCTATAGCTCTGTTTAGTTATTTAGTCACTATGTTTTAATTTACTGATTGCATAAAAATGTAAGTGATTAGGACATAGATTTAATCCACTTTAGTAGATATGTAGACCAGCAGGATATATAATCATAAATGTACTGCCGATGTATATATTATAATTTTAATATATAACTCAAATGCGTAAAAGCAAGACACGTGAAAACAAGCAAATTAAATATGGTACAATATGTAAATAACTATAATCCCTCACTAAAAATTAATTAAATAAAAAATTAAGTATACAAGATATTAGTACCATTTACTATTTTCCTTTATTATTCTCTAAAAGTTCATTTTGTGAAGAAAATTCTATTTATTAAAACTATAAAAAAAATTTGTTTGGAAGCCAGTGATAAAGCTTTCAGCACTGATACATTTTGGAAGACTTTTATAGTCCACTGGCTAAGTCTCAGGCACAACCCAACATACAGAAGGAACATAAAATGCAGTGAAACGCTGAAGCCATGGAGAAGGTGGGTGGGACAGGGATGACAGAATTGGAAACATATTACAGGTTCAATTTAGTATCACTTAAAATTAGTTCTGGAGCATTCAATTAGAATAAAGTTTGCAGAAGGCATTAGTGTACCCCAGCAGCAAGCAGAGGTCACCCTGAGAAGCCATAGGAAACAAAACCTTCCCTATTTTTGCTTCACTGTTTGATGTGACCAGGACTTTCACAGTCAGATCAGGAAAAGGAAAGGAAAGCAGTTATTTCAAGAAGTATTAGTGTTCTATGAAACTCTCTACGAAGGTAGTTTAAAGCTTGAACAAAATATTTTCTTTCTCCAGTCCTACGCCCTCCAAATCATTCATTTCCCCTCTGAAGAGAACTCAGAATTGAGTGAGCTTGGAAAATGCCCATGGAGTTATTCATCTGATTTCTTCATTTTGTATCCATGGCAAAGCAATCTGCCTGATTGCCAAGAGACCTTTTTTGTTCAGTTGAACTGGGAGAGGGGTCAGAGAAGAGGAGAAGAAAAAGATGTTTCAAGGAAAATGAAAATCACTCAAGGAAGAAATAATAATGCAGGTCAAGGTAAAGTTTAGAATTTGTTGGAAGATGAGCATTTGGTTTTGTCTCAAGGTTACTTAACCTTTTTTCTTAACTCCCACTCTTTATCACTTAGTTACTTCAAAAAGTAAAGGCCATTTCAACATGAGAAGATGAACTGTTTCTTTTAAAAAATGTCAAAAGTATTTTGAGTGTTCAGCTATTAGAACATTTTAACATTTTTGAAAACTCTTTCACTTTTTTTGGCAGAAAGTATTTGCCCACACAATCTCTTTAGAACTGCATGTAATTGTGAATTTACTATTTGTTAAGGAAAAAAAAAGCAAAAAGCCAAAGCTATCTGTTATTGAAAAGCACAAGATTGCCTGGGTTGCATTGTTGCATTTGTGTGGCTTTAGGCTTTACATCTAGAGATTACTGGGGATCTATTTTTAAACAAAATTCCTTGACATATGTAGAAAATCTGTGGGTCCTGAAGATTTAAACGGTTCACATCAATTCTCTCTTTAGGGAAAAAAACCCCAACAAAACCACCAAGTTTGTGTTCCTGTTAAACAATGTGCAAGAAAATACAGTATATTTCAGTTAGAGAAATCTTCCCCAAATGTTCAAAGATTAGTCCTTTTTTATGTTTTAATCCCTTTCTTATTAGGACACCATCAAAACACTTCCGGGATCTTTTTTTTTTTTTTTTAGCAATAAAAATAGACACAGAAAACACTTCATATTAGAACAGTTCAGAGGACAGGTTACACATGTGGGAGACAGCCCTGTCTTTTCTCAGTATCCTGTGTTGGACCTATTTAAACCTTACAAAAAAAGGCATCAACAGTCATGTCTGTCCCTGGATTCTCACACATCCCAAGGTGAGCACTCGCATTAGTAGACAAAAGCAAATCAGTTTGGGTGATGCACAGGATGAGGGTCTGAGTTACAGATTATATCACAGAATCGTAGAATCATATAATGATTTGGGTTGGAAGGCATGTTAAAGACCATCTAGATCCAACTCGCCCTCCATGGATAGGGATGCCATCCACTAGATCAGGTTGCTCAGGGCTCTATCCAACCTGGCCTTGAAAATTTTTTAGTAGTACTTAGGTGAAGGAAAACTGCAGGTTTAGGATGTGAAGTAACCCAGTCTGCTAAAACATGAATTCACTACAAGCCCAGGGGGAAGACTCTCACCTGCTTCAATCTGAAACCTCTTTGTCTCAAGTGAGTGTGTAATGTAGCTATGCCAAAATTAAGCTAAATCACAGTTTGCTGTAATTTTCTCAGTAGGTCTTAAAGCAGGTTAATTTTTAATTAATCCTTAAATTAATTGCTTCTCTTCTAAAATTAATTCTTGCTCCATGTTCTTTTTTCCTTATATGGAAAAGCTGTACTTGCATACTTTAAACTCCTAGAAAGTTTTACAAAGGCTTTTCTTACAAACAAAGTGCTCAGGAACAAAAGCCTGTCCCTGTTGCTGTAGTCCTGGGGAATGTAACATTTTTGTAAAAAGTGCTCCCTCCCTGTCCTGAGGGTCCATTGCTGATGACCTGACATGGGTGAAAAGAATGACCTCAGTGGGAACCAAACTCCTGGGTTAGACTGTATCACAACAGTCACTTCTGCCAGGACAGGCAGCAGCAAAACACAGCGTATACAGTTAAGATATTCTCATCTCACCTCCTTCAAATGCATCCATTCCTGCAGAGGCAGAGTAGCGATAATCAGTGCTCAAAGCATTGAAGAATAATGATTAGAAACAGGACAGGCCACACCAGGGGAAAATTTTTTTATTTCATTGCATTCCTGTCACAGCTTTTTAAAGGCATGTAAACAAGAATGCATCAGCTTTTTCAGTCAGGTTTAATTTTATCCTCTAGCTTTTCCAGCTAGCAGAGGGGAAAAACTGTTGTTGTGGATAGGTCAACTAAAATACATATACATCCAGGATAAAACTGCTCTGAAAAATAGATAACTCAGGACACTAATGAACTAACTACAAGTTCAAATACAAATGTGAAGATTATGACAAGCATCAAAGACATTACTTAGGAAAAATTTTAGTTAAAGGTCTGCCACGTGCGCCTTGGAAAGACTGATTAAAATACCAAACCACCAAGCTTTGTTCATAGATGCCAATTGAGAGAAACTAAGAAAATGGTCTGGTAATGTGCTGACCGGTTCCCAGGATACTGCTTTCAGCACTAGTATTCCCCTTTCCTGAAGGATGTGAAGCAGCAGGAAGCGGTCTAGCAGCTGGGAGCAGGCAAAATGAGTCATCCATAGGCTGGAAATAGACCTTCATATACAAGGCTTAAAGGGATGTTAAGACACTTGGGCATGTTCATCTCATTCAGCACATTTCTCTGAAATACCTTTCTTTTTGAAACTTTCAGATACACTAACTGGTGAACTGAGTGGATCTTTGGTTTGATTCACTGCTGTAATTCCAGCATTCAGGTTGCATCCCTATAGGAGGCACAAGGAGCTGGAAGAAAGATAAACTCACAGCATCCTATGTTTATAAAATTCCTGAAATTCAACAGACCACTTCACTACTGCAGCAGTAACTATTTCTCTCCATTCCTAATTGGTCTGATTACACCTGCATGAACCCTTCTTCAGTTCTGGGATCAAAATTTTTGTCACCTGCCCAGGCTGCCAGTCTGCAATCACTATCACAGTGTCACCAACAAGGTACAATACCCCAGCATGGGCAGACAAGCAGATGATAAGACACAAGGTTATAGTAGGTTAAGCATTTACCTTGGGATTCTACGTAAGTAATTATCTGTAATCAAAATGTGATCACTCAGTTCAGGTATACAGGCAGATAGGAACCTTGCTCTGAGGTCAGATTACCAAGGAAAATATGTGGGAGTCTGCTGGACACTGTACAAAATCAAAGCTAAGTAGTTGGCAAAACCCAAAGTGGTCTAAAGCTACTAAGACAATAGTGAATATTGGGATAAAATACCTAAGTGAATGCAAGTAAGAGGAACTCCCTTAGGGTGAATAGCATCGAAGTACTGTAATGGTGGTCCTGGATAACAGGAGTTTTTGCACCAAGCCAGAATTAACAAATAGGGCATAAAATCAGCAAACCCAGGGCTAGTGGGGAAAAGAGTAAAGTTAGCTGGGGCCGATTATGTGTGAGAAGGAAAAAAAGGGAATATTAGGCAAGACGTGCAATCAGGGCTGTTCTGGGTCCCTCTGAGCAGCTCTGCACACGATCAGCTCGGCTCAGGACGGTGTGGGTCACGCAACCTCCCATTCCGGCTGCACCCCGTGTCTGACCGGCTTCTGTAGCCCCGGGCACTGCGGTGCTGTCCTTCCTGTGAATGCAGGGACACTGTAAAAGGGGCAGTGGAGCCACTGGACCTGCCCTAGCACAGACATGGCTTCATGCTGGTGCCACAGGCTTGGCTTCCTCTCCTGCTTTTCTCTGCTAAGGAAAATCAGCAGATTAGCTGCAGTTCAATTGAGAGCACTTGCCCATCAATCTGATTCACTTTTCTATTAAGTCTCACCACAGACTCCTAACAGTACTCAGAGGGCAGTAATTTAATCCTTGCTGATCGGAACTGAGAATGAAGAGATCACAGAGACGCAAAATACTTGGAACAACAGGAGCAGGACCAGAGTTAGAGGATCAGACAGAATATGGCACCTCTGTAATTAGGACACTGCATTCTCACTTCACTGCTGCTGTATTTTATGACTATAGGTTAGGCACCCTTGCAAACTTCCTAGCCTCTTCTGAGATTTTCCGGGAATTTGAACAGAAGTTTAATGATGGTATCTTGGCAGAGCAGACCTTTATGCAGTATATGGTGATGTTAGTGGTAAATTATTCTTTATAGTAAGAGCAGTATAATTTTCCATCCTCAGTTTAACACAGCAAGTCATTCTGATTATAACAAAAAAAACCCCCAAACATTCTCATTCATAATGATTATTATACACTGCATGATATTCAACCTCCAGAAAAATATAGACTCGTGAAAAAAAACCAGAAATGTTTTAATGATCAAACCTGATTTACTTTCACCATTTTTACCCCGTATTTCTTTGCATCAAAATAAGGAATACATCTTACTTGATTTTATCAAAAATTGATATAGCATATGTCTGATTTAATAATTCACAGCTGCTTAAGTAGTAACATCTAGTGACCTTTGTTTGAATTATTTCACTTGAAATGGAATGGTTATTGCCAGAGTGCAAACTTGTAAACTGAATCACTCACTCTAAATTTAAAAAAATCTGCGTAAATTTTTGTAGGCAAAATCTATGACTTTTTGACAGTCAGTCGCACTAAAGATGGAGAGCAATGGAATTCATCTGCAAACAATCCTTTTGGAACAACTACACAGGGACTACAAAATCCTCTTTATGAGAAATGTCATGACCCAGTATGTTCTAAGACTATGCTATTACAGCACCTCTATCAAATCATTGTAGAAAAGTTAAAAAAAAAAAAAAGAAGCAAAAAACAAGAGAGAAAATCACACTACCTTCCAAAGCAGGAGATGTTATGGATGAATGAACAATGACACAAATGACATAAAACTGGATTTAAAGAGTTGACTTTTAAGATTTAGTTCTTGTACCACTTTTTTTCCAAAACCAATAATCGTATTGGTTATACAGCGGAAATATTCTGACTCCAACATAGTATATGCTTTTTTTTGGCTAGTAATGCTTTCCATGCACGGTTCCTTTCACTCTGTAATGAAGTACAGCAAAAGAACAAAAGTACTGTTTCAGCATTTATATAGGTAAATATGATTAGTTACATAGGGAAGGAGGAGAAAAAAATTCCTGAAAGATATTACTGGAGACAAAGAGTGTTTGGTGGAAGTAACACCTGTTACTTCAGATTTACTCTGATCCCTGGATGTTTACTGCTAGAGGCAAAATCTTCATCATGATCTGGAAGGATCATTGTCCTCATTTGTGTGATGATCACAACTTGATTTAGTTTGCATTTTTATTTTGACTTAATTTGGGGGTTTTATCACCATTTCAGATGCAGATGTTCAAGAATAAATGTTGATATTTCGTTAACTACATTGAAGTTGTAAATTTACAAATTTAATATGCATCATTTGAAGATTAATACCAATGCACCTGCTCTGGACCACAACCCAAACTGATGAACATGGATAGTGTTTCCCATATATAAAAGGTGATTTGGACACAATCATATGCTCCCATGGGATGCCTCAGCGTGGGGAAAATGAGAGAAAGAAAATGCCATCATATTTTCTTACTGGAAGTTTTCTTCCCATTCGTTCTAGTAGGGAAAAAGAATTTGGGACCAAGGTAATACGTTCGTATCTCATCACTGGGTTCCTATTCTCTGAAATCTTTCTGTGGAGGGAGGGGAGGGGAGGGGAGGGAAGGGACAAAGCAAGGAATTGGAGAAGAAGTTTCTCCTCTTAAAGGCCTCGCTGAGGTGGAAAGTTTCAGACTAAATATTTCAGCTAAATCCACAACTGTTTTGGAAAAACTTAAAGTATCTGGGAGGAAAGTGTTGCACTGAAAATCTGGCCAAACTCTTAGAACAATAGGAAGATAGTCCTCTCTACTTACTCATTAATTACTAATTAATTCCCTTAATTAGTAATGAAATATGTCTGTCTCACTTTCTTCTTTACTTTGGGGAAAAAAAACAAAACAGTGACAGCAATGAGTAAATTAAATACTGCACCCAGACATAATTCCTTTAAAATCATACCGGTCTGATGCAATGTTAAAATCAATGTGCAAGAATCTAATTGCGGTCCCAGAAATAACCTCAGCGTAATGCTACATGTTAGCAGCAACACAGGAGTAAGAGGAAATACTGTAGATCCGTGCTTTTTTTTTTTTTTTT
>VZTD01005870.1:2361830-2437732 GCA_013397725.1 Rhagologus leucostigma
TTTTTAGCTTTTTTGGGAAAAGACAATTGCACTCTGACATTTTACTCTGCTTGCAAACTCCTGCGATGTGAATCAATGGGTACATCCATGTGCAAGGAGTTTAGCTGAATTCTTTGACTCCTTCAATGGAAAATAAGCAAAAACTACTTTTCTGCTTTAGTAGCAGGCTAGCACAAGTCTTAGAGACACGTACATGTCTCTTGCAGGTACAAGGCAGAAGGTAAAGAGACCTATGATATCTATAGCTCGTACTATTGGCACGCAGTCTTCCATAAAACTGAAAGACATTTTTTCTGAATTTGCAGAGATTAATTTCCATCTTTGATTTTTTTTTTACTACCCAATCAGCATGCTAACTGATTTCACTCATTTTTATAAATAGCATTTATCTTCTTACTGCCATTCAAATACAATTTACTCCAGGCAGAGAGATTACAGGCCTTGATTTTATCTGAAACATCTTTGAATCATAGTGAGTAAAATGACTCACTTCCATCATCACTGTTCAGTATAATGATGCTGGGAAATCAAAGTTACCTGTTCAGTCTAGTCCACCCTGTTCTATTTATTTTCCTTAAGCTTGACTTCTGATGAGCAATGATTTAAGGCAATTTCCAGTTTTCCCTCTTTGTTTTTCAGACCAATCTTCCACTGTTATATCTCCCAACTTCCGGACCAGAAGACCAGCTGTTTTTTGCAGCCACTGTCAAAGGCACAATTTGCTTCACATATCCTTTGCATTCTGATTCAGACTCTAGTCAGCAATATCAATACGAGATCCCACTGGGAAAGAAAGAGCTGATTGGTCCTCAGGAAATCTTGCTGTGACAGACAAGGAAAAAGCTTGTCTGGTTGACTTAAAAGAATGCAAAATCTAGGAAGCTATCTATGTGGTGCATGTGACACAGAATCAAATTTAGGCTTAGTTCTGGACTCTGCAGTAGAAGAAAGACATGAAAATATTGGAGTGACGCAAAGGGCTATGAAGGTAAGAGATGGAAATATCTGACATACAAGGAGAGACAGAGAGAGATAAGTCTGTTCAGCCTGGGGCAGAGAATGCTTAGGGTGTTCTTATCAATGTGTATCAATACTAGGGTGGGGGGCTACGGCAGATAGACCTAGACTCTTCTCAGTGATGCCCACAGATAGCACAAGACTCAATGGGCACAAATTGAAATACAAGAAGTTTTGTTTGAGGAACAGAAGTAAAAAAATCCCTTTTTATTGTAAGGATTGTTGAACACAAGAACAAGTTGTCTAGGCAGGCTGTGGAGTCTCTGTCTCTGGAGATATTCAAAACAAAAGTGGACATGGCCCTGAGAAATCTGCTCTGGATAACCTTGCTTTGAGCAGGGAGGTTGGACTAGATGGCCTTTGGAGGTACCTTTCAGGCTCAATTATTGTGTAATTCTGGCAGGAGCTAACATTACTTGCACCTGATAAACTGTCCTTTGGATGTATCCTGTACAGCATTCTAGGAGAATACTAAATAGATCTCTGTTCCCTGAGTCAACATTGCTTTTGCTTTAATAACAAAATGGGGTTATATTTGACATGCTTTCTGTATCCTTTTTTTGACAACCGTGTTTATGCTAAAATATCTTCATGCCTAAATAGCCAAGGTAAGGATCTTTACTCCTCCACCTGCAAAAGGAGGAAGTATTTGTTTCTTTCTCTACTATACTAGCAAGAAAATAAAAGCAAAGAAAATAGAAGAGTTCAGGCAATTGCATGCCTGAGTGTGCAGCCTTCAACTTTGAGGTACATAAAGCCTGTTAGCACTAAAACCCATGATGGAATTTTGTATGAAGCAGATCAGTTTAGCGCAATTTCTACCAGTTTCAACAAAACCAGTGATTAATCTTCCAAATGGAAGAAAAAGAGATTGTGCTGATTTCTCGCACATCAAGCTATAAATAATGTTTTCTGTTCTAGGAAGAAGAATAAAGGAAGAGGTATTACATGTATAGGAAGAACAGAAGAAACTTCCCATGCAAGCATGCAGATACTATGCTGAAAACTGACTGAAAAGTGGTCTTTCTACAACCTCTAATTTTTTCCTCATCCCACTCCAAAAATATCACTGACTCCAAGTCTTACATTTTATTAACAATGGCAGAAGGAAAAAAAAAGGTGCAGCTTACTAAAATTCTGTCTTCCCCTGTAAGGGAGCTGACATTACCTTCTTTGAAACCCTGATCAGCAGAACAGTGTCCAACTGAGCAGAAACTAGGGCAAGAGCAGAGGTTTGCACAGCTAAAAATCTGTACCACTAGGCCAGATCTTGGAGGGCAGTTCCATTTTCTCTCATGAGATTTTAGACCTACAACCTCCTTTTCCCCTTCCTCACCCAAAAGCAGAGGCCCAGAAACGTCAGATGCACATTCTCCAAGCTAGGTAATGGTGTTGACAAGGCAAAGGAGCCCTGGAGAGGTAGAAGCAGTTCATTTTCATCTCCACAAAGTGCTTTCACTGTAATTTAGATAAAACCACCCTCTGTCCTATTTCCTAGAGATGGAGGAAAAAAAAGAGCTGACCATGTAGGGGCCAAAGATAATACAGAAACGTTGAGCAATGGATCTGCATTTCCAAGTTAACATCCTGGCTAGTCCCAAAGACACTATGCCCTCTTACATCTTCAAACTGTTCCTTGTGTTTCTGTACCTGGTGTCTTCCAAGCAGCTGTTTTCCTTCCGAAGAGGAAGGTATTAATCAGTAAACAAGAGTATTTCTTTTGCCTTTCTAAAATCTATCCTAAAATTACTTCCAGTATCCATGCTATCACCCTATGATAAATGCAAATTTATGTGTCAGTCCTCCCTTCATAATGAATAAGTTGCATTACATATAGGAGGCAGAATATAACTAAATAGTAATCCTAGAACATCTGATTTATTACAAATTCATACCCTTCATTAACATAGAATATTTTTTACCCACAGTCTTCTCCTAGGCAACCTACCTGTTTTTCTGATGCAGAAGGTGGGAGAATGGTGTCCCTGTTTTGTGTTAAAATGTACTGTTTTATCATCCTGCTGTGGCGTGGATGTGGCACACAAAGAATGATCCAGTTTGTCAAAGTGCGGCTGGGGCAGCACATACTTCTTGCATTTTGCCACAAAATATCCAAATAAGTCATAATGATGCAGAGAATGTGGAGTTTGGTTTACATCAAAGGAATTCATGAAAGTTAATGCATATCAAAAATAAAAAGGCATCTGAGTCACTGCACAAAAGCTATTTTTGAACTTATATAATCAAATATACTTACGTATGATATAGAGAGACTGTGCCAGCTATCGCATGCATATCCCTCTACTGTAATTAATCTTTGCAAGCACTTTCAGTCATTTTAGATCTACATTTACTTCTGCCTCACACAGTTGTGGCGTTATCTCAGTTTTTACCATCTGTCACAGACATAAAAAAAAAAATACTGAAACCAAAGATCATAAAAACAATTTTTGAAGCATTCTGGTTTTCATACTTTACAGTTTCTGTAGGCCTGCACATATAATTAAGACAAGAAGCACCATGTTACTGAATGAGAATGGAACAGTATCAGCAAAGAAGCTCCGGCTTTCAGGAGGCCTTTGCTTAATATACTTACTTCGGTCTTGCATCTTTCACATCGTGGTTCACATCTCACATTTCAAGTTCCTCTCTGTTTTTAAATAAAAGATACAATGGAAATGGCAGGGGAGGAAGAAATCTTTTGGCAGATCAGCAGTTGCCAGGGTGTCTTTTCATGCTCCGGCAGTCGTTAGGAGCCTTACCCAAGAGCTAGGCCATTAATGAGAAGTCTAATGACTTCCATTCCTTTTCTTAAAGCATTCAGCATGTCACCAGTATTTATGAGGAAGCCTGCTGTAGCTACAGGGACATTATGTTCTTCACTGTATTTCAAGCTGAGAGAGATGTTGAAAATGGAGCATTAGTTTATCTATTTTGGGGGTTTTTTTGGGTTGGTTTTTTTTTAAGTCTCCCTTTCCTTCTGTCCTTTGTAAATAAATGTGCCACATTCCTCACAGCCTGAAGCTAAAGAAATATCTTCAGGCTTGTTGCCAGATCTATTTTCCTCCAAATATCTACCAAATCACCAGAAGCTCTTATTAACTGAGTGAACTGAACCTTCAGAAAACAACTGTTCCAGTCCCTCCTGGGGATTTTCTATCTGCATATAGTAAATAATTCAAAGTCCAAAGTTCTGTACACTTATTCATTTAGTTTGCTTTATTTTTTCAAAGCTATCAATAGACTTAGCAAACAAAATAGTAGTTTCTAATACTGAAAAATTCTAGCAATTAAGGAAAAAAAAAATCCACCTAGGTAGATCTGTTTTCAGTTTTCTTCTCACAATATACTCTCTTTTCAAATTTCCCAAAGGGAAATTTGTTTTCCTTACCTTCCTGAGACCATGACAACTTGTTAAGACCCCAGTTTTGCAAACACTTGCTGCCCTACTGAAAATCTTGGAATCACGGAATGGGTCAGGTTGGAAGGAACCACAGTGGGTCATCTGCTCCAACCTCCCTGCTCAAGCAGAGCGATCCCAGAGCATATGGCACAGGATTGCGTCCAGATGGTTTTTGAATATCTCCAGTGAGGGAGACTCCACAACCTCTCTGGGCAATCTGTTCCAGTGCTCGGTCACCTGCACAGCACAGAAGTTCTTCCTCATCTCCAGGTGGAATTTCCTGTGCATCGGTTTCTTCCCATTGCCTCTTGCCCTATTGCTTGGCACCACCAAGAAGACCCTGGTTCCATGCATGAAAGCATAATCTTATATATTGGTAAGACTTTTACCTTGATTCTTTAGTATCTGTTTATCCTCTGGCGTCTTATGTTATATACCAAGTATTTTATTTAATACAAGTGAACCTGTCAGGATATAAATTTAAACCCTCTCTTGGTATTTGCCAAGTTACCCATCTACCTAAATGATTAAATATATGAAAAAGAGAATCCTGGAAGTGCAGTGACAGTCAATAAGATCAAAACTCTTTGAAGTGTAGAAATACCATTGGAATACTAATTCAGCTCTTATAAAGCTCAAGTTGTTCCCCTGACACGTTTATTTTTCTATTATTTCTTATGGACGCAGAAAGGAGATTCCCACTTCTCCAACCTTCCAAACAGCTTTCAGTGCACTATTGATATCTTTGTTCTCCAATTCATTGCCCGTTGCCTTAAAGATTAAATAAGTTATGTTTCTCATCAAGTTCCATGATCTCTTCTTGTAGTGGTTATGCAAGCATGATAAATACGCAAATTCTCTTCCCATTTTTGAAACTGCAGAAACTTTTTGCCTTGTGTGCAGAGAAAGCTCCTTTCAAATCAGATTTTTTTTCTTCAAGGGATGGAAAAAGTATTCTTCTCCCCTGTCCTGCCATCTCCATTTCTTTGGTGTTTTCTTCTTGTGCTCTCTTTTGGTCTCACAGCCTAAGTGAATTGTACATCAGTGTTCAGAGATAGGTTTCTGACTTTATAAATAATAATATCTATGTATTACCTCATGATTATAGGGAGATTAAACATTCACATCACTTATTTTCACCCTTCTTGCCTCTGTAGACCCCCATTCAGATGATCTAGTGTGAGCACACTGACATTTTGAGAAGGAATCAAGAAAAAATGGCAGAATTTTTACTGGACAGTCTAGAATTTCATTGGAAGCGCAAAAGTATTTCCAAGCAGAAGTTTTGCTTCTACTAAGAGCTACCTGAAAAACTACTGAAAGCCCTTTATAATATTACTTTTTTTCAGTGTATCTTTATGGCATTTCATTGTGATTAAGTATCATGGGGTGGTAAATGAGTCATAGAACAGCACAGAATGATGTGTTAACATCCTCAGTCCTGTATTTTTTTTCTCTTGCTATGACTGGAATTGTCCTGCTATTCTGTATCTACAGGTACATTTGTGACATATACCTTCAGTTATAATGCAGCTATGTGTTCTTTGGATGATAACAAAAAATGTAGTCGAATTTTATATCTTTATTACGTCAATGATCTCCAACTTCTTCGAGCAGTTTTAAAACTATCTTTTCTTAAATGACTCATAAAATTCTCCATGCAATGTGTATACTCCCTGTAGCCAGGCTAACAAGAGTTAGCTGCTGCTCAGGAGTCTTCTAGAGCAATATTTGTCACAGCTGCTGCTCGGTGTGCTGAGGCAGTAACAGCACACAAAAGCAGATAGTATCATTAATCTCAGATCTGATAGAAATAACACAAGGTTAGAAGCACCGATTAAAATAAAAAGAAATATTATCACAGCCAAAGATAAGTGTTGACCTAAACTTCTCCGAAAGCTAATGCACTAGCAACAATAATTCAACCCACTAATGTCCGCTGGCTGAACATGCTGTCATCAATCAGGGATCTCTCCCAGGACTTCAAGATAAAACCAAATGGAAGGAGTTTTTGTGCAGAGCTGTTGTGCTAAGTGAGGAACAATCTCAAATGCCTGTGAGGCAAGGAGTGATACATAACAAATAGAGGCAGATTTATAAAGGATTTAGGGCTAATCTCTGCTGGACTCGGGCCCCCGGAGACATTACATCTCGGGGAAATAACGGATGCCGTTAAAAATGGCTGTTAATTGCACTGTGCTATTTTTGACTTACAGGAGTCTCAGTATTCCCTTGAGAAATCTCTTAAATACCGTGTAAAATACATCAGCAGTCAATGGGAATTATAATGCCTAATGTGGGAGGTATATCGTAAAGTTCAATTTAAAGCACAGGTTAGAGAAATCAGACAAGGGAAAACCATAATTGCATACGATCAGTGAATCTAAATGACTCTCTAATTATGATGCAGACTGTTATGAATCCAAATGTTACCACATGAAAGAGACTTACTACTCACAAAAAGCTTTTAAATCCCCTATGTCCCAAGGAAGGGACAGCACAATGCAAAAGGCTATTTTTCTATTCAAAAGCACTGTGAATCTGTGTCTTGTAGCTGGAAGCCGTGAAAAATTACAGTTATCAGAAAAAAACCCAAAAACCAATAGCTAATATTTCATTTTTAAGCCATGTGGGTCATAAAGTGGAATTTTTCTCTGGTGCGATTTTTGTCACAGGAACCTCTTTTGTTTTGTATGATTATTTTTATTTTATTATTTTATTATTTATTATTTTAACCTTAAGGAATGTCTGTTTGTCATCAATATGGATGTGTATATATTTACCCAGCTCTAACCAGTAGATCAGAAAGTGGTTTTCCCAAACCAGCAAAATGAGGCCCATAAGGAAACCCAAGGGAGTGAGCACCGAGCAGATGGGGGGAGCAGGCTGCCTTGTCATAATCTGACCTCCAGAGCTTTCCAAAGGAAGACTTTGATTTTCTGTTATTGGCATAAGCAAGTACACATATTTTAGCAAGAACATATACTCCCTAAATAGTACAAATGCAAATAAGTACTTGAATGGAGGCATGCATGTAAATAAACAGCAGTCATATCTGTTGCCCATAGGTGAGTCCTCATAAATCAAGCTCACTAGGAAAAAACAGTCAAAAGCTCCACTAAGTTTTCCATCAGCAAACAGGCACTCAGTCCCTTATGAGGATTTTTTTTCAGACTTGCAGAAAGGCAGCGAGTGAGGACAAACGTTCTGCCTCAGAGCTAGTTTGTCAGTAAGCAGCAAATGTGTTGGAAAGCCGTTCCAGTCCATCAGTAGGCAGCAAATATTTTTAAAAGCCACTGCTGCCCAAAAAGATCTTTTAGCAAATAGGGCCATCAAGAACCCCACTGTATTAGAGAAAAGCAGTGGAAAGGCCTTAGAGATGAGATTACATTTCTGCTGGAGCTGAGAAGTAGGTGAGTGAGCAGAGTGGTCCAGGTGACAGTTTACCACCTTTTCATAATACCTACGCTTGTCATACCTGAGACTGTCACAGCACGAGACTCAGGCACATTTCCCATTGGCCCGCCTCAGCATTTTCCACATTCATCTGTCTTAGCCTTGGGCTTCATGGAGAAATACTGCAGATGTTCTGATATGTGAATTCTCACAGGTGGATAAAACCCTTCTAGCTGCTAAGTGATCTCCTTGTAACGTACAAACATTGGCCCCAACTGGCTACTTTCTCCTATGGTTTTGCCAACAGACACAGAGTCTTGTGTACAGCCTTTGCATTAGGGAAAGCAATTTTGGGGTACATCCAGCTGGTCAGTTCTTGTACAAGAGCTGTTTTTGACACTGGGACATTCATAAAACGGTATTCTCTGTTTCCAAATTTAACACTTTTTACATCAACCAGAATACATCTCCAAGGGAGAAGTATCTGCATCTTAGAATGTGCATCTCCAATCTCCATTTAATTTACTGAAACAATAATTTTCAATAAAAAATATTACACTGAATAATACATTTCCATTCTGAGCTTATAGAAAGGGTTTAGGAAGGACTTCTTATAACATGCTTAGTACATTTTCTGTAATCTGACGGTATGATCATTACAATGATTCAGAGAAATGAAGCAAAGACTAATCTTTGCATAATTAAACTAATCAGTGCAAGTTTCACTGGGAGAGAAGATGGTTGATGAAGCAATTTACCTGGTTTGTGAGAAAAGGAAATTCTTATTCCCCTCATCCTCATTTCTTCAGTATTCTTTCCTCTAATTTGATTTCACAGTATTTACATAACAGATATTATGGGATTTTTTCCTAACTACCCTATAAAAGTGCTTTCCATCCTCCCCCACCACAAAAAAATACTTCTCAACCATTTAAAGAGATTTAAACAATTATCAAGTAATGTAAAAATTTGTTTGTCTGATGAACATTCCTAAAGTTACTTGCAGAGCTACATATACAACTATAGCTACTGTGCTCATAACCCCTCAATTTTCCCAGTGCCCCTTGAACAGAAGTTCATTGCTTGCAAAAAAAAGAAAAATCTTACTGGTCACAAACTCCAAAATATTACACACGTTCTGAGATGTATGTAAAATCTCATATCACCTTCTGTTTCCTGTGATGTTGAATCCTATTTGTATGAATTACCTATAATGTTGAAGCCAAAGTCACCTGATTGTTCTCTTATTTCCTGTGATGAAGGGCAACTACATTAAAGTCTCTCAAAGGAAATAATGTGAGGGTAATAAACTCCACCTCCAGCACAAGTTAAACCTCGGCTTGTGTTGAGGATGACTGGCAGGTTCAGGGCTCTGCAGCCCTAGGCAGCACTAGTCTCCCACAGCAGGGCTTGGCATCGCTCTCCTCTGATCTGGGGCACTGACTTACAGGCTGTGTGCGGTGTCTGAAGGGCAGGACATAGGAAAAAGCCACAAATCACCAGTTGCCAGCTCTTTGGGGTTTTTTACAACAAAATAAAGTAAGAAAGTACATTTAATTCTCGGCTTCAGCTTGTCTGTGCCTTCTCCCAGCCCTGGCTAGAAGTGGAGCACAGGCTTTCCGTACATAAACACCTCTCTGATTGCCTTGGCTAGGATTACCATCCACCCACAAGTTCTTCCTAAAGAGAAAAATACGAAGATATCAAATAGAGAAGCATACTTTTAGTGGCAAAAAGGATGAACAAAAGGAATGCTAATTTCTCATCAAAACTAGTGAGTCCAAACTGAGCAGACACAGAAGATCTATATCCACCAAAGCTCCCCCTCATGACTGAATTCTAGCAGAGATCACCTTTCATAATAAAGTTACAAATAATGAAAAAAGTCATCTTTAAAAGAGACAACGTCGACTCACAGGACATAACACAGGTTCATGTGTTATTGAATCAGGCAATTATTTCACCAGAAATCCAGAACACCTTGCTCTTCTGTCAGTGTCTCATGGTAATTACTCCTTCTGATAAATTGTTCCTTACATTTTAATCCAAGATAATATCACTGATGTCATTCTTTCCATTATTTTATAACTTCTAGAGTTTTTTTTTCTAAGAATAAATCAATAAGAGTTGAAAAATATTTGTATAAATATATGTGATTGTAATGCAGCAAATCACTGGTTTTACTGTGCTACCTGCTCATTAAGAAAATTAAGTATAATATGCACTAATATATATATCCTTACGTAACAGTATGGAAAGAAATCAAATAAATTAAAATTATTAACTCCTTTCTATTAAAGTTTGTTCATATTGATGATACTTTAGATTTATGATGTTGCACACTTTGCAAAACTAAAAAGACTTGTTTAATATATACTAACATTTAATATTAGTTATTATTGATTTAAATTAACATTTATTTACTTCTTTTATTAAGCTTTAGGATATCCTCACTCTAAAGATGTACTCTGAGTATATTAATATTCTTCTTTTAAAAGGGAAGATTCTTTTATAAAACTTGACCCAATATAGTTTGAGATTTGAAGAAAACACAACAGTATTGTGAGTTTTAAGGATGTATTCCTGGCAGTCAGCTTAACACCAAAGTAAGACAGGAGAGCTGTCCACTTAATGATGCAAATACTATTAGAGAGAAGATCAATAGCAAACCCAGGGTGCTACTGAAATTGCATTCTTATTTTACTCTCACAGTTTTATATTTTGCTCTATGATTTCAAGACAGATCATTGCTCAGTATATATGTATTGCTGAGCACTTACAGAAAAAGGAAATTGTAGGGTGTTTCCAGCATTTTGGAAATTTCTATCCTGCAGGTTTCATCCAGCTCTGTTTTTTCTTGGACTAGTCATAACAATAAAGATCACAGGAACAAAGGAGCACCGTTATTCATTGCAGATACTGATTTTTTCTGAGAACCTGTAGTTTTTGATAGTAATCTGTAGCCATTATTATGTGTATTTTTCTGCAGCAATAGTGTCTGCAGCCATGACCTGAACAACACAACCAATTCCTGATTAACTTCAGATACACAGATGGGTAGAAAATCTCTTATGAAGATATTTAATGTGTTGAAATGTAATACTGTTTCAGTAATAAAATTATCTTTTGAATACTTTGTGCACAGAGAAGAACTAAAAGTATAGCATGAGAGAAGATTTCAAGGTAACTGAACCCAAAGATTTGGCAGTGCTCTTTGTGTCTTTGACAAGGCTCAGAACAGCAGAACACACTGGTAGTGCTGGAAGCTCACATTTTTCCCCGCTTGCCCTTTCATCTTTTCAAAATTGTTCATGTCTGTAATGCAGTAAAAGGAAAAGAAAAAAAAAAGGCAACCTTTTTCTTCTTATAAGACACAGGTTGATTGCTGTCTCTTTTTGAGAAGTAGTATTTGCAGAAATGAGGTCACTGTCTGAAATCACTCCCCCATCTGCTCTGTTTAGCCTGTGAGTCATATGGAGTAAGAAAAAAGATTATCTGAGCCAGAGTTAACGTGGAACTGAAAACAATAGAATAGCACAGCAACAAAAGAAATTACTACCCCACCGTTTGCTCTGTTCCTCTCTATTTGCTTACTAACTTGGATGCATTAATTAAGAAAATCAATTGAAAACAAGGCAGTGAGAAAAAATAAAGTGCCTAATTGTGATTTAAGCAAGCAGAGAAGTGATCACAGGAGAACCATGGCAGTCAGGATGTAAAGTGAGTATTTTCAACAAGAAATGCTACGAATTTCATCAAGGATGAGATAATACCATTGTGTCTTGTAAGTGCAACAGACTGGTGTGCTTTCTGGTCCCTAGAAATAAATCTCAAGGAAGTCACAGGCTCTATGTACATGGTGAGTGGGGGTACAGACACAAAAGTAAAACAGTAAAATAACAGGTAAGAGGGGGTATCAACATACTAGTGACACCTTGCACTCAAATCTTTTTCTGCTGCAAAGTTTGAGAAAAAGGAAGTTTATTTCTGCACTTTTCTTGCCTATTAACATTATGTACAGATTTGACAAAGTTCTCAGAGAAAGGATGTTTTCCAAAATAGATAGTAGTAAGATTCATTGAAGTCAACATTTATTTTCCTTTCACATTTCTGGGTTCATCTACAGAAGTAGGTCAAAATATTCCACAACTAGTTCATGACCTAAAAATGCCACTTCAGATGTTTTGAAACTGTCTGTGAAATTGGGTTTTAAAAATACATAATAATGTATGAATGAAATGAAAACTGAATAATAAAGTAGAAGTAGATCAAGGCTTAGATGCATCTTTTGACCAAAGAGCTACAGATTTTGTTTCTTTTCTTGAAAAATAAAGTATTTAATGTTGCACATTTGTTGTACGACATAGGGAGCATTAACATGAAAAAAGCCCAACCTGAGATGTGCTTTTCTGCATGATTCTGTGGGTGGGTTGCATAGTGTTTATGTCGGTCTTAGGGAAGAGAGGAGAAACAGCTGCTCACACGCTTTCTGCAGCAAAGAACTGGGAGCTGGCATCACCTTCACAGCTACCCGAGCAGGTCCACCTGCACCCCTGGGGCTGAAATCAGGCCAAGCTCAGCACAAGAGCTCTTCCACAAGAGGAAGCTGCTGCCCTGCTGCTGCTGCTACCTGTGTTCAGAGCCCCAGCCCAAACCCCAGCCCACAGCTCTGACAATCAAATCTCTCTTGAGAAGGGATGGGTCAAAATCTGTCACTTCCCCATTTGCAGGAGTCCCTGAGCACTGACCCTCTGCCTCCATAAAACTGAAGTTTCAATGTGTGTTTTTCTGCCCACACACAAAATATCTTCGTCTTGGCAGCTGAACCCAAAGGCAAGTGTTTGCATAGGCTAAATCAACTGCCTTTTGCTTTCAGTCTCAAATTTACTGAAATATTTCTTTGGTGCACTTTTTCAGGGATGCTACTGAAAGTGGGGAAGCCACTAATGCCACAGGAGAAATACTGTCACAAACCCCACAAAATTTTAGAGCTCGTCAAGGAGCAGCTTAAGCAGGAGGATTGTTTATTCAGTTCTTTGAAAGGGAAAGAGAGGGAGAAACTAATGCAGTGATTGAACAAGATGAAATATGCAATGTTCATCAAAAAAGAAAGCTTTTGATGAAAAATAGAATTAATTTTAATTGTAAATGATTCAATATACTGAATATAACAAAGGTTGAGTTTTGTAACTTGATTAATGTCTTGTAGGAAGGACAGAGAATGGATAATTTTGTACATTTAACAAATTATTGTTTATTGAAGCATTTACTAAATGTTTAAAAAACAGTTGGCAAAGCCCATTATTAGTAAACAAACCTAAAAGCCCACTACAAGTAAAATAAGAGTCAATATCAAGCCCTTATTGATGCTCAAAAACATAAAAATAAAAATGCCAATTCAGATAAATTTTTGACATTTGTTTTTTGATGTTTTTTAAATTTAAATGAGTGTTTCAAAACCGGCTCTCACCTAGGGCTGCATACTCCAGTCCTTTGCTCTTCTGACAAGAAATTAAGTATGCAACAACCAATATGTAAACTAATAGCTGAACTCATGGATTCTAAGTCCTAATGATGCAAATTCAGCTTATATTTCTAGGATGTGAATTTGCACTTTGAGCTGGTATGAATATTGTTCTCATCGAAATAAAAATTTCTCCCAAGTACCAAGAAGAAGTTAAGAGGATTTTTATTACTCCCTTAAATACTAAACCAGCAAATTCTTATCTTTTTCTCAACTTTGCTAGCTGGCAATATTTCATTATTACCAGCTGAATAGCTAAAATACAGACAATTTTTAAGCAGAATGAGCCAATGCATTCACAATAAAATTCGTTTAGTGACTATTCTGATCTGCTGAATATTAAAAATCTGTATTAAATATCTGTAAAATCTTTCACTTTGCCTTAACTGCAATGATGATGTTCCTGCAGGTAAAATGAGGTCAGTTCACTTCGTTCTTTCACGCTTCACCCCAGGCCTGTTCTCATAACGCATA
The DNA here is from genome assembly GCA_013397725.1 of Rhagologus leucostigma. Classification (NCBI taxonomy): domain Eukaryota; kingdom Metazoa; phylum Chordata; class Aves; order Passeriformes; genus Rhagologus; species Rhagologus leucostigma. The sequence continues at coordinate 2,375,645 of VZTD01005870.1, forward strand.
CCAAAACACCCTAAACTAGTAAGGCTGATTGAAGAACCACATTCTCCTAACACTTCAAAAGCAGAACCATAACCACTGACACAGCCAGCTGGAGTGTCAGCCCCAAAGGATTTACACCTGTGGTTACAAAATGCTGGAGAAAACGTGGAACTAGAAACTTCTCCCAACCAACACAGTCTTTGTATGTTTCTGATTAAGATCCTACAGCTCTCTTTGCAATCCCAAATGCTAGTAACACTCACCCCTCTGCAAAATTCTGCTGGCTCATCCCCACCCCCGTAAAATGCTCCAACCCTTACTGCATTAGTGACCCTGAGTTTGAGAACTGCTGCCTAGGTATTTCACTCCCCTATGCTATATTTGTATCCAGTCAATGAACCCAAAATCCCATGCTAATTACCATCTAAGCTGTTATAAAGAATCTACACGTGTTACTGCATGAAAGAGGATTACTGTACTTTAAACTTAGCAAGGCTTGGTAATCCCGTGTACCGCAGGACTGGACACCATAAGCGATGAAGGTTTAGGGGCAGCACTTTGGGCAGCATTCCCTTAGCAGAGTGCTTCAGCTGTCACCACTGCTCTGCTTCTCCTGCAATGCCCGAGAGGTCTGCTCATGATTGCTGTGCTATGTGATGAGGAGTGCATGAAAAAAACAATGCAAATATATGTTGAGTATATAATTATTCTTTTATGTGTTTTAACAATTCTTTTTAACAAGTCTGTAGTGTCCTTTCAAGATGATGATGGCAGATTTCCTTGATGGTATTTATGGCCCTTCAAAATTCCTCTGAAATACATTTTAGAGTTAATGGTTTCTGTTTACAACAACCATGGGGGAAAAAACGTAAGCACAGCTCCTACCCTAAAGAGGTCAGATAGTCATCGTAAGCCTATGCTTATCTCCCAATCTGAGTATTTTAGACATCTGAAGTTCCTGTTGATGAACAAGGTAGTAGTTGAGGACAGCATGAGAAATACAGCAAGTGCTCCATTGCATTAAAAAGTGTTTTCAAATTTGATCAAATAATTTTACAACAAGCAAATAAGAATGCTCTGATTTTATTTACAGACGTGGGGGAAAAAAGATCACTTTTACTAATAACTCGCACACTATCAAAATTTTACACAGCTCCATTCAGCAGCACTGAAAATCATTTGCTCCTAAAGACTTATGTAATATCTTCCAGAGCTCATGCCTCTTCCAGAGAAGAGAGAGGACGATCCAGTAGAGAAGACATTATCTCAAGACACTCCAGGAAGCTGACTTTTGAGAAAGGCAGTGCTTACAAATCAAGGAAATATCCATTACACAGCTAAGAAGCATTGGAAAACAGGCTGGGAGACTAAAAAATCTATTTTTAAAAGTCTATTTTTAAGGAATTTTCCAGAGGTTCAGTTTTAAAAGACACAGAGTAGAAGGCTTACAAAAAAAATCAGTGAAGAAAAATTGCTGAGTTACAAATTTTAGAAGACTGACTCCCCAGAACTCCTGGATTTTTCAAGCTTTCAATGACAAAGAAGTTTGAAAAATGGCTGATTCAGACACCACCACCAAATTACATCGTCAAGAAAATATTTTCATTATCAACAGCACAAATAATCATGTCCACCACAGGGCATGGTCCATTACTCATAAGTTGGTTTAATCAGCTACAGTAGATTTGTGAATATTTTACTGAAAATAGAACCTTTCCGGATTAGGAGTTTCTTGTCAATTTAGGAAAAAAAATAAATCTCCTAAACAAATAAGTTGCTATATCCATTTTCATCCCTGACACGATTATCTCAAGATGTGGAAACATATCTTGTCACCAAGGAAGTATTTGCTTATGCAGTTAAAAAATCAATATAAAGTACAAATATAAAAAAGCCCCAAAATCCCAAACGACATTTTTACGATGCATCTTAATTAAAAAAAAAGAAGTAGAAAACCCAAGCTAAGCATTTTACGTGTGTCTGCCCCTAGACTGAGAACTCTTCTGCAGATGTCACTTGTCTACAAAGGTCCAAATTCTGCACAGTATTTCTTCGTTGAACCCAACTGAACTCTTTGTCCTGGTACCTTCTCGCCTTGAAATTCATGGTTACATACCTCCCCAACAATTTTTTAACCCAAAGTTAAGTTAAGTTTATTTCCCTTGTGTCCTCATTCGGTTATTCTCAAGCCACTGAAACCTAGGAAATAGTGTCACAAAAACACATCCTCTATAAAATTTTTAATTCTCATATCTCAATCCATGAAGTCAGTAGATCTGTAAACTTCACAAATGAGAAACTGCAATAAACTGCAGAAATGTGTAGGCAGCACTGAAGTGAAACACCACCGACCTCCACAAAAGTACCCCATTGTGTCCCAGCAGAGCAGTAACAGAGGACCAGAGGGGTTTCTTTGATTTTTTTTTCAGAGGTCACTTAATCTAAAATGTTTCTGGTGCATGCTTCAAAGTTTTTCTATTAGGAGAGAGGGTATAAACTTTCCACAGCTTCTATTATTTCTCTGCCCTTTTGTGTAACTTCAAAATTCTTTATAATGGGTTAACTGTGTTATATAAGGTGCGATGATACCTGTCTATAAAGGGCCAAATTGCATGCTTTTGCTTCTTGATTGAATCCAGCTAAACTCTTTGTCCCAGCAACTCAAGGCTCTGTTTCACAGATAAGCTCCTCATTTTCCCAGGAAGTGAGTAACTCAAAATAAATATTGCCCACTGGCACTTTCCTTTATAGTGGTTATAGAAATCTGCTTCAAATAAGAAAAGGTTATAAATTTTTATATAATACTTTCAACACTCCTATTGACAGGTTTTGTGCATGGCCGTATCTTCAATTTTCTTCTGGTAGTGTCTTGTTATTTTTTTCTGACTGGTTACAATCAAACTTCTCAGGAAGTGCCTGAGTGTTCCCAAATACACTTCCCCTACATCAATATACTTAGTTTTCTCAGCCTCTCACTTGGGCAGTGCTCTTCTGAAATTTCCGTGATCTCACATCAGCTAACATCAATAATTTCATCATGAAAACAACAAGCTTTGCTGTCCTTGTATATAAATCGAGTCACATTAGTGTTTCCAGCCTTTAGCCTAATGTAAATACTACGTTGTAAGACTGAGGACTCCATGTCTGAAAGAGGTCATAATTTGCCTCCTCCAAGAGTATTTACAGAAAAAAAAAGAAATCCCATGGATTTCTCTTGCTTCATGCTCCTTCAGGGCAAATGCATTATCATCTTTTTCTTCAAAGACAAAATCTGAAGTCTTGTAAAGATCAAGGTTTATGAAACCTTATTCTACCTGAAATCTCTCTCACCATTCCTGACAGAGAACCCAGGGGGAAAAATTTACTTTGAGTTGACCTTTTAAAAACTATTTAACACGGTATTTTTGTGATTAACATTATTAATTACGTGTGTGCAATAAGATATCTCTTCACACATGTGATTAAAAGACATCTCAGAAAAAATGTGTGGTTAAAAACATCAGGTAAGACGACAAGAGAACCAGCCCAGAGGCATGCACAGGACCTGATGCACTGCTGACTTTCTGCATGGATGGGTTTAACCTCTGCAGCATCCATGGTCCTTTTCAAGCTGGCTCCACAAGAGGCAAGAGACGTGAAAAAGGAACAGATGATGACTGAACATTAAATGAAATTCCAAAGTAAATATAGTTTTAAAATATTTTTTTCTCTATATTATGTAATCTTTTTATTATGCAGAAGTAGATTTGGGGCGTTATAGTCTAAGGTTCGCAGGGAAAGGAATGTAAAGGTAGTTGTAAAAAACAAGGCAAGCTTGCAGCCACTGTTCCTTAAGAAACTGATAAAGTTACTCTGAGACAAAAGCTCTCACATTTCCTCTGCTCCAGCTCTATCAGTAAGTCTAAGGAAAAGGTATTGCCTCTCCCTACAAATCCTTCTTCCTTTTTCAACACTCTGCTTGATCAAAAACTTTGGGGTCAGTCTTTACCCAAGTGGCAGAAAGACCCAGCAATTATATTCCTGCACCATAGAAGTGGAGTTGGTAGGAGTCAACATATACTAAAGATATGCAAGGCTGGAGGAAAAAGAGGTGTATGTTACAGAGAGAATCCAGTCTTCCTGAATATACCTTTTCAGCTGCAGTAGTGCTTTCCCAAAACTTTTTTTCCTTTTCCCCTCTACGACAGCATGCTGGAAACTGCTTTGCAGAGATCTTTCCTCCCTTCCCCCACATAACATTATTCTTTACATCTTCTCTCTTACACTGAGCAAATGATGCAGAAAGAGTAGCCAGTGTTTTCCATACAAAACAATTTGTTGACTGTTAGAGGGCATATGGGCAGGACAAGTGCTGCCTTCAGCAGGGTATCTGTGCCCTCTGTCATTATTTTCTGCTCTCGCTGCCCGTTCCTAGCTCAAAGCAAGCCCTGCTTCCGTCCACTACTCGGAGCAGTCGTTTAAAGGACAAAAGTATTTTTGTAGCTGTGCTGCAATTCACAATGCCAACATAGAGAGCCTCATTCCTTCTCTAGTTTTTGTCTAGGAACGAACACAAAAGATGGGGTGGGGAAAGGGAAGGACAGATGTAAGAGTGTCCCAGTGTTTCTTCTGGTGTATACTATATTTCTTGCAATGTTCACAGACTTAACATATATTAACTGGGTTACCTATAGGATATTAAATAATTATAAAAGTATTAAAATACCTGAGGGTAAGTTATTTTCATTCCTATAACTATAGAAGAAGAAATACAATTGTTTATATTTAAAGTAATTATCCATGCCTGACGATTACTTTTTAACTGGTATTCAAATCTAGTTGCTATTTTGGGAAGGTACTTACTTTTAAGCACGTGATAGGCAGCAAACAAAAATATTGCTGAGATTTATCTACCATAATCCAGTGCTACCATCTTATATAAAAAAAATTAAATGTGATTTTCCAAGATATGTTCTTTTTCACGTGAGTTAAGTTTCACGAGTCCTTTTGTGAGCCTCTTTATTCATAGCCATGGTTTTATAACACAGCAAAATCATGTGCACTAGTAGATGAAAGCAAAGAAGAAGCATTTAAATTCCTGGAGATTTAAAAAATCATGTTTCCATGCCAAACACGAACTAAAGTCATCCTACCATCAGTCATCTCACTGGTGAACTTACTGTGAATATCCCATTTAATTTACTATTGTAAATTAAAGAGTAGATAAAGTTTTAGTGTACTTAAAACTGAGGAAAGCTATGTTAGATTTGGAAGAGCTCAGTGAAGGACCTACAAACACAATTGCATGGGGCTCTGACCCCCAGGGAAAGTAACAAAAATGAAGTTCCAGCTAAGTTATCCTTTTACAGCTATTACTATTTCTCAGTTTATCATTTTACAATTACTATCTCTACTAGCTTGAACACGTAACCGAGTATAATAGTGTAAAAAAGATATCACAAACCTGTGCTACGGTCTTTAGTTTCTCTCTGAGAAGAAAACACGCCTAGCCTGCCCTATTAAAATTTTCTCATTTAGCTGATTGTCCTTTATTTCATCCTCAGCTAAGCATTGGACTATGGATAATGTAGTCTCAAAGTATCTCCAGGAAAGAACTCAGTTTTTTCCTTCTGTTATGAATGTTTGGGTAGGTAAGTTGCATTCAGTCAAAGTTTTGCTTTGAGGGTAACTGTTTGACCCAGTTGATAGAGAGAGACGATCAACACACATAATTCAGTCACTGAAATGAAAAGATTTCCTTCCATAAATGACATGCGTGCAATAGGCAACAGAATTGAAACATCAAACCTTCACCGAGACAAGGAGTACAAACACGGTGGGATAAAACACTCCTTGCTCCACATCACTTTTATCTCCTAAAATGAGTTGGAACTTCTTCATGTAAAATGTTACAAATTTTGCAATACTTCATTTGTTATAGTACAGAAACAATCATCATGCATCTGGGGAAAAGAAGGGGTATGGTACAGTTCAGGTCCGCCTCCCTCTCCAAGAGGCAGAACGAGTTTGCTGCAGAGGTAAATAATGAGATGACAATAGAGCTGCTGCCTTCCAGAGCGGCTTCCCATGGCTGTTCAGGCACAACAGAGAGGGGGGAAGAGAGGGCCTTGCCCTTACTGCACCTGATGGCAACATCCGACTGGCAAACGTAGAGATTTTGAAATAGAATTCTGCTGCATGTTCAAGGACAAAAACAATTATCCCTTGTGAATTCAAGTATTTTGAAACCCTATGAATGGTTCAAATGAAGTATTTTTCCATTTTTCATGTTTTCGTATAAATTTGAAATAAAATTTGCTGTGTTACTGAAATGGAATCCTGAAATTGGGCTGGAAAAATCTCTGCAATGAAAGAATGATGCTCTCACATTGTGCTTGCTTCAAAATGGAATTTTCTCAGTGCGAGTCTGTGTCATTGTGAAATGTCATTGAAAAATGTCCAGCTGACTTCGAGTAAGTGTCTGACTTACGAGAGGTGTATCTCCATCGCTGGGATGGAGGAAAGTGGAAGTTATGTGTTGGCCCTCAGCCTTGTCCTAAAAGACAGCAACAGTGTGCTCTCTGATACTTGAAAATGATGGCAAATCTGGCTTACCTCCCTGCTGCACAAGCACCTCAGGTATTTTTAGGTATGAAAATATCAGAACTATTTGTGTTCTGAAGGGTGCAGAATAGCTTGAGAGCCACACTAAGCTTTGTGAGAACCAACATGACGCATTCGCAGCCTTATTTGCTAAATGCCAAATGATATTCCATTTTTCAGTGCTTAAGCCCACCATCTCTGCTGCAGAATTCACTGGTTCCTCCAGCCTACCTCAACACTGAGATTTTTTTGTTCTTGCACACAGCCGGCAGTCTGGCAAGCTAATCGTCCTCTGCTGATTCTACCAGATGCCTGTGAAATAGAAAGCTGCCCACCACCAAACAGACTGGCAGTTTTATGACTGTGACAATTGCTTGTGGCAAAATTATAATTAGTACACCAATGTTGCGATGCATTCTAAATTGGATCACACTGATTCCTGCTCCAGTTTTTTCAGACACTCTGAATATGATTTTTAAACAATTGAGAAAACAGCTGTATGCGCTTTGCCATTAGAACCAACATCCACCTGATCTTAGCATCAAGCACAGCGACGTTTCTCTTGCTACTCCAAGAGATGGTGTCAGTGGCAAGAACTATGTTGTGTCGGTCCAGGGAAGGCTGTCATTGTTGTTCCCAGAGCACAAAACATCGTTGAATGATTAAAGATAACAGCTCGTGTAATGTCTCCAAGCGGTTGCTGACATGCAGATTACACAGACTTTTTGCTAAACAGAACACTCTATAAAAGGCTGTTGCTGTGATTAAATATTTTTCATGTGTTTCCATTCCGAACATTTTTAAACACCTCTAAGCAAGGGAGAGTGGGTGGAGAAATATGACATGCAGAGAAAAATACTTAGAAATTTAACATTTTACAAAAAATATTCTTGAACAGGTCAGAAATGCTGTGCTTCTCTCTGATTGCTGCCCAAAAATGGCTCTTATGTCACTGCCTGATCTCTGTGAGCATGGAAGATGTAATTCCACCAAACCATTTTTTTTTTTTTAATACAGGTTGGTGTTGCTTAGGGAGGGGACACGCAACATGCACACCTCTCTTTAACCAGTGCAGCAGGTTATTTGCAACCTGGTGCAGCTGGTGTGAGGGCTCATGGAGGTGTTTGGTGGTGGGGGAGGAGACATCTTTCCAGGGAAGGTGAGGTCTCCTGAACCAAACAGCAACCATCACAGGTGGTGGTTTCTCACTACCCACAGTAAAGCCAGGCTGAGATCAGCTGCAATGCACTTGCAGAGTAGTGAAACCAGCCTATTGTGAAACAGAGAGCAGAGCAGGCATGCTAAATACCATTTTAAGGCACTTGAGATAAGAGTTAAGATGAGATGCTCTATTTGTGTCAGACAGCTGTGTTGCAGGCTAGTGGAACCTTTCCCCCCCAGGGATGCTTCCCACTGCAGGGGTGATGGCAGGTGCCAGGACTCTGGGCCATCCCTGGCCCCTCAAATCCTCAAACTTCTTTGGACAGACCCACAGGGAAGCCCCAGGAGGCTGCCCAGTAAAGCTTCACAGCCCACTGAGCACACAGAGCAGGTGGAGGGTGGGCAGCCCTTGCAACAAGCAGGAAAGTTTTGCCATGCATTTGCCAGCTGTCTGGCTGTAAGTTTTTTAAATCATAGAACGGTTTGGGTTGGAAGGGACCTTAAAGATCATCCAGTTCCAATCCCTCTGCCACAGGCAAGGACAGCTTTCACTAGACCAGATTGCTCAGACCTCCATCCAACCTGGCCTTGAACATTTCCAGGGATGGGCCATCCATGGCTTCTCTAGGCAACGTGTGCCAGTGCCTCACTACCCTCAGAGTAATGAATTTTTTTCTAATATCTAATCAAAACCTACTTTTAGTTTGAAGTCATTCCCTCTTGTCCTATTACTACCTGCTCTTGTAAAAAGTCCCTTTCCAGCTCTCTTGTAGGCCCCTTCAGGTACTGGAAGGCTGCAGTTAGGTAACCCTGAAGCCTTCCCTTTTCCAGGCTGAACAATCTCAATTCCCTTAGCTTTTATATGCAAGGTTTTTAGAACCACAACAAGCACCACAAGATGAGATATCTTTGCATTGGTTATAGCAGAGCAGCACCTGGAAAAAACACTTGTTGGTGAGAGCTCCCAATGGGGGGTATTCGAAAGAACATACCAGGAGCAGTGGCTCTTGCTTCCTTGATGATAATGTGCCTTGTAACGTAGCCGTTTAGTGATGGCTGCAACAGATACGAACAAAACAACATTCACACACTGCCACTACATTATCTGTCCTCCCGTTTTGATTTTCTACAAGGTAGGTGCAAGGTAGTGAAGCCAAAAGGTTTGGGGAAACAAACGAAAAAAATCACATAGCAGTCAAAGCCATTTACAAACGTTTGCTGTAAGGCAGACAAATGGAGAACAGACTCTCTCTGCGCCTGAGAGTCTCCTGCACACAGCTCACACAGCCACTGTCACCCGGCAAGGACATGTGGGTGTCTCAATGGGACATCATAAAGGGAGTGATCAGCAGCCAGCTTTGAAAAATCCAAATTTGGAGCAGAGATGAGGTGATTATAGATTGCTATGGTCACTGTCATAGTGCTGAAGACCTAAACACTCTTTACTGTTCAGGATAGGCCTTTCTGTTGCTATTGCAAAAGCCATGATCTTTTAAAAGAAAATACTCTTTCAAGACAATTTCATTATTCAAGGCCTGACAGTGAGCAAGCAAATCACCTTTATTCATGCAGTGATTAGTCCAGACAAAATGAGAAGGGAAAAAAACAGAAACAAAAGCTGTCCTTCCGGGCATCTTCTTTATCATTCTCCTAGTGGATCTTAAAAAGGAGCAAAAGGAAAAAAAACATAACCCAAACATCAAACAAGTGAATACCAGATTAAAATATCTCCCTTGAATAAGGAAAGGTATCCAATTAATGGTGTGGCAATACAAAAATTCTAGAAAATTCAATGTTCATATATTAGCACAATGTAATATATTAATATTGACCTAAGATAGTATTGAAACTACTTGTAATTGAAAGCAACTCTTCCATTTCCATACTAATGTGTTTTACCTGAAGTAAGGGAAATCAAGGAAGGAAGCAAAACAAAGGGAAAAAAAACAGTTTTGGGGGTTTTATGGACACAAAGAAAAAGAGTCAGTGGGGAAAATCTCTACTACTGTAGATCAGCAATGAATAAGGTATGGCTGAGGGACAGCTGGAAAACCCAGTAAGACCAACAGCTTATATTTTTTTCCAGGAATGACATAAAACAAGTAGTGAACACTGTCTCATGCAGCAATTGTTTGTGTATTACATGGTTTTCTCTCACTGGCGCTTGCTCTTTTTCGACCATCTTTACAGTTTGGTATCACATGGTGTTTGGTACACTGTGGAAACAGACAGCAAATGGGAAACTGTGGATCCAGCCAAACATTAGCAATTTATAGGCAGTTAGTAATTAAGTGGATTGATCATTTTGGTGCTATTTGGAAAGCAGCTGGAAGACTTTAGGGATATAATGGAAAAACTACAATCGAAAGCAATCCAGCTCCCCATCTTCTTCAAAACAGCTGCTTCTTTTCATTCAGGAACTTTGCAGGTCTCTGCTAAAATTTCCTATTGATTCACATATTTTTGTGAAAAGCATTTATTAAATTATAATATCTTCTGTGGTTTGGGGTTTTGTTTTTTTTTTTTTTTGATTGAAAATACAAATTGCCAGAAATTCACAGCAAAATTCCACACAAAGGGATGAGAGCAAGAAACTGCACATGACAGTTTCCTCCCAGATTGTCTTTCACCTTGTTCCATAGGTGCTGGTGTGCTACCTTCAATGAGTAACATTTAAACAATTAGCACAAAATCATCTTCTGAATACCATGGTTTTGCACAGGAAAAACATCATGGTGAGTAGCTCTATGCAGTAAAGGGCACATGTGTGTGGCTAATGGAGGAGGGGAAGCAGTGTTCCTGCCTGTACATATCTCCAGATGTTCAAAACAACAGGAGCCATCATCTCTAGCACCAGCACAGATACTACAGTACTCAAAGCTCAATTAAAAAAAAAAATTATCCATTTCCAGAAACAGCAAAAAGTCCCAAATGTTATGAATGTAGGGGCTATACTGCTCCAGCATGTTCCCCTGCACCTTCATCCTCTATTTTCTCCACAGCCACATCCTCAGGCCCTACCCTATAGCCCTCTCTGTGGAAAACCAGTACCAAAAGAATGAAATCCATGGAAATATACAGCTTTTATAAGATGTTAGGCAGTTTAGCTATTAATAACACTTGACGTCACACCTTCAGGGAAGCAAAAATGCTACTGTAGGGGAGCTAAAATAGGCCAGCTTTGACTCAGTATGGCTACAACAGCCGCAGCCGGCCAAAGGCAGCCCTACTGCAACTCAGTTCTCTAGAATAATAGTGCTGTTTAAAGTATCTCTCCAAGATCTCTGTTTTCAGTGATTTTGCTGTCAGCAAATTAAAAACAATAAAGAGACAGATAATATACTTGTGGTAATTTGAATGCTATTTCACGTTAATTAGCCAGGTCAGCCTAGCTGCAACACTTGAATTAATTGTGGGAAAGTGGTATCATCAGTTCACTGCTAGGTAGCAGTGACAGAGCTGTTCAGCAGCTAATCCATCATTCAGAGACAGAGGCAGTATTTTGAAAGAAGATATAAAGCTTCAGGCATTGCTTTTTCTCTGTGACCCACTGATGGAGCCTGCTATTAGTATTAATGTTTTGCTAATGATGATGATAAAGGAAAGAGACATTTACAGGCATGCCTGGGCTTGAGACTCTTAGCTCTGTCTATCATGGTCCATTTCCCAAAAGGACAGAGCACTTGTAATTCCAAAGCTGTCTTTGCTTAATCTGGCTAACACTGTGCCCATGGTCACAGAGGCATTAGGAATGCTGCGTGCCATGCAGCAGTGCTCTCCTCCATACCTCCACTCTCACCAAACTTGGTGGAGAAGAAGATCATCAGTTGTGATGTTGTTGTGAGGTAAAACTTGTTAGCAAAAGGCTCAGCACTGCAGCAGCAGAGCTGTGTTTTCCCCCTGACCCCAGCACTACTCTGTTTTGGTCAGTGCTAGCAGAAAGTTTGCACATCCCCAAGAGAGCCCGCAGGACCCCTGCAAGCTCCACTCTGTTTTTCTGAACACCATTTTCCCTGTCTTAACTATAAAGTTAGTCTCTCAATTTTTCTTCATAAATGCTGCTTAGAAAGCCCAGTGACGACCTGCTCAGAGGAGAAAAAAAAGGAGCATTTGTCCTCTCTGAATACAGTACAGCACACATACAAATACATTTCTTAGCTATAAAGGATTCCTTCTTCTTTCCAAAAGTAATTTATGAGTTTGCTCACTATAAGTCAAATAAAGCTGATTAAGAGGGGTTATTGTTAGTACAAAAATAATTTTCCTTGTCATGATGAAACTTATTAAAATACCGTAAGAAACCACAGTTTGCTGTCATCAGTTAGAAATACTTGTCATACAAAAATAGACACGGGCATGTGAAATTGCCCCATACCGATCCCAGGCCAACAGTTTATTATTACCCAGTTTTCAGGGCAGTTTCCTCAGTGGAAGGCATCAAACTGGGTAAGACACTTCCATTGGATTAGCCTACTAGGTCATTTTCTGACTGTCAATACAGCTCACTGTAGATGTTTTAAATATCAGCAAAATTTTAATTTTATTTACATACCACATCATAAAAAGAATAGTCTAGCTGTAGCTTTTTGACCTAACGAAAGAAAAGACAGTGAGCCAATAGAAAGAGCCCAACCTAGCTGATCACTCTTTTAGGTCCATGACCTCTAACTGCAAAAGGTTAAAAATAAATAAATGTGCAGTAATAACTGTCAAGACTTTTTTTTTTGGTTAGGCAGCGTGCTATTGTTTTGCTTTTCCAATCCTCTCACTGAAGGTAACATATGGCCACATAGAAAAATCTGCCAGTGCAGTGCACAAAGCATCCACATCTTTTCTCCCTGTGACAATATTTAAAACAAAACAAAACTAGCTCTTCCCTCAAATACGAGATCCTAGTGTATCTGCCACATCTTCCCCCCCACCCCAAGAAGGAGAAACAGCATTTTAATCCCTGAGAAAAAAAGATTATTTTCAGTGTGGAGCCAACATGTATGGTTGCTATGGTGACATAAGAGTTGGCTAAATTCAATCAGTTCTCCCTATTATATGGTATTTTGTTTAAGAAATCACTACTTAAAGAAGGTGGCTCCCTTCCCCTCTTTCCCTTCTCCCCCATCATTTAAAGGTACTCAACAGGCTTATTACCGTACTGATCACTGTGACACAATCTCACCTTGATGTGAACCTCTTCCTGAGGAAACCTCCAATAAGCACCAAGAATAATCAGCTGATAAACTGTGAAGACATATGACACATGGCATTCTCCCTTTATCTTATCTGATACATTCCTGAATCCTTATACACTAATGTGTCTTTGCAGAAGCTATTTTTAACACACCAGCTACTTAAGCAGCTGGCTTTTTTTTCCCCCACTACGTTTTCCTTTTCTGACACTTTTCAAATAAGTAGAATTCAATTTTCAGCTATGCAGAAGTTTAGCCACAGTGGAATCATTTTGAAACCCCACAGTAACATGTGTAATGTTCAACATCACTAGGACTGGGAGCTTTTTAGAGTCACTAAAGGCAATTTCCAGTTCTCAAATAAGAAAAGTATTAAGGCTTACTAAGGGAGTTTGAAAAAAAAATCTGATTGAAGTAGATGGGAGGTCACTTTAGTCCCATAAATATGTCTAAAATGGCCATAAAAACAGTGAAAAATGTTTGACATGGGATCAGAGAAATCTCAGCACAGGAAAGACACGGACCTGCTGGAGCTGAAACACCTCTCTTGTGAAGACAGGCTGAGAAATTGGGGTGGTTCAGCCTGGTAAAGAAAATGCTCCAGGGAGACCTCATTGCAACCTACCAGTATTTAAAGGGGGGACTTTAAGAAAGATGGGGATGGATGTTCTAACAAGGGCCTGTAGCAATAGGACGAGGGGTAATGGTTTTAAATTTAAAAGGGTGGATTTAGACTACAAGAAAGAAATGTTTTACAGTGAGGGTGGTGAAACACTGGAATGGTTTGCCAAGACAGGTGCCATGCCTGGAAAGGTTCAAGGTCAGGTTGGATGGCACTCTGAGCAACCTGCTCGACTTGAAGACATCCCTCCCCATGTCAAGGAGGTTGGACCAGGCAACTTAAAAATCCTTTCCAACCCAAACCACTCTATGATTCTATAATTCTAAATGGCACCCAGTATGTTTGTTAAGGCTTTAAGAAACTGGTTGTTAGATTTTCCATCTTAAAACATAGCCTTTTGTGCCTTGTTTCATCATGCAACCAATCTCTAGAAACTCCATAGTAAAAGCACAGAGAACAATGGCACAGAGTGTCTCTACCTTGCAAGCAGAGTGAAACGGTGGTCTCTGTGCAACACTCTGAGACAATTATGGCAAACCTGGGTTTGAGCAACACTTTTACATAGGCGTATAGTGATAGACAAGGGATAATCGCTTTAAACTGAATGAGTGTGTCTTTAGATTACGTACTAGGAAGAGATTATTCACAATGAAGACAGTGAGACACTGGAACAGGTTGCCCAGAGAATAGATGGCCCATCCCCAAAAGTTTTCAAGACTGGATGGGGCTTTGACAAACTGGTCTAGTGGAACGTGTCCCTGCCCATGGCAGGGAGGGCAGAATTAGAGGACCTTTAAGGTTCCTTGCAACCCAAACCGTTATATGAAGACTGCAGACGATAGCAAGATGTAGTTTTTTTACACACGCAGAGATCAACACTGAAATCCAGGAGTCTCAGACACACACCTTACTTCCTTTTTAGCCCTGCCCACCCCTTGTTGCCACTCCTGGAAGTGGGTTCCATGTTTACTGATGGCCTTGAGCCAGTGCTGGGAGAAAGAAATTGTGCCACTTCCTCATCCTGCTATTAGAAAAGAAATACTCCCAGAATTGATGATCTCTTGGGAGAGGGAATAAAGCCTGAGCTGAGGCAAGCCTTGCACTGTCTCTGCAGCATCTCAGTAACCTTAGGGGTTCCTTTCAGCTTTTGTCTTTTCCTTCTCATCCTTGCTGTTCATTCATCATAAAAATAGACAAGCTCATATTTTAATGACAACTTGAAAGATCTCTTTTCCTCTCTTTCTAGCCAAGGACATTGGATTCAACTCAAAATACTGTTTCAAAATGTTTTCCCTACTTAAAAATCCCACCGAGCTTTTAATGTATACTGAAGAAATTCTAAAAAATGTATTTTATGCAGCAGTTGAAAATTATGCTAATCCTGACAACCAGCTCCCAAATTCAAATTGTTGCAATAATAGAACTGCGTAAATTTATATTGAAAGAATGCTTCTCCCACCAATGTGGCAGTACAAAAAAACCATAAATCTAACCAAGAGAAAAGGTCTCCATAAGATGTATGGTTTACAATGGCGGCAAGCCTGAGGCCATTAATTTGCCATACTTTTTCGATTCCATTTTTATTTTTTATTCTAAAGTCATATAGTTAAATTGACAGTAAAGAAAAAGTACACAAGTAGAGAGAGAATTGTAAGGTATTTTAATGAAAAAAAAAGAATATTTCAAAGTTTTAAAAAAGATTGTCTGCTACAAATCTGCAAAGCAAATCTGAGACTATCATGGAATGTGTTAGTGTTATTTGCACTCAATTATTCGCACTAAACCCTCACTGGCTGATGCCTGGCAGAAGAGATTTATTTTGTGCATCAAAAGATCTTCCATTTGGAGTTTACAATAAGCAGATGGGAGCAACTGAGAGTAATAATCTTTTTCTTCCAGTGTACTTAAATAAGTCACCAGATATTGCCTGCTGTTAAAACAAAATGGAGTTAATGCCATCTTATAGATATTACTGCATTTTCTAGGCTGAGAAATGCTTAGGAAGTTTTGACAGTTGTTTGGATACTACCAAAAATTCCTTCAAGGATCCTGGTCTTTACTGTGGAATAAGGTAAGTTTTAAGACAGACACTAATGACATCAATAAACTTTACTTGATAGGTACCATAGCAGCACCACTACCAAACACTGATGAGCTCTGGAAGGTGTCAGAGACATTTCACCAGTTTTATTGAATTTTCAAAACTGATTTACAAAGGTTAATGCACATCAATTATTAACTTGCAAACCCTCTGAAGGCTGCTGGGTTTTGAAGCATGTAATTGATGCAGGACCGTGAAAGTGGAGGTTTCATGGACTGGCTCAGCTAGATGGCATAAACATACCTGAGAGGCCACAGCCCTTCTTTAGGGAGAGAGTGTTCCAAAGCTTCAGGCCAGCGACCTTGCCAGCAGCTCACAATACTAGACAAACTCTTCATGCTGCATCTTTGCTGCTGATTTGAGTTCTTTTAGGTAAACCTAGCTTGAAAATGCAGTCACATGTAAAAGAAAGTTGAAACTACCAAGACAAATTGTTTCGGCAGGACATGAACTGTGCAAGTGGAAGTGCAGGAGCAGAGATGGGAGAACCAGGAAGCCAACACCTGAGCTAAACATTCATGTGAATGGTTGAAGACAGCAAGCAATTACATGCAGCTCCCATAAATTCATCACCAAAATAGAATCCTCCGTTCCACATTCCTTTCTACTCTTTTCCTGCCCTTAGTTCACCTTTTATTTTGCTGTACTTGGGCTCATGTCCTCATTCACCATCTTTTTTCTTCAGAGAAAGACTCAGAAGCAGTGAAGCCCCAGTACCAGCTGGCATGAAAGCAAGCCCATTTGAGAAGAAGAATTACTAGGATGGCTACTGAACACTGGGAGCTTGGTTTTCCCAAAGAAAAGAAAATGAGAATGACAAGCTTAAAATTACTGTAAAATGTGGAAGTGCTTACTGAATACCTGTATGCTTTCTTATCACTCAAGTTCATTTGTTGTTTTTTTTTTTTAAATCGTGACTTTTTGAGATTGCCTGTTCAGAGAAGACACTGCTGCATAAATTTTAAAATCGTTTGTGTGCAACAGCATTGAAAGATTTAACAAAGAGCTCTAGGAAACATTGATTTCCAAATAATTTTTGTTAAAACACTGAACACATGAAGAAAAACAAACTCTGCCCAACATTTACACACAGAAAGCATCTGTTTGTCTCACTAAGTAGAAGAAATAAAACCTTTTTTTCGTCCACAGAGGAGGAAAAAAGTTTGGAAGAAAAAGCTTTGGATTTGGTCCAAAAAGCAACCAGAAAGGTTTTGGGAACTTCCTCCAACCCCACAGTTCTGAAGAGACCTGCTTAGCTAGTCTTGAAGTTTCTTAGAACTTTGAAAGTTTTAGCTCTGCAGAGATATGAAAGAATAACCCCAATACCAAAGCAGCTCAGTGCTCAGCCACACCTAAATCTAATTAAGGCTCAACATTTCTGTGCCCGTATCTCTGACAGTTTAATCCAATAGAACATGCTCAGATTGGTACTACTGTATACTAACAGGATTAGTTCTTCCTGCCATCAAGCACATTTTACCTAACAATGGCTAATGCCACTCTACCTTCTGAGCACATTTTATGAGAAAGGACCCTTTCCACTGACTTACTGAAGAGGAGGAGCTTGTGAAGGGGAAATGAGCTGCAAGTTATCAGGAGGGTTTTTTCAGGCAGGTGTTCCAAATCAGCAGAGATGTGGTGTCTTGAAGTTCGACTCAGACTCACATCTCTCTCCACAGGCCTCAAGGTAAGGTAGCATAGTGACCTTGGACAACTTTCATTTTAGAGGGTTCTAGAAATCTTCTCGATTAGCATCCCATCTTCTCTGCTAATGAGTTTGGGCACCTGAACTCAGCCTCACTTGGGGCTGTTCCTGCTTCAGCACCCTAAATTTCAGCTTCCTTGGTGCTAGCCCTCCAGTTTCTCTAGCGAACTAAGCAGTTTTCTCAAAAAACAAAGAATGCAAACAAAGTTTGGAGGCCAGAAATGAAATGTCACAAATAGTCCTTTGGGCTACAACACATATCCTGGAAAAGTGTGAAAATCAAAACATTCACAACAGAGCATTTAAAACAAGCCATATGCACTTTCCAAAGGAGGATGTGAGGATATTTGAAGCACAGACACATACAAATATCTGGATCTAGGTAAGCTTGGTCATTTCAGTGCAGCTCTGCAAGGTAGGGGTGTTTGCAGCTGTAACAAGGAACTCTTTCCTCATCTCAGCATACCAGCAACACAGCTTTCATTAAAAAAACCCCCCAAACTACACTTAAAAGAATGTACCACCTGGAATAGATCCTCTTTTTGAAAATCTTGGATGTGTATGTAACAAGGAAATAAGTTGCTGTTTATAAAGATCCTCCTGAATACCTTGATCAAATAGGCATTGACGGATTGCTGAGACAAATATTCCTACCCTCTACATTTTTACCTGAACTCAACAGCTTACACATGAAAAACCCCATAGGACGAATACATTCTCAGGTTTCAGCAGCACTCAAAAATTGTGCATTTTGCATTACCTGTGATCATCTGTCCTCATCTGCTTGATTGCTATGTTTAATCTTGAAATTAAAATGCCCAGTGAAATTTCAAAGATTCACATTACATTCCAGAGCATGGTGGTGGTTTTTAATTTTTAAATAACTTGCCTGTAATGCTGTGACTCAGAAGAAGTGTGAATGACAGAAGGACACTTATTAGATTAAAAACTGTTTGTTGGAGAGAGCAGGGAAAATGAATTCACCCACAGGAACAGGTCCAAAGTTTTATTTTATTAGCAGAGATTCAGGAACCTTCTTCCCACTCCACTCTCCAGCTCATGTGCTAATCACTGTTGTAAGGAGCCATTTGAGTCAAGGCCATACAAAGCCTGAATATGGATTAAATTTGTCTCACATAACACAAGAGTAGTACCAAAGTTGAGTTCAGTTTAGGTTACAGTTTGAAGAAATTCATTCACCTCTGGACGTTCCAGAAGGTGGGATTTTCCCAACTTTTATTGCAGAAGCCCTCTATGGAGAGAGGTCTCCAAAAGCATTTTCCCTTTAGGTACTCAGCAGCCCTTCTCAGTCAATGCATAGTCTGGAGTACCTTAGCAGATTATTACAATCCCCTATATCTGCTTTAAACGTTTTAGTCAGAGCCGCCAAAATCTTGGACATGCCAGCCACAGGCTTTCCTACTTTGAGCCTTTGCCTCCAGGATCCATTTATCAGGATTTTTTCCTACTGCCACAATTGAAGCAGGCAGGTGTATTTGCACACACCAAAGCAAGCCTTGAAAAGAGTATAGCTAAAGTAAAAGATAGTGCCCATTCACCCTCAGTGCACAAGTAGCTGAAGTGAAGCCATCAAAGTCCCGGGCACAAAAGTCACATCTTTCTCAGTAACGTGAAAGTTTGCATCGCTGAGTTGCCAGCACACCATGAGACTTGTCCTGGGATCACGTACGCACACTCTGCCCTTCTACATGTCTGCACAGGGTATGCACAGGGAAAAGTTTCTGAGTCCACATAATGCTTGTGTGCTGAATAAGTAACAGCGGTTATTCTTAAAGCCCTGTCATTCAGGGCTAGAACTAGACTGTACCAAGGTTTTTTTGGCATTTGAAAGGCAAACTGTTGCAGAAGAAGCGGTCAGAGTGGATCTGTAGCATTGCTCAAAGGGGAGCCCAGGAACAGCATGTCACAGTTTTGGGGAAGGCAAAACCTGAGAATTGCTGGGAAAATATGAGGCAATGATGATTAGTGCTGAAATGAAGTAGATATCAGAAGGCTGGACCAAAGCTGGTTACATAGCAGTGCTGAGTTTAAAAAAAAAATCACTTGTTGGTGATTCAAATGTATTAATAAGTATTTCTTGACAGTCTCACAATTTCTTCCACTGGAAGTGTTCCTCAGACATGAACATACTGATATTTATTAAAAGAAAGCACACTTCAATATCTAAGTAGATCACTGAAGAGACCCATGTGTCCTTGCAAAGGCATTAAAGGACACATGCACACATGGAAACAGAGTAGGAGATATTGAGCAGGCAGCAGGTAGAAAGACAAGTTTACTTGGGCAAAAGAAAGACCTAAGCCAGAAATTTCTGTGTCCTGGGATTGTGTCCTGATATACCAGGATATTCAGTACAAGAGACGTGATTCTTCTTTAGTGGCTTTTTGTAAGGAACAGGCCAGTTACAGTGTTCAAGGAGAGGTCCCAGCAAGCAAGCGCACACAGAGCAGGCAGTTCAGCACCTGGAGTTGTGTGACGAATCTACAGCCAAACTGAAATCAGTTTCTGAGGGCAGTGACTCAGTCTCACCAGAGTATCTTATTGTATATAATGTAAAATTATCAGTTGAAAAGAACAGTTCAGCATATTATCAGAAGAGGCAATAGCCTTATAGCAGTTAGCCCAAAGAGAAGTTTAAGGTTCTTCAAGAGAGTGATTTTATTTCAATATATTTCTTATCACTAAAATTTCATTCAGTGTTTCAAATAAAACTTTTTTAAAGTAAAAACTACTTAATGAAACAATTTATTCTGGTTTTCCTCCATAGAACTGTCAAACAGTATAGTAATTTTCTTAACACAAAAAATCTGAACATCCAAACTTAGCTATACAGAAACTTTAAAATAGGCACACTTTCATTAAATCAGTTAAATTACTTTGCTGTCTAAACAGAAAACATTTTTTACTAATTGTTTAAAATAGTGATACTAATTTTTTAAAAAGGAACAAAAATTCAAAATTTTCTTAAAACCAGTTCCCACCCACATGACATTCCCCCACCCCACTTTGTGCTCTCAAACTTGGAGGTTATGATTACACATCTGAAATCCACAGCTGCATTAGGATTTCGGCAGAAAGTAGGAAAAGCAGTTACTCAGTACTTGCATCGTATTTGGTGACCTGGCAGATGTTTTACTAGCATCTGGGAAAGAAATAATTGGCAAATTGAGCACACACTAAAGCAACACAATCTGCTTCTGAGAAGCAGATACAGGGTTCAGGACTGAAACAGCCACATACAGACAAGTGTATTAGCAAGATACTCCAGGGAAGGAATAAAATTAACCAACCTCCTGACACAGAAAATGGCAGGTGAAGTATTCTAGGAGAAGGAAGAATAGGACTGTTTTACTTCTGATTTTGAAGAACATGAACCTGTCTTAGGTTCTCTGTAATACATACCTGTTAACTATGAAAAAGGTAAAAGTATGATGTATGCCACATCAAAACTAAACTATAAAAATTCTTGTAATTCACAGATCACGCAGGGAATTTTTTTTTCCCTACAAGGTAAGTGGACAAGAAAAAAGGAAAAAGTAATCTAAGGCTCCCAGATATGTAATTTTCAACCCATTTGACAACTGGTATTTCAATGAGCAGCCTATTATATCATTTTCTTGCTTCCTGTCTTTCAAAGATACATGTGGCTTTCTCAGGTCCTCTGAGTACAAGATGTCACATCAGATGAAATAACTGTGGTAATGGCAAGGCAGTTTCAGATTGTGAAAAAGAACTGCAAAGTACAGCTGGGGAAAAGCCCTCAACTGAGCCAAAAGACTGCTGAATTAATGCAGGCACAAAGTATTTAACACAAGCTTTTATGTTAGAAGCAGTTGCCTTGGCAAAACAAAGTTTTCTAGAAGCTCCAGTCATTGTGCGGAATAAAGTACTGAGCAGGAGCAAGCAGGCAGGAAGGACAGAGCTGCACTAGCTGCACTGTCTGCCTCCTCTGTGTGACTCTAGGGTCACTAGTGTCCCCACTCTCCTCACTCACTGTATGATTAAAAAAGTTGTAGCAATCAGAGGAAACAAAATCCTTAATGCCATTATGGCTTCATGCCTAATCAGTGGTGGTGGTCTGTAATTCAGTTACTTAGATATGCGTGATCTTGGGTAGCTTTGGTTTGGGAGAATGAGACCTAGGACTAAATCACAGAGTGAGAGAATGGCTTGGCTTGGAAGGGACCTTCAAAAGTCATCTAGTCCAAACCCACTGCCATGGGCAGGGACACCTTCCACTAGACCAGGTTGCTCAAAGCTCTGTCCAGTGTGGTCTTGAACACTTGAGGAATGGGGCATCCACAACTTCTCCGGACAATCTGTTTCAGTGCTTCACCATCTTCACCATTAAAATTTTCTTCCTTATATCCAATCTAAATCTACCCTCTCTCATTTTAAAATCATTGCCCCTTCTCCTGTTACTAAAAGCTCTCATAAAAAGTGTTTCTACATGTGTCTTATAAGTACCTTGAAGATCTCATACTTGTGGCAAAGGTGCACAAGGCTGTATATCATCTACATTCCATCCATAAGAGATCCTCAGAATGCTTAATAAACACCTAATGAGTTTCATAACATCCTGGGAAATGTGCATGACATTTTACAGAGCGATGAAGAGGTATGGAAAGATTAATTGACTTGCCATACACCGATTTTGCATCAAGCACCTGTCAGATATTTTGAAATGCACCGATTACTTCAGCTTCTCAAGGAAAGTCAGAGCTCCAGTGACTTTTACACAGTTATGTGTACAGGCATGTGCTGAGGATCAGACCAAAGCAATGAGATAACTCAATAGAAATGGGAAAAGAAAACAGATTTGGTCCTGGCAAAATTTGGATCTGACCACCTGCTTCATATCTCTAAGATTAAATATTGTTCCTGTGCAATACACTCTGAAATATTTCTTCAGGAGCACGATTTCTAATCAAAACAGTTAAAGTTGAGATTTTAGAAAAAGTCTACTTTTCAGAATATGGGAAAAAAAAAATCTTCCAGACTTTTTCAAGTGTTTCATATCAGTATTTTTATCTTTGCAAGTTCAACATTACCCAAGCACATGCAAACATCAGTGCACAAGTTGTCCAACAATCTCAACACTATGAACGAACCTAGAAGGTGATGTGATGAATCAGTTTGATTTAGAAGGTCTAAGACATAAACGTGTATTTTCCAAATTTATTCCAGGTTCGTCTCTGTTCCTTCTTCTGTTCTACACTGCTGTTGTAGAACAAAGGTGTGTGAGAAAAGGGTTTGACACAATATCCTCTACATTCAATTCAAGTGACTCAAATAAATTATGCAGTGTTAACAACTTCAGACAGTTTTCACAGAAGACAAATGAGTGAGTTTTATGTCAAAATACATTAATGTTTCAAAAAGAACATTTTGTATTGGCAGGAATTGCAATCTTAAAAGCTGTAGAAACCACACCTTTCTCAAGCACTGTGATCAGTATTTCAAGGACAAATGAAGCTGCTAAGCAAAGCAAGAAATACTACCCAGGTTGTCCATACTCAGGTTGTCCATTTATTAGAAGAAGTATTTCCACTGACATGAACATAGTGTGCATTGACAAGACTATCTTTGGAGGATAAAATAGTCATAGTCTCCATGGAAATAATGCATACCAAAGAGCAAAAAACCAGGCTGAAAATTTTGGAGTTGGATTTTTGATCTGGTTTGGTTTCAGTTTTTTACAGAGATAACAGCTCTATTATGTGCCTCTTAGAAATACTTACAGTCTCCTTTGTGACATCAAGGTCTAGTGACCCTTAAAAGACTTTTAAGTTTAGACCTTTAGGTCTAAAGTACCTGAAATTTTCATGTATCTCCCTGTGGCAGATTAATATAAGCTTTACAAGACATCTACCTAAAGCAAATGATGTGTAAATAATTTCTGTTATGGTTTGTGTTCTCTCCCAAATAACTACCTGAGTGTACAACTTGGTGGTTGGCCCTGCTTCATTTTTACCCTTTAAAAAGAAAGAAAAAAAAAGGTCTATTAAGATTTCATAAACTCATCAAGTCCAAGGGCTATTTTTAATAAGTTGTTTGGGTTTGTTTTCAGTCCTGATGGAATTAATCATATTTACTTTAGATTTTAAATCCTCACCCCCTTCTGTGGAGCCCAACCACAAAGTACAAACTAAGTTGCCAGGATTTGGGGGGGTCATTTTAAAAAGGTACTGTCAAAGGCTCAGCCAATTTACATAAGCTACCTATTCCTGTGGAAAAGGATGTGCCCATCTGAACCCAGTCAACAAGACTTATCTCACTTCCACCAGCATAAATGTAGCTGGACTCCACCAATAATGCTTGAGGTCAATGATTTCCATACCAGCTTACTTCTCAGCTGCACAGTCAGAAACAGCAGCAAAACATTGGTTTATTTCTGCTCCTAATATTTAACTCTTTTTCACCTCTTACCTGGACTTCTGACTCCCTTTTGTACTGCATATTCACAGACTGCCTTGCTGTGTTGGAAGATAAATGCAGAAAAAGGAGCTACTGCTTTGCTATAAGGCAAACAATACCTAATCCTATTTATTTTCTTCTTAAAGTACTGAAGGTTTGGCTCCATCTTATATTCTCTGCCTTCAGTTTGTGAAAAATAACAGTTGCATAAGGTGTGAATAATATTGCGTTATATAAATATCTTGTAGTATATGAACATGAAAGTGTATATTTATGGAGCGAAAAATGCGTAAAAAGCTAATTGCTTTCTTCCACTTTAACTTAGTGGGAGTTTTCTCCAACAGTTTTTAACTATACTCTTTAAAGCTTAACTGTTTTCCAGGCGGATTTGGGAAAAGCTGGCAAAATTCCTTGAACCTCAAACCCCACAAAAAGAATATTATTTCTCCTCAGTTTCTTATGTCCTCACAGACATGAGCTACTTAAGTAGTCTTCTGCTATCATGCTGCTTGTCAAATTATTAGTGTTGTATCTGAAATTTAAACCAGTAATGAGCCAAGGAGGCCTGGGAGATATATGCCATGGTAACAATATCGTGTTGATGCTGCATTCTAGTATTCCCTAGTTGTTACAGCAGTGGTGGCTAATTCTATGTCAAATGGAGTATTTGCTATTAAGCTGACTTCCCTATGTTCCTTTACACAGCATTGTGGAAGTCCTTTATTTTCCAACTGGGTTGTTTTCCTTTGGTGTTGCTTTGTTAGTGAGTATATGCCTTCTGTTTTGTGCATGCAAAAAAGCTAAAGCAGAAAGCCAAGATAAAATTGCAATAATTACTATTCTGTACTTTTATTCTCTGAAGGGACTAGCTGATATAAGAGATTTGTAAGAGCTTTTATATGAAAGATTTCTGAATCCAGCATAAGGCAGTTGTCTACTGTTTGCCCATAATTCTGCTCTTTTTTTTGATTTGTTCTTTTATGCTTAGTTTTTGCTTATTTTAGAAGGGATACAAATTTTTAAAAGAAAATATTATTTACTCTCAGTGCTGTAGCAATGTCTGATGTAACTTAATCTAGTTGTTTACCAAGGCAAGACAAAGTGGTTTAAGTGTGTCCCTTGCTACTGCAGGCAAGATGAACCTGTCTTCCAGAAGACTTGCCTTTATCTTTCCCTTCAAATGTTCATGTTTTGCTGAGGTACAACAATAAAGAAGCCAGCCTGCAATGTCACCACCTCGAGGTATTTCCATGATTTCATTAAAATGCACCTTTCTGAAAACTCAATCAAGATTACTTTTCTCCTTAGCAAGACATAAAAATGCTTTTGAACAAAACAGAAAGGAAGAGGCCAAACTAAAAGCTGTGGCTCAAATTAGTTTTGAAAGCCAAGGAAGTGAAACCGCCTTGGGACCTCTTCCATGCATGATTTTTATCTGTCTGTAGAAGTATGGATAGCAGCTATTTGTTACAGCACCTATTTATCACAGAAGCAGCCTTTCCCTGGTTTTGATGACTTTATTTCCCAACAGAATTACCCCCTGACATAATGCACTGACAAAACTGCAACTCTACAACAACCCAGTGCAGAACACACATTTGCACTACCATCAGAGAAGTTTCACTGTTACATAATTTATTGGCACAGGCACAAATTAACCTTGCAAATAAGAAAAGCCAAAGATGAGAGAGACAAAGAGAAGACAGGATGCTTCAGGTCAATTGCAAGCAACTTTAATTAAGCTTTCCTTTGATTTCTGCACTTGTTTCCCTTTCTTCTTGCATTGAAAGGAAAACCTCCTATGGCTGCTGCTCTACACTGCATTCATCACAGGGGTGACCATGGGATCATTGAACTCAAGGCCACCAACACTTGAACCAAGCCAAAATGCAGTAAGATATGAAAGCTGACACCGGTCTGTACCACCTGCCTCCACTTCATGAGCCGAGACAGTGAGTTACCTTAAGGGGAGAGGTAGGAGCTTCAGCAGAGGTAACCCTGAACAGGCACCAGATAACCCCAGAGACTCCAACCAGAGCGAAAGAGACTCTTCTGGAGTCTGTGGAGCATGCAAAATGTGTCATACTGTAAATCACAACTCTGTGGCAGTTGCTGTGGTAACCACACCTTTTTAAAAACCAGTTGGCAGATAAAACATTTATACACTCTCACACCCTTCCTTTGCACATAGGTGAAGGCTGCAAAAGTGTACATCCCTCATTTGGCATAGGCTTTTATTTTCCTTCCATGAATTCTCTACCACCATCTCCCCAAGTACTCAAGACAGGTCTGCAAAGAAGGAGATACAGACTGGTTTCCCCAGTTTCACTTTACAGTAGTGAATAGCGGTAGCCACTCAGAAAAAAACTCCAGCTTTCATCTTTTATTGCCTTTTTCTCCTTTCCCAATTTTCTCAAGATTATAAATGCATTGTTCCTAACTTGAATTTCAGCTGAGCTGTCTTGTTTGTTTTGATACATAAACAGTTCTTTTTCATGAGTTTACAGAAAAAATGTTACCATATCAAGGTGCTGGTAGGATGCTTTATTACTTTTATTATTAGAAGGTACTATGTTAAATGTATCAGTACAATTCCCTATCAGCTAAAGAATCTTCCATAACATAATAAATACTAATGCTTGCCCCACAGAGGACAAGTGTAGGAACTATATTTGAACTTGATCCCAGTTCACTCTAAATGACTTAGTTTGGCATGAAGAAACCCCTAAGAGCATTTGGTGTTCCACTTAATGGAACCGTCATTGCAACCTCTCCTTTGACGTTTCTCTTGGTGTGCTGAATCTGCTCTCCTCCAAATCACTTTAAAAAGACAGAAATGAAGGAGAAACTCTGGCAAAACCATTACCAAACCCAACCATTAGGTTGTACAAGGACACAATTAATGAGCAAACATTTCTGTTACACTGAAGTATCAGAAGTTTGTCCTACAAGAGAATTCATGATACCCCACAAGCCAACCTAACACAGCTGAAAAGCTTATGGACGGATTGTTCTACATACACAAAATTCCTATATGTTCCCAGGAATTCTGTGTGTTCATTAATGGATGAATTATCACAAAAGCCTCATGGCTAGCTGCTGCTGAAGGCTGGTTCGGTGTACTTGACTAGGCCTGAAAACACAATACAATAGATTACAGGCTCATATGTAAAATGGAATTCTAAACACCAAGCTCAAGATGCATAGATTTTTAG
The DNA here is from genome assembly GCA_013397725.1 of Rhagologus leucostigma. Taxonomy (NCBI): domain Eukaryota; kingdom Metazoa; phylum Chordata; class Aves; order Passeriformes; genus Rhagologus; species Rhagologus leucostigma. The sequence goes on from VZTD01005870.1 coordinate 2,402,631, forward strand.
CTTATTGTCCTCAGGCTCTCGAAAACAGAAAGCTTATCTGTGGTGTCATGGGGTCTGTATAATACTCCTTACTATTAATCAGTATTAAGTTAAAAGGAAGAAAAACCCAGTCAATGGTACACTGCTCCTTAAGAAAATCAAACTACAGCAAAACACAACCCCAGCCATTTCTATTTTTCTTAGGGGGAAAAAGCATGACAGAAAACCAGAAAAGCATGCCCTGTGCCAATCAATAGAAATATATTAGGAATTTATGTAAAAGATGCCTTACCAAATAGATGTCTTACTGAAGTTGAGAGTAACACCTTACATACATGGTTGTTCACCACTATCAGACACTATTTGTGACCAAAAAAAGAACTATCAGAGATCAAGATACTTGCAGAACCAGAACTGAAATTGAGGGTTTGGTAGAACAAAAGCACTGGAGGTTAAAATGCTGCCATGGCTCATACAGCATCTGTATGCTCACGCATGAGAATTCAGGACCTAATTTATTTTCTGATGATATTTACAGAGAGGAGGCAAATTTGAACCAATATTGTCATTACAGTTTCCTCATTTTGAAGGAAGAAAAGAAAGCAGCCAAAGCTGTTTCTAGCCAATACATGGGAAGGAGATAAATGTGCATTCCCACCGCCAGTTGTGCCAGTGGAAGGTGGCACCTCCTTCCTGCCAGCCCACCCAGCTGTTCACTGGCAGCCAGTGCTGGGGATCTCTGCCTTCCTCAAATCCCCTTCCATCAAAACACACGAAGACCAATCTTCACAGCTTGAACCAAGAGAGATCATTTTGCTTGATTTGGAAGGCTTGCTCACTTGTACAGCCCAGCCAACAAAAATTAGGGGGAGTGACACTGGCATGGGCTGGGGAAAACAAGACAGGTTAGCTGGCAGAGGTTTCCTGCCTGCAGTTTGAGTGTTGGTGAGATGACTACTCTTTTTATTTTTTTTTAATTTCTTAAACATAAAGTATTTCTCCAAATTAACATCCAGAGTTAATCGAATGTTGAGAAACAGTATTGAGGATTATATTACAGGGAGAGTATCGCCTATCTTTTTAAAAGGGTAAGGACATGTCAGTGAGCCAGGAGCTCAGGGGATGATATTCTGTTCAGGAAAGATGGTGCAGCTTCACTGACTTTGTCCTTTAATGTCTACCTACAAGGATCTTCTGCATTCTGCCTGTATGATAGATGATCATTCCTCAACCACTATGGGAGGTGGTTCTCATTATCCTTATTTCGTATGGTACACTCCCCAAGGCATTTATATTATTTCCCCTAAATCTGATTAAAAAAACAGCAAAAAAAGAGGCCCAAAATCCAAAAGCAAACAAATCCCACTCTTCAACTGTTTGCCACAAATCAAGACATCTAAAACAGCAATAAAAACCTTTTTTCAATTATACATTATTACTGTTATGCTCTACTCATTGATTTTATTAGCAGAGAATTAAAGCATATTATAAGGTTATTTGCGCCACTTGCAAAGCTGGGAATTTTATCTTATTCATCTCTTGATTGTGTAACTATGTTTACTTTCAGTGTAACCACATTTGCTTTCATCAGGAGGGAGTCTGGCTTATTACCTCAAATGCTATTGCCATAAACTAAGTGCACAAAAATCCCAGTAAGAAATGCCTTCTGCCTTTCATAAAACAGAGATTGTTTTGAGCTAATGAACTTGCTGTTAGTGGAAAAGCAAAAAAGATAAGAAGGAATAGCGTCCTTCAAGGAGGAAACAAAGCTTCCATACATGTTGCCATAACACTTTTCTACAAATAATGATTTCTGTCTATGCTATCCTAGACATCAAAAGCACTTCTCATGCTGTTGCTATAACAAAGCACCCTGCTTCTACAGTGGGAAAGATCTTTTACCCCCCTTTTTCACTAGTGGTTCATATGCAGCATATCTTCAAAGCCCCGTTAAAGCCTGAAAAACACAGCACTTACTCACTGATGATTCCTCTATTGATTCAAAGGCATTCAAGTTATTATTAGTCTCCCTCTATGGATGCATCATCACTAGTACTAGCTGACTTCCAGTGGTAATAGTCCACCTCTGTGAGACTGAAATTGTCAATATCTCAAATCAAAACAGTTGGCTTGAGACCAGATTAGATCAATAGAGCTGATGGATGATACACACTCCCACCCCACTTAGATTGGTAATATAAGCAATTTTAATGTTTTTTCTTCGTTATGTAGTTCCTGCAGCCCAGTCATTAACACTCGGGGATAATTGGGGTTGATGGATTATTGAAGTGAGCATTGTGCAACTGAACCAAGGTGACTCTTTCCCCCCCACACTTGTCTCCAGCCCTTGTTAGATGTAGTACAACCTGAGCAGCTGTGGTGTTCAGCCCATGCCAGGTATGAAGCAATTCATCTCTCTTTTGCTTTGTGATCATTACAGCAAGTCAATGCTGCTGCACACTTAAGCAGGACAGAAGCAAAAGGCAGGGACAAAATAGACAAGGAATAGAAGAGATTGTAGGGTAGAAAGAAAAGTCTACCATCAGCTACTGTGTTCCTTGTCATGTTCCTCCTCGTTTTGTTATTATTAGCTTGCCCTCCCTTCGCAGGTTATGGCACCCTTGAAGTTTCTATGTAACTATTTATGAATTAGGCTTATTCTATAACTCTTCTAACAGTTTAGGAACAACATAGGGTATCTGGAATCCTGCTGAGCCTGAGAGGTAACTTAACTAGACTGAATGGATTAGAAAAGAAAATTTATTTTTGGCTGAGTATAAAAGGTAGTTTCTGAAGAATGAGGAACTGAGAAATGTCATTGTGAAACGAAATGACTTCTGATGCAAAAAAATTTCCTTTTTCTGCTTTTAGATACAATAGTTATGGGTTTTCTACATTTTAATACTTGATTGTTTTTTCCTCCAAAGAAAAAATCACTTAGAATCACTATTTGCATCATATACTGACAATTAACGATTACATGTAGCTATTCGACTGATACAGTTATAGGTTAGATGTTATCAAGCTGTGGAATTATGTTAGAAGTAAGTGCAGAAATACCTGCGGCACTAGGAATATCTGCAACAGCTGACACACTGCCTCTAAAAAAGGATTTTGTACAAGAAAACTAACAAAAAAATTTAAAAAACCCCAACTTTCCCAATTTTGGAGGCTCAAGGGGTCTATGAAGGCCTAAACCAAGCCAACTCAAACTCAGATCCTCCTTCAACTGCTGTAAAAACAGCTTTGGATGCTTTGAAGTCCATGACCTAGTCACAGCTTTTACTTGGGGTTGAAGTTCCAAGTCACACTACAAAAGATAATCACAGAAACAAAATAGTTGGGACTTAGGATGAGCATCAACTCCTCTCCAACAGTGCTCAGGTTCAGACCAAAGAGTGTCATATACTTAGGAAATCAGATTTCACAAAAGCACTGGGCTACATTTGCCTGCAACAAATGTTTCCATTGAGATACCCTTTTAATTTGTAATATGACTAATTTTTAAATAGAACCAAGGTCTGCAAGAACAAGTCCTTTCATCTCTAAAACTTAAACCTCAATTTTTTTTTCTCCTGTCTTCTTGAGGACACTGCCAGCCACTTTCCTCAACACTTTAATGCCTTAGAGCACCCTTGATCCTGTTCCTATAAGAGCACTGCTTTTTTAGTCTTATGCAGACATTTAAAAATGTAGCATCTTATCAACATACTATGTATGGAGTAGGAAGTTGAGAAGGTCTTCTCTCCAGAAACCTTCTCTACTTCTCAGTTTTCTCTGCTGAATTCAACATCAATAGCTTTCCACAGAATGGCTTGCCATTTTAATGTAGTTGTAAGATCACAAGCAGCAAAGATCTTCTAACATGAATATAGAGCTTTTCTCTTCAATCAGCAACAACCCCCACCAAGGCCTCTGTACTTTTTTTTTTTAAATTTTTGATGTGTATTTCAGAACTGAGAAATCAAAGTCAATGCCTTTCAAAATGAGGACATTCATAGCTCCAAAATTATTTCCTTTCCGGACTTCCATTTTCAAATAAAAATAGAAGAGCAAAATTTATTTTTACAGCAGAGGAACAGTCTCTGTTCAGGGGTAGAGATTTTTTTTATTCAAACATCTGAAAACAAACATCTGACTCCACAGGGAAGGCCGAACTACAGAAAAATATTAGTTCAAAAGACAAAAACAAGAAGTCGTTGCCGGCAACTGGAAAAAGGAAGCTGAACAGAGAATATTATGCAGCTGATGCTAAAACAAGTCCTGCCAAGCCCCAGCAGTAATACTTCGCATTCCACAGGTTGTGTCCTCAGAGGCATTCAATAGCGCACACCGGAAATTTCTGCATAGAACCAGAGCTCCCACTTCAGCCTTGGAGTGTTTTACTTCAGTCATAACATAATAACTCAATTTTATAGTGCACTTTGACATTGTAGAAGAAAGTAATTTACAAACAGGGGGACTTGATGTGCTCCAACAGGAAGCCTGCTACCTCATAGCTCCACCTGATTTATTAATTTCAAAGGACAAAGAGAATGGCAACTGCAGCTGTAAAAAGTGTTTTATTCTCTTTTCAAAGTCTACCACCCTTTAATGAAACTAGAGAGAGAGAAACTTTCAATGACCGTAACACACTAAGATGCACTCTACACCTCAACACATCCAACACCCAGAGTAGTGGTGGCAACACTCATTCAGGCCCTACCTTGAAACAGCTTATTTTGTACTGTTGAAAAACATTTATGTATCAAAATGATGGGTGAAAATATCACCAGCAAAATAATTTCCTGCAAGATCCCAGAGTAAAGTGTTTCTATACAATGCCAGCAGTGGGTTCTGCTGTTCAGCCCTTCATATCCAAACAACATCATTCCTATCATTATCCCCACCACAGTGTACTGAAATAGTGATTTCAGTGGCATACAGGCATGTATTATGGTCTTTTTTCAATCTCTTTAATAGTGGAATCGAAGCCATTTTGCTGTCTGATCTTTCTTACTGGCTTTGTTGTTTTTCAGCTCTTAAGTCAGCCATCAACATCCTTGAGAAGCAGTTCCCAAACAAGCAATATATATGTGTGAGGTCTCAGAGCTGACTGGAGATTACAAGGCTGTAAACATTCATCGCTAGTGTGGTACGGTTTTATGTTCCTGCTTGGTTAGATCTGGGTGAAGCTATCCTTATGCCAGTAAACAGCCTCCTGAAGTCCTCCTGAGGTTAAATAACTTCTAAAACTGACTCTGCATCTTGTCCCTTTCATCTACTACTTCAATTCCTCTTAATTTTTATTTAAAAGAAAATGCTAAAATTTCAGAAGTTTTCAGTGCACTCTAAGTTTTATGCATAGTGAAGTTTTCTTATCCATCTGTTTTAATTTTCTTTTACAGAAATGTTGGCCCAAAAGGGATCTATTTATTCCACCTTGAGTAAAGTAGCTTGGTGTGTGCAATATTGTCAAACTGTACGTCATATGGAATGCACAATCACTATGCAGTATCGCAGTCAGCACTAACAGGCTATTCAAATTCTTAACTACCAAATGTCAAATACTGTCCTCAATATCCAGACTTGTTCCCAGCTGCCAGAACTATAGACAGTTTCTCCTTAGCCAACTCTTTCTCCATCTTTTCAGAAGCAAGGAAGAGATCAGCAAGAGTCAAGACAACGGTTATTACTCCCTAGAGAGATATAACAGAACCCAAATTTTACTAAGTTCCTAATGAAACCTGATTTCTCTTCTTCCTCTTAAGAAAAGCTGAATGTAAACTTAGTTATATACAGTCTAACCTGCTCAACAAATAAAACATGCAATTTAGTGGCCTTTGTTGCAGCCATGGAGCTTGTGCTGGGATTTTTGATAACCCAGTAGTAGGTCCTCTCACAGAGGATAATTCCAAAAATCAGCTGAAAATGTAAAATTTCACAAAGTCCAAAGCTATAATTTGTCAGCCTTGATTTAAGTTCCTTCTCTCCCTCAGTGTTTCCCCCACTTTAACTATTAAGTTCCACTTCCAAGATTAAATTTTCATAATGACACTATATTTTTATAGCTCAATTTTCCTGCTTAGTGATTTCAAAGCAGAATATTTTCTACTGTTATTTTACTGAGTGTAAAGTCTTGCAAACTGTAGAGCTTTGGCCCCCTTACTGTTTGATAGTGCCAAAAACTGCAGCTTACAGACATGCCAAAAATATGTTGTCATATTCAAATAGCATCTTATGTTTAGCATGATCATTCCAACATAGATAAAATTTTGGGCAACAATTGGCACCTTTGTGTTCAACTTCAAACAACACCAGAGAAATCTGCATTGTAGACAAACATTTACTGTTCTCTGGGATCAGAGGCCTATTCAAGGTCAACTGAGCAACAGATTTGAAATAAGAAATTTTTTACTTTTTCTGGAAACCTTGGCTACATAGCTTGCAGTTTGTTGATTAGCAACATTTTATTGCCATGAAGTTATGCTAAAACCATGACAGACATTGCTGCTTCTGTATAAACAGGGCATGAGAAGTGATTGCTCTTCCACTCAGGCACAGCTTGATAAGGCACAAAAGAAATGAAAAAAGATTCCTATACTGCCATAAAAATAGCACATCACTTGCTTAAAAATTTTAGATAAAATTTTAAATACATGCAGAAAGCAGATAACACGACCTTGTAATGATTGTAATAATTATCAAGTATGCTTTTTGAAATTGTAATGCTAATGGTATTGGACCTTGAGCAGAGACTAAGCAAAGAAAGCAGCAATTGTAAAGCAATTAACCTTGTTCTACTGCTGTAACTTTTTAGGGTAATATTAAAAGCCACTTGCCATTTTAGACCTTTAGAGAATAATGAAAGACTAGGAGATGTTATTCACCCAAGAGAAAATTTTGCTTAAATGTGTATTTCCCTATCATTATTTGGAGTGATTGGATCCTACTTTGAGATCAACGAACAATCCTGTGGCGGTGTAAATGGCTGGTGAGATATTAAACTTTTGTTACAGGTCAGGTTATACCTTGTTTGGACTGGTGCATTTAACTCTTTGCATTAAATAGTTAGATAGCTTTAAAAGACAGCTAGACATATCACAGTTGAAAGGGCAACTGAAAGGGACTTCACAAACAGAGCACTCTGGCTTGAGAGTTTCCATTAGTATTATAAGAGAACCAAGTCAGAGAGGAAGCAGTAGAAATGGTATTGTTTGACCAAAGTAAAAACTTTGTATTTGGGAGGCTCTATACATAAGCTGGGATGAAATACACAACCATTTGCAACAAATCATATAACAAAGATTATTGTCAGGCTTGGAGAAGTTCCTCCAGTGCAAAGCATCTATACAGCCTGAGTTGGTGTCTCTTCTGCATCTCCCCTGATGACTTTGAGGAAAGAACAGATATAGCATTCATATAAAAACTGTGGAAAAAAGGAGGTATGTAGATGACACCAAGATGAAGAAGTAGCAAAATATTCTGGAGGACAAAGCCAGTATGACTATGATAAATTGGACAAGTGGTGCAAGAAGATGAAAGACACTAAAGAATGAAGTGATTGATTTTCTATTGCTAAATCTAACACCTAGCTACAAAAGGACCACAGCCTCCATGGACTGGAGTTTCAAGTGCACAAGAACTAAGTAGGAGTCCTTCTCACCATAACCACCATCTAATGTGGATGAAATTGGATAGATGTGCTGCATTTATGACAGGCAAATGGTCTGTTCTACTTCACACTGGTGACAACCATCACTGAGTCTCCAGTTTTAAGCACTACACTTAGAGACACAGGAAAAAAGAGAGTAAAATAAGACACCAAAGTGCTCATTCCTGTTGTAAGAGGGGTCACTAGTGTGAGGGGAGGCAGCTTGTTTGATACCTGAAGGGCTGACTCCAAATGTAGCTCCCATCTCTCCCATGCTTCCCTTTTCACCCAGCAGCAATGATCCATCTCCATCTTCAGACATGCTCCATCTCCCCTTGCCCTCCTGTGTCTTTGATCTCTGCATAGGAAGCGTTGAATTTTTTTATTTTCAGTTCTCATGTAAGTATGACTGTACTTGAACTGTATTTTCCAAACTGGAAATACGCATTGAAATCAAGGTGTAAGTCTGAATACCCCAGGTAGGTTCATATTGCTCAAATGATAAAAAGTTTTATGATTAGCAATGCTACTAACCAAAGAGATTAAATCAACAAACTGATATTATAGCCTTCTTGTGCCTAATCCCCAAAAAGGAGGTAGTTGTATATGTTGATGCAAATAAACAAATAGAAAACAATCTTCCTAGACTACTAGAATAACGGTTGGATTGCATACTGCTAGAAAGATAGTTTTGTGTTTAAAATTTGTCCAACACTTCCCTTGAATTGATATTCATTCCATATTCATCCAATCATGGCACTCATGTAAACAGCCTTGAGGGAAGAAAAAAAAAATTACCTAAGACACTCTGGTTCAAATATTTCAGTGCAGCAGCTTCCTATACAATTAGATTTTAATGCCTTGGGTCGAGTTCTAAATCAGATCAAGTTTTTTGTGTTGTTCTCTACACCATCAGCATTGTAATAAACACCCCTATCTTTGGATTTCATGCCATGATATTTCATTTAAAAAAAAAACCGAACCACTTTTCATGGAGCACTGTTACAATAATTCTATACTCTAGTTTAAACTCTGTATGAACAGCATTGTCAGCCTACATGTTCCCTTACTGCATGGCTACTCTGCTAACTGCTGAATTGCTACAGCAAAATAAGTTTTAAAAAGTTAAATCTTGCATGCCACATATTAATATTTTATGGTTTATATTCTTCTTCACTACCTTCCTATTGAAAAGGCATCATCCTAGCATATAATGACAGTAATTCTTGTTATGACCTTTGTCTGGCTTTGGTTGAAATATCTAAAACCACAACGGAAAAGTTTGTGTGTTCACTAAATAGCAGAATTCTGCAGGGCCTTTCAAATAACTATATTCCATTCAGTGATGCCATTGAGATGTGAAATGCATGCACTTCTTTAAACTATAAAACAACCTATGAGATTTGTTTTGGAAGAAAAAAAATCTTCCATATCACCACAAACTTTTTTGCTTCTCTTCATGTTTGAGGTTTTTTATATCTTTATATATGTAGAAGAGCAGAGTCCAAGACCACCATGAACCTCTCTGTGTTCGTGTTTCAAGGAGCTAGTGTGACTCAGGTATTACACCAGCATTTCCAGAAGGAGCATTTGTCTACTTCTTTTTCTAAATTCAATGTTGATCTAAATTATGGTTATGAGCATCTTCAGAAAAAAAAAAAATCAGGAACAAAGTTTTGAGAGGGTCAGTGTTCACCTTTCACTCTGCCCCACTTTTAAAGATATCCACTGCTCCCACATCAGAGTGGTTTGATGCCTCCCTGGGAGGAAGTGAGACAGAAAAGTGGGTGGGATGGGAAATCAAACACATGACCTCCAAGTCCAGGGCCAACTGGCTCAGTCCCTAGACTGAATTTTTCAGGTGTGAACCAGTAATGCTTCTCCACAGGGAGGTAGTGGAGAACTTTCTTTTTCCTGTCTGTCCTCCACCTGTGGATGTGCTCTCTAAACTTTCGGCAAGTCTGTAGCTACAACATAAAGAACTAAAGATAGTAATGTTTTCATTAGCTTCACCCTGCCTTGTATAATTTGATCCAAACTGCCAATACTCCAGGGAGCTTGAGCACACACTGATTCAGAATAAGAAACGACGCTTTATGAAGGTGGATGCTTACCTTATCACACAGAATAGCTAGGGTTGGAAGGGACCTCTGGAGATCATCTAGTCCAACCCCCCTGCCAAGGCAGAGTCACCTAGACCTGCTGACATAGGAACACATCCAGGTGAACTTTGAATGTCTGGACTCTCTCCAGTATCATAGAATGGTTTGGGTTGGAAGGCACATTAAAAATCACCTGGTTCCAAACCCCTTGCCATGGGCAGGGACACCTTCCCCTACACCAGGTTGCTCAAAGCCCCAGCCTGGCCTTGAACACTTCCTGGGATGAGGCACCAACTACACCTTTGGGCAACCTGTTCTAGTGCTTCACCACCCTCACAGTAAAGAATTTCTTTCTAATAGCTAATCTAAACTAGTTTAAACTTCAGTACCTAATCTTTTCCGATTTAAAGCCATCATCACTTGTGCTGTCACTACATGCCCTTGTAAAAAGTCTTTCTCTATCCGTCTTGTGGGTCCCACTTTTGGTAGTGGAAGGCCAAAATAAGGTCACCCCAAAGCCTTCTCTTTTCCAGAGTGAACAATTCCAATTCCCTCAGCCTTTCTTCATAGGAGAGGGGCTTCATCCCTCTAATCATCTTGGCAGCCCTCCTCTGGACTCATCTCAACAGGTAAATGCCCTTACTGTGCTGGGGACCCCAGAGCTGGATGCAGTATTCCCAGGTGGGGTCTCACCAGAGCAGAACAGAGGAGCAGAATCCCCTCCCTTGCCCTGCTGGCCACGCCGCTTTTGATGCAGCCCAGCATATATTTGGCTTTCTGGGCTGTGAGTGCACACGGCTGGGTTATGTCCAGCCTCTCATTCACCAGCACCCCCAAGTCCTCCTCAGCAGGGCTGCTCTTGACCTGTTTATCCCCCAGCCTGTGTTGATACCCCAGGTTGTCCTGACCCAGACAGAGCACCTTGCACTGGGTCATCTTAGAAGACATGAGATCCCCATGAACCCACTTCTTGAGCTTATCCCTCTGAATGGCATCCTGTCCTTCAGGTGTGACTATGTCTCTCTTGTACTGCGGAGCAATGGGACACAACACTACTGGTTCTCCACAAGTGTTTTTGCAGTACTAGGCCAATATATGCAGAATGTGGCAAGTCTTCTGCCATCTTTTCTGACTTTCTTATGTGAATGCTGCTTATAGCCTTCTAGTTTACCTTATGGTCTTACTCTTTTACACAGTCATTCAGCATTTGGGCTGAGCAAGTGTAACAAGCTCTAACAGACACTGAATATCTCACTGTATCTGTCACTGACTTTTTTTTTTAAATAGATCAGCCTCTGTCCTTGCATTAAGCAGAACATGGAGATCTTTCCATTATGGTTTTCTCTAGCAATACAGCAAGAGGTTTGCTATGTTTGCTGTTGCTCTTAAGCACAATGGCATTTTACAGAAAGCTGCACTGCACACAAGAACACTGGAGAGAAGTCAGGGCCTTCTCAAGAAAACTCACAAATAAAACATTTAAAAGAATAGCTGAGAACAAAAAGAACCAGATACCGGGTAACAGCTAGTTGAAATGCTGCTTTATTTTACAATTCTCTAATGAGGTTCACTATAACACAGTGACTGAAATAACTTTAGGTAATGGGACTACCGCTATTAATCCACTTATAAGGAAGCTGTTCATTAATTAGGGTGGACAGAGCAATCACAGGGTTGCTGAACAAAAGCAATACCAATTCACACTGTTGACAAGTATCTAATTAGAAATTAATGGCAGAAAACTGTCCAAATATATAAGCCCCATCTATCAGAGAAGCACATAGCACAGGTGTACATAATGAGAGAATCTAACACATCCATCTTCAAAATAGATTCAGGAATCTGTTTTAAAAACATTAACCCTTCATTACACAACTAGCTCAAAGCATAAACCATCTCCTGTTAAAACCATCTCATTACTTCAATTTTAAGTGCCTTGTAAACCTCCAAATTTTTGCTTACTTGAAGATTGACAACCCTAAATCCACCAAACAATAAAAAAGTCCAAACCCCAGCCTGGAAACCAAACCCAAACCAAACAAAAGCAAAAAACCCACCCGAACCCATGAGCACACAATACCCAGGAGTTATCAAGCATTCTGAACAGAGATTGTCTGCAAAGAGGATTTTTGGAACCTTTCAGTGTTTTCCTGTACAATAAGGAGACTATAAGTCTAACCCAGCTTATTTAGGAGATGCTTTTGCACCTTGGGACAAGTATGCTAAGAAAAATTATTCATGCAAGACTAACCTAACTAGTTGAACATGTGCTTAAATATCTGGATTTGTTTCAGTTTTTGTTTAAACTTTGAGAAAGTTGAATATCTGACAGTGGTATTTTCTGTCATCCATCGCAAGCAGGGCACAACAAACACTTCACAAACAGTTTATTAATCTGGAAATGCTGATATGCTTTGAAGATTGAAAGACCAAGGGCTTGACAAGCAAGCATATTGCAGTGCATATCTTACCTCCTCAACAATTTTTTATTTTTTAATAATAAGGCGCATTTATTAATCCCATATCTCCTAACACATCATGTGGAACTAAATAATTAGTGCAGTATCTTTCATAAGCTATGTTAATAAACCCTAGCATCTCTCTGCACGCTTTGGGAGAAATTCAATATGCAAAAGGACTTAAACTTTCAAAGAACATTTGAGGAATTCATGTCTGAGGCAATTTGTCTTCCCTCACAAAAAACCTTAAGCCTGTCTTTCATTCATGATGTCCTAGAGAAGGAAGGAGACCTGACTTGACCTCTTTGCAGGGTCTGTGTTCTGGGAGTGTGACTGGGCCAGACAGCTCACCTTTGGGGACAACAAAGGTATGTTTATTCCCTCGAGGTGTGCTAGCCTTCTCAAATAGGGCAGGGATCTCTATCCTTCAAAAGCCCTAGACACTGACAAAGCCAAGGTCCATCAGGAAAACAGTATATATTGACAGTGTTCATGACTTCAAGACAGCTTGAGGCACATCTCCCTTGCTCATACTCAAGGTACACTTTCCCACACACAGCTAGAGGAATGTACTTGTGAGGAGTAGGACTTTGGCATTCTCTTGATCCCTCTCCTGGCTTTGTTCCTGTGACAGATTAGAATTTGCAGCAAATGACACGGGCATAAGGCACCTGTGGTGAGGCACCTGAAGAGTTTTGCAGATCACTTGGACTAGGCAACATTTTCTGGCTATATTTTACATGCAGATGTTTGGGTGCTCAGCCCCAGAAGTTTTCAGTTTGTCCTCCAGTTTCCTAGGATGAACAAGAAAGGGTTTGCTTCTTTTTTAAACTAAACTTTTCTTTTTAGTAGGTGTCTGTGTTCTGATCTTCAGCTGTCCAGAACTTGTTTCTACTACTGCAATAGACAATTCTCACAAGCAGAAGCAGCCTCTGGCATAAGGGAAGAGCAACACCCAGGCCAGATTCTGAAGGTGGCAGGCAGGTAGCCCATACCCATTTGGAGGCACAGACAGACCCCAGCTGCATCCCACAGAGCACACAGCTGCAGTGGCACTCACTTGGTTATTTCTGAACCCTTGGCTCAGGTACTGGCTTTCCATCTATCTGAAGGAAAAAGCTGACAAGCTGATGTTTTTGTTTCAGCTGAAATAGAAGAAATTTTTGTCTATGTATCTGGTACAGTGCTATGTTATGGGTTTAGTATGAGAATAATGTTGATAACACACTGATGTTTTAGTTGTTGCTAGGTAGTGCTTCCTCTGAATCAAGGTATTTTCAGTTGCCCAGGCTCTGCCACAACACCAGGAGAGAGCAGAGCCAGAACAGGTGACCTGAACTGGCCAAAGGGATATTCCATGCCATGGAATCTCTTACTAAATAAAGTGGGGGCAATTGGCTGGGAGCCACAGCTCAGGGACAGGCTAGGCATTGGTCAGTGGTCTGTGAGAAATTCTATTGTGCATCACTTGTTTCTCTTGGGTTTTATTCCTCCCTTTTCACCACAGTTTTTTTTGTTTGTTTATTTCTATTATTAAACTTATATCAACCCACAAGGATTACCTTTACTTTCTGATTTTTCTCTTCACCAGGGAGGGGGGCAGTGAAGAAGCAGTTGGTGGTACTTGATGGGCAGCTGGGCTTAAACCATGACAGCTGGGTAACTTCTCCTAGCCTGGAGGCCAAACCACTCTGAGGTTAGCTGAGTGCCACTTATGCTGTAACCCAAATGCAGATTTTACAGCTTTTTACCTTGTTTACAGAAGCATGCAGTAGGAAGACACCCAGCTTTCCAGCACTGTTGTTTACAGACATCTTTAATCAAGGCCAGTAAGTTAGTTCCCCCTTGCTGTGCTTTGCACATATTTTGCAGGCTACAGAACGCAGTGACCCCCTGTCCTGGCTTTGTGATACTTGGTTACAAGAGAACCAATGCAGGCTTGTCTCCCGCTTTCTGAAGCTGAGCAGAGAAAGAGAAACCTGTATTTTCCTTACTACTCTAACCCATACTTCTTCATGCTTGAAATTAAAGGTGGGGGAGGAGGCAGAGGGAAAACAGACAGACCACTAACTGTGAATGTGGTCTCACCAATTTACTTTTTGCATTAATGTGAACATTTCCCTCTGTTTAAGTGCCATACAGCTTTACTTCATTATTTGCAGCTAACTGTGATGACAGAAGATAATGATTCTGCACTGTAAATTAGATCCTATTATATGAGTTGCTTCAGATGGGCATCTTGACATTAAGACAATGTTACATTTTTAGAAGTAGACAGGAAATTTGTTCTTTAACTTTGGAAACTGTAAGCAAAATTTTGCTTTTTCAAAATGCATGCGTTCATGAGTGGCTAAACAAATCAATTTCCCCACGGACATGCATCATTTATCAAATTTACTGGAGAATCTGATCCTGCAATCCCTGTCACACAACAGGCCCACTGAGGCCAGTAAGGTCATTCTCAGAGCTACAAGACCAGGCCTTTGCATTTGCTAGCAAACAAGCAAGCAAACAACTATTTTGCAGACTACACTGAATCCACTCTCCAGAAATATCTTGAGTTTCGAACAGTGACCTTTGGATAAGCCTTCACTGCTGATCTGTCCTGACAATTTGGCAATAACCTCCAATCTCAGCCTTTCAGAATTGCAAGTAGAGATTGAGAAGATGATCTATCTCCTACAGTATGAGAGTATGGTATATTTATCTCAAAGATGCAGCTCATCCTAAGAAAAAGGCAAAGCTAAAAAAGGGGAAGAGAAATGAGAAAAAGAAAGGAGATGACATTGAAAGGCAGTGGAAACAGACGGAATAGAACATGAGCTGCAGCCAGACACAAGAGCAGCGATGCTGCCCCAATCATTTATTGCTGGCTACGAGCTGTGGACAGGGGTGAAAGCAGGACTGGTTACACCCATTCCTGTGCGTAAGTAGTCTGACACCACACCAGCAGCTGCTACTATCAGGAGCAGTGTTAACCCAGCAAACCTTCATCTGCATGTGTGTTCTGATGTAATCCCTTGTACCTATTTATACTGGAATACCTGCATAAATTCTATTTGTACTACAAATCAGTGTAATTTGGGATAATTGTTTTCTTTCCCATTAAATCTTCGGGTGCATCTGAAAACACTAACTGAGACCTGCATAGTTAACAGCTATCCAGGCAGCACGTATTTCACTGAATTAACATCTCCAGGTGACCCAGCACTGTTCTTGAACAAAGACTGGTAGGATAAACATGGTCAGATTTATAAAGCTTCCTTCAGAGAAAAAGTAAGTCAATTCTCTATACGAGCAATGAAGACATAAGGGCTTTTGAAGAGTGCTCCAGAGTCCTTCAGCAAGTCACTGCCTGTGGAGCTCATCTTCTGAACGGCCCCAGAGGCCATGAAGGACAAGCAGCTGAATGTGAGCCAGCAGCGTGCCCTGGCAGCACAGAAGGTTGTACAGCAACCTTGAGCTGCTGGTATCAGAAGCACAATCAGCAGATCAAGAGAGGGGATGACCCCTTTCCTATAAGCATTTTTTTATATTGCATTTGGAATACTGTGCACAGATTTTGGGGCCCTCAACACAGGAGTTCAGCAAAGGACCACTAGGTTGGTCAGGGTTAGAGCACCTGCCCTCTGAGGAGAGGTTGAAGGAAAAAGGCATGTTCAATGTGCGGGCAAGATAGCTCCAGGAGCATCTAACAGGAGACCCTCAGTACCTATGAGGTTACCCAGTAAACGGAGGCATTCTGACCACAGTATTGCACAGTGGGAAGGCATTGGGCATAAGGAGAAGGGAGAGGCATAGGCTGGATTCAAATAGAGACTTTTGCACCCTGAAAATGGCTGTGCACTGATTGAGACTGGCAAGGGACACAGTGCAGTCTTGAGGTTTTCAAGACCGGAAATCCCAAAATAATCTGGTCTGATCACTCAGCTTGGAGCAGAAGGCTGGACCAGAGATCTGCTGAAGTCACTTCCAACCTCAGCAATCCATCCTACAATCCATTTAGTCTACAGTCCCCACGCTCTATGCAGTCTTTTTTCATGTGTCCATGAAGCATAAACTGACCTTGAAAGGCAACAGTACTCCAGCTTGTCACCCTCACAGCAACTCCACCTCCATGTCATAGTCCCACTGCTTACTCAGGGGAGGTCTGCTCAAGCTGTTAGCTCATCTTCCTTTGGGGTGCTCAGGTAGGTCTCCAATCTAGTAAATGCGGAAATACTTTGAAGTTGAGAACTGTCAACCCTGGATCAGAAGGGGTTCAGGCCCAGATCTCCTGCTTCCCAGAGAGGAGATGAACAGAAATAGGAACACCACCACTGACTGCTGTAGTGTTGGGTAGGAGATGAACACAAAGCTACCTGTTTCTCCAGCAAAACTGAGACTAATTGGACTTTAGGTCTGCCTCCAAAGCAAACTGGCTAATAATGAACAAGTATGACCCAAGCCTGGATTGTAAACTTTCCTCAGCAGTTGAAGAGAAAGATCTATTGGATTTGGGGGGTCATCACTGCCAGATGACACCATGAATGCGCAGAATGGAGAGCTTTCTTGGGTGCAGGAGACAAGATTTCACTTAAGATGGACTTATGCCCCCCTGTAGACAATCCATAGCTTTCAGTGGTTTGGGGTGGAGAAGCTGTCAAAATTCAGTGCTTATGGCACAGCAGATCTCTCAGAAGAAAGAAAAATCTCATACCTATATTTAGCAAGTGAGCAATGAAGCAAAATGGCATAGCAAATGCTGACGGTAGTGGTGAGGCTGTGGGGGTGGGAAGGGGGGCGTGAAAACTGGCAAGAGCTTCAGAAAAGCGAGTTTTGGTATTTAGATATAAGAGGTAAAGGCTAGATGCTCTGCAGCAGGTACTGAAATTCCAGTGCTGTAGAAATTTCAACATCATCTGAGCTTTCTCCCATCTCCCACCCCTCTGTCTTGTTTGAAAAATATTTACAAGGGGGTGAAAGGCAACCTTCAGACGTGTGACCATAGCTGTGTGCTGATGGTTTCTATAAATATGGGTTTGCTGAAGCACTAAACTATGTTCTGCTGCAGTATGGCATTATGGCTTCTGCTCAGCAAAAGCTGTTCCTATTCTCATTTCAGACCCCTGCTAGTGTTGGCATCTGGCTCTCAGCTACATGACTTTTTTGCCCTCCATCATCAGAGCAGAGAAAAGCAAATACTCTCAAGTAGAACTTTGGCTGTAAAGAACAAAGTTTGGGTTTGTAGCTCAGACTTACATAATGGAAGACAAAACAAAAGTGATTTTAAAAGTCTGATGAATCTAGACTTTATCTTGGGCACTGCAAATAATGTTGTGCTTAGTCATCATTCATTTTGTGGTTTTGTCTGTGTCCACTCAGTTCTCTGGAAAGAGAGCAGTGCAGACAATTTGCATTTTATTTACCCTCCCCCCTTTTCACAGCTTACTCCTTCCCTTTTTTCAATAGTCCTGCCACCTGCATGCATGTGGTAGACCCATTTGAAACCCAATTGCCCTGGGATACAAGCATAATTTTATATGCACAGCTCTTCAGTGGTGGCAGGAGGCTTGCAAAAAAGTGCATTTTTTTTTCTCCCACAAAATCATACCCCTTTTACACCTTCTCCATACTGCGGAGTGGCAAGTCCAGTTCTTGTTACAAAGAGAAAAACTTGGTTATCCTAAATATAGGAAAGGGGTTGCACAGAGCTATGTGCTAGAGTAATCATCTGTATTTTATACAGGTAGGCTCAAAACAAAATGGCCAAAACACCTAAAAAGAGTTTGCAGCTACAGTTATACAAAGAATCAGTAGCCAGGAAATATTTTTTTGCTTGGTTGCATCATCATCTTCCCTCGTTTAGAAATCAAATGAAGTCAATAAAGCATGCAAGTGTAAGACTCAAAAATTCCATTTCACTCCTCTTGTTCTTCTCTTCCCTTTTACCAGCACTAAGTACTCTATTTTTCCCCTTGTATTTTTCTCCTTTAAATGAAAGGTGAATTTGTTTATGTATTTATCTTAGCTTTGAGCTGTAAAACAAAAAAAAATTCAAAACAATATTTTTCACGCGCTTTGTTATAGAGCTTCTTCAATTCACACATTGTAGGTTCACAAAGCCTAAACTGATCACCATGCAGATTATTTCCGACTAAATCATATTGTGTGGTTCTGGATGTGTCCATCTGTGAAATAACCACACGCCTGACCTAGAAGCAAAACTTACTTCCAAATTCTATTTTTCTAAAAGCCTTCCTGCTTTGGCATCTATGCTGACTTGCCTTGGTAATTTGGGGAACAGCCAAGAGGGAGATCAGTTTGGTTTTTTCTTTTTAAATCTTCTTCCCAGAAGCATCTGTTTCAGACATTCCTGGAAAGAGGCTGTTGGACAAGATGAACCTCTGGTCAGACCCAGTACGGCTGTTCTGCATCCTCCAAGGGCAGAAGTTCATGTCACATTTAAAAGGCTCGCAGCCAAACAGCTCATTCCAAAGAGTGATGAGATATACACTTGAATCAAAATACGACACGGGCCGTGAAAGTCAAGAGATTAAAAGACCTGGTCAGGAACTGATAAAGACAGTGTGGATAGATATGTGCAAGGAGCAACCAAAAGCAACAGAAAGTGGTTGTAAGCAAGTGGTGAAAATTTGTTAATCCAAAAGTTTGGGATTTAATCAGTGAGAGCAGGTTTACTAATTAGACTTTAGTATTCCCTTCCTCCCAGTTGTGTTGTTCTTTTAATAAAACCTAATAAGCAACACAGTTTTGAAAATTAAATACAAAGGTTATAAGTACACCTATATATTTCAGATTTGTTCACGTTATTTTAATCTAGCAGCAAGGATTTATAGAGAAAATATAATTTGAAAGAAGTAAATAATGAAGAAAGCCAACAAAAGAAAAACAGCTCTACAAATTCAACATTGAAACAAGATGCCTTTTCTTAGCTGTGAGGATAATTAGACATTGAAAGAGCTTATCTGGTAGGTGGTAGACTCAGGCGAGGTTGGAGTCTTTAAAGATTAAATATCTAAAGAGACAACTCAATCCAAAGTGGGAAATAACCCCTTGAAGTCCATAACATAATAAAAGCCCCAAACACTAGATGACCAGAATAGTCTCTTATGACCATAAGATCTGAGCATTTAGATAACACTATATATTTCCTCCTCCAGTAACCATGCAGCAGACAGTTTCAGACACTTTGAAGAAGAAAGAACCTTTCCTTTCTCCTGAGCTTTGGATCATGCAGTCAGACAGGAGCTTGCAACCTCCATAACCCTGCAGAGAGATCTACGCTTTCTTCAGGCACCCACGTTCAGGGAGGAGAAAAGGCTCACCCGCTCTGTGTCACTGGAGGGACACACATCAGAACTTCCATGTGGCTCCTTCCTCTGCCAGGAAAACCAGCTGGCTGAAGGCTGGATTGGGCACTGTAGTCTCTAACTGAAGGGTATGTTGGTTTGGTTTTTTTTAAGCACACAGACTCCAGCATAATTCTAGTTCTCATACAAGCTGCATATGCCATTTCACCAACTTTCCTGCAGTTTTGGGAGTCCTGAGCATTGGGAACAGCCACACTTGGTCTCTGCCTGCAAGTTTCTTTTCCAGGGACCAAACCATACTGGGCTAATGAAAATACCACAAGTTAGGTCATCTGAGGGAAACTGGACAGCTTAAAGCTCAGAAGCAGTCAGGCAAGCCAACAGAGAGGTTTTTGTAATTTAAGACCTGGAAAGCCTTTTTAAGCTGCAGGTTTGCTTTTCCCTATAGCTTTCCTACGAATTGTGAGCAGAGCAGCAGCAGCAGGAAAGCACAGTGCTACTCTTGTGAATCACTCCCCTGTTTTGCTGCATCTCTATTTGTGCTTAACATATGACATTAAGGCCTTTTCAGAGTGTCTAGAATCACAGAGCAAATGACAATATCTCATCAAACAGTCTCCCAAGTATATAAATAACATTTCATACAAGTCTTCCCATAGAATACATTTACATAACTTTAAAATAAAAAAGCACACAAAAATTTACCTGCCTCACACTGTTCTTCAAAACAGTAAAAAAAAATTCTATTCAAGACTTTTGGGAAAATGAGTGAGTATGTGAAAGACTAACATGCTGTGAAGCAACTGTTCTCCTGGAGCTACTGGGGACCTACAGATATTTTTATCCATTAGAGCTATGGATTTTTTCTTGCTACTTTGGACGAGGGCCACTGTCAGGTCCAGGTTTTGCTTTCATAACAGATTCAGGCAGCAGTCAGCCCAAGACTCCACTTTCTTTTCCAGCCATATCCCTCAGCACATCCCCAGGCAAGGGCAGAGTTTGGGAAAGCTCATGGAGCTATCAAGGGACAGAACTGACACACATTTCATTTCATTTCATCAAGGGCTGACTAGGTACAGGAAAACATTTATGCCAACGGTAACGGAAAGCTCTATAAAACAGAAGCTGTTTATCTTGAACCAAAAAATATTAGAGGATAGTTCTAATTTAAGCATCTTTGACACTGGAACATCTTATTGCCTCAATGTCCAGGTTTACATCTGCCTCGATTTCTGTACCTCCTCTAGGCCGTACTGCTGCTGGAGCACTGGCCTGTCTTTCCACAGCAAGATGAATTCCAGTGCAAGCCAGCTTATGGCACTATTCCAGCCTCAGCAGTCTCATGCCAAAGCTCATGGGACATTGTCCTTGGCAAGAACCTCACAGAGGAGCCCCCTGACAAGAACAGCTAAATAGGTGGGAGGGGGAAGAAGTTTGCCATGCTAGGTAGACTCTCTCTTCGGGAAGCTGCTGGTCTCTTACTCAAAATTTAAAAAGACCAGTTGTTGGTAAACCTGATCTCCTTCCCTTCAAGGGTTGGACAGCTCTTCACAGTATGACTATAATGTGCTTTTGCCCAACAATTTTTTTAAGCATCCAATTATTAAGCTCAACGATTATCACAACCTTTAGAAAAAATAATCATGAAATTTTCAGTACTGTTGTCAACTTGATCCCATACTTACATCCCGGCCCCACAGAAGCAAAACCCCATTTGTCTTCCCTTTAATAGCAACAAGCACCATGGTTGTCCACAGAATAAAAATTTTCTCTAAGTTCTTAAGGGAAGAAACAGGGGGGAAAAAAAGTAAAGTCTCTTGGCAAATATTAGTGATGTGCTCTGCTGCACCAGTAATATTTTGCTGTCACACATAGCAAGAGTGGGGCAGCTCCAGCAGATTAGGGCCCACCAGTTCATGTGATGCCTTCTTCCACCCCTTCATAACCCTCAGCATGGAGAATATGGGAATGTTTTAGTCGCTTCTATCCTCCTGCAGCTTAAATTTCAGTTTTTAGCTAAGTGATACTCAGGAGACAGTTTCAAATCAATTTTTACCGAGAATACATGGACTAAGAATAGAGTCACCAGCAATTTGGATACGTCTTTCTTCTAACTAACTTCCTTCTAACATCCCACAGCAGCTAGAAGTTGCACACTTGTGTAGCTTCCCCAAGAAATATATTCAGCCATTTCACAACTCTCAGCATTGATCTGTCACTGAAAAAATATGGAATATCAAACAGTTCTTGCCTGTCTTTCATTTTTATGAAATATAAAGTTTCCCACCTTCCTATACCAGGAGGGATTTCTATTTAATGATTATGATTATTGAAAGCTTGGTGTAAGTCAAGTTAAAAAGTTCTCTTCAGCTTCCAATTTAGCTATTTGCTCAGTTGCTTTTTATGACCTCTGAAACTGGCCCAGAATCTAGATAAAGTTTCAGTTTAATCTTTTTTTACTGCTTTAACCAGTAATATGATGCTAGTGTCTCATCAGATGATGGTTTCATTTGGTGCATCTTTCTTCCATCCTCAAAGGGCTCCTACTGAGAATTGTCCCACTTGCTGTCTATGGAATGGGTCCTTTCATTATTCCTTTAGTGATTTTTGAATGGCCACAGCCTGGCTCCCTGAATGGTCTTGACCCGGTCAGGAGTTTTGATTCTTCTTTTTGTCCCCTCCCTGCAATCACTGGGACTTTGGCACCCCTGTGCCATCTCCTCAGAGTAACCTCCAGTAAAACTGCAGCTTATTGCAAACTTGGCAAATGGAAAGTATTAGGACAAAGACTAGAACAGATACAGAATTTCAAACCCTTAAGTTGACCTCAAAAGTTAGAAACTGCCCTTGTCAAGCCATCAGTGTCACTGCCAATAGCTGCGACAGACACATGTCCCTGACACTTCGCAGAGAAAATCAGAGAGAGGAAACACTCTTATCATACAAGCATTTATTTGTTGCACACTCTTCTGTGGCTGACCACCAATCTCCCAGTCAGATGTGCCTGCTAACATTCGCAGTTTACTGAGTATTTATCTGTTAAAGGGAGATGCTGAACATCCTGAAAATAACACATCCACCAGAATTTTCACCCCTAACTATGCTGTCTCTTTCAGACACTGATCTCTGTTGGATGAAGGCTTCAGCTTTCCAAGTTTGTGAGAATTTCTGACAGCCTTTCCTGAGCAAGGATTAAAGCAAGTGAACTGAAGACCTCTTGTACAAGCAATTTAAGCCAGAATATAGGAAAGAATAATTAAGAGTTGCAATACAAGTTTTTCCATAGTGATCTGAGTTAGCAAGGTTACGAAGAGAAACAAAACTCACAGTCAGCTATTTCCCACCAGACTAAATCACAGTAACTCACTGCATGTAAGTTGTGTCCAGAAAAATCCGCTTTCTGTAACGCATCTCTAAATTCAAGTGCTTGAGCCAACAGCAGGTGTGGATGTGGCCCAGATGTTTTTTAACCACAAATCCAAGTTGTCTGGTGATACATATTCTCATTTAGCACATGAAGCTGGTTGACACTACTTGCAAACACATTTCTTAAGTTTGCCCCATCTTATAATTAGCACTAGCTGATGAAGAATCTGCAAAAAACCTTTTTCTATAAATGTTAAATCTTCAAATTCAGATCCTGCAATTCACGGTCTATTTATTGGCTTCTACAGACAAAATAGAGTAATGAAAGCCTGGGCTAACAGCATTTCGTATTTACTCCGATACCAAATTCTTACACTGCTTTCTAAAACACATCTACTAAACAGCCCAGGCCATTGCATGTCTAGGGATTGGACAGTCTTGATTTATCAGACAAATAGCCAATAGGTTCAGATATTCAGCAGGTCTGGGCCCAGAGCCTAATATTATTATTCTTTTAGCTTATGCTAAAGGGACCATATCTTCTCTACAAAACTATTTTTCCAGTAAACCACTAACAAGACACAGCCAACACAGCCAGCAAGGGACTTAACATGATCAGCCGGGGTTGATAATAGTATATTATTTCCTTGAAAATTTAACAGAGTCTCCAGGTCCAGTGTGAAGATGTCCAACTGCATTTGCAGTCATGGGAACTAGTTAATCCTCAGTAAAGATCCAGCTGGAAAATTTGTAAAGCCTGTGCAGTGATGATCTGAAGTCCATTTCTGACTGGATCTTCATATGCATTGTTTCCACTGACAAGATCTTATAAATATGTGCCTGCTGTTGGTTTTGCAACAGTGCGTTTGCCCTGCTCTGGGTGCACAGCCACTAATCCCTGTACAGCTCCCTCCACTCCTCCACACACCCTGCTCCTTGCCTCACCTACCCAGTGCTAAGACAGGAAATGTGCATCACCAAACTATTCCCGTCCGAAGTTCCTCAACCATTCTTCTGTGAAAAAACTCAAGCCTCAGTTTTCTCCCTTTCCTCCTTTCTGGCCCTCTACCAAGTCCTGATTCTTTCTACTGTCTGCTATTTTCCACTCCTTACTGCACTACAGCTCTGCTCACACCCCCTCTGCAACCTGCTGGATTTTAGCAGCTTCTTCCCAGCTGAGCATTACCTAAATATAGTGGGGTTGGGGGATATCCAAAAAAACAAACCGTAAGCTAATCTCTGCTCTGTAGACATTGTCAGTCTCAGGTGCATTAGCAGAGAAAACAAATGCTTTCAAATAAGGAAAAAAAAAATTCCAGCAACATATATATAAATGAATCAGTAAAACTGATAAATCAGATGCATCAATGGCCTTTTTATAATTGCAGACAGTGCCCTGGAGGGCAGTCGCATAAAAATAAATACATTTTTAAAAATCATATGGGTTATACATTGCTAGTTGGACTGAAAGCAGCCATCTAAGATGAAAGTCAGTACAGAACAACTTAAGCTTTTTAAGCTCCCCTTTCATGTTTATTTGAGCTGTAGACAACCAGGGACGTGCATCTTAGAAAAACATTTTTCCAACACAGTGAGATTACTGCTGCCTGGAAATTTTTTCAATCCCATTTCACTTATAGCTTCTGACAACATTAGTGACAGCCATGTCACAAAGCGTTAGGTAAAATTGTGAGAATTAATTATGTGCTATTTGTTTAACTTCTCTTGTCATCCATCTCCGCTCCTTCTATTTGAAAATTAATTCGCTCACCTAAATCATCTTCCCCTCACTCACACTGCATGTTACCCAGCCCCACATTTGCATTAAGCACTTATCTCCTTTTCTTCAGGAAAGGAACAAATTTGGAAAAATGGAAAACCCTTAAAGTGTTTATGCTCCATTAAAACTTAATTCTGCTTTTAATCCTAGACCAGAGTGTTGATAGATTAATTCATATTAAATGGAACTTGAGTCTCTGTAGTCCCTTTTTCTCTAATGAGGCTGGCACAGAAAGAGGATGCTACTCATTGTGAGCAAGGATATTGCTTTCTGGTCCCACTATTTAATTCTACCTTAATATAGGTGTTCAAAAATGTACTGTATTCTCTAGCTCCCATTTCAACTTTCATTAACTACATAGTCACAGTTCACAGAAGAGAATTGGAACAAGTACTACAAGGGACACAGTTATTTAGGAGGGGAGAGGCAGACGACGAATGCTATATTCCCAGATTGTTAAGACATGGCTGTTTGGCTCAAATATTCCTTTTACCACGCCAGACTATTTCTAGACCCCACATACAAGTCCAACATTAACCTTAAGACAAGCTGTAACACTGGCCTACCTGGCAATATCTGTTAGTGTGATTTTCTATTGATATGAATCCTCAAAATAAGCCCCAAACAGAACATCATTGAAATATTGTCAATATACCAGGTGCTTGTAATTAAAAAAACCCAAAACACCCAGGCACCTACAAGCACTACTCAGCTCTGCTAGTTTTGCTTTTATTTCTTAGAAAGAAATCCAGTCCCAATTAGACCAAAGAAGGAATAAGTACTCAGCCAAATCAGATTGCTTTTTCAGAATTAAAAGTAACATTTAATAACTTTATGTACCAAATTATCCTTTTAAACACTTCAACTGTTTGAAGACATGACATAACAGTGCAGAAAGTCTTGTTTGCTAAATCCCTGCAATGCCGAATCCTTCCCTTTGCACTTGGGAGGGGGGAGGGAGGGAGCATGGAGGGGAGTCACAACAGAATGAATCTTTGCCCTGCTGTATCACAGCTGTACTCAAAGCAAACCCACACTTGATAACACTCACTTTCTGTGCTCAGCTCCTGAGGTGTTTGCTCTGGGCTCACTGCAGTTTCTGGAGCAGGCAGTGACACAGCCAGCTGCCGGGGGCATCGCCGAACAAGCACTGTCCTCGACCACAGTTTGCTCCCATCCACACGTAAAAGAAGCCTTTTCCGTTGTCAGCAACACCACGCTGACAATGGACACAGCATCTTGCCCGCCAGTCAGGCAGCTGTTCCCACTCCCGTGGAGCTGTGCATCAGCAGAGCCCGCCTGTCTCCGCTGCCCGCCACAGCTCACACCACACTGGACAGTGCTGCCCATCTCCTGCAAAGGTCCCTTGGCTTTCTGCACCCCTCGGGGCGGGGTGGAGAAATGTGTGTTTATTGGGGCATCTTTGTCACCACTTTCACCAGCCCTCTGGTAGATGCCTGACCGTATTTCCTTCTGCAGTAGGATTACCAAGAGGAGAATGTGACAGGGCAGACCAGGGTGTGTATTTCGCTGAGGACAAAAGGGACGGGGGATGAGCAGACCTTGATTGCCACACAGCTTTTCTTACAATAAGGCTTTTCCAGGAAAAGTACGAGGTGTTTCCAGCAGAACAGCTCAGTCTAGCTGAGGTCTCATTAAGGCAGCAAACCTTGTGATTGTGTGAGCTTCTGCTAAGCCACCCCCTAACACCAAATTTACTGGGCAGGATTTGACTGTGCTTTGCTGCCCACCAGATGTATGTGAAAAACAGGAACTCCAGCTGCCCCAAGAGGGTAAGCTCTGCTGGCAGTCTGGAGCTTTTAAGGCTTCTCTGAAATATTTAGTGAAGAAAGTGTTCACCTGAACACAGAAACACAAAGTGATGCTTTCCCTCTGGACAGGAGGTGGCAAAAGCAAGGGGAAAGGTAAGTGGAAATAAAAAGGAAAAACAAAGATTAACTGTGGTTTTGTCAGTGGAAAGGTAGCTGGATTTCAGCCCCATTGCTCCTGCTTATACTGTATCTGGCAAGTTTACAAATGTCCTGGTTGGTTGCAAGTAGAAACAGTAGTGTACCTGGATGCAGGAATGAGCCTATAGGTCCAAGCGGTGATCCCTTGGAAGCAAACAGCAGGAACTAATAGGATAACACATGAACAAACCCAAGCGAGTCCGTAAACAGACACCTTAGGCATACCTAGAAAGGCATTAAGATCCAGGCCCACAATCCTCACTACTGCAGCACTTAGAGCACACAGGTTCACTGACTACAGTAGCAACATCCTCAAAATAGTTTGCTTTTCCACGTAAGTAAAGAATGGTGATTGAGCCAGTAATTACTTATTGTCGTGTGCCAACATTCCAGAGAGGAAAAGGTAAGGTATGTTAGACAGTATGGTAATGTGCAGAAGGAAAACCATCTGCAGTGCCAAAGGTCGTGGAGCACATGACCTGTAAATCCTGAGTTACAAGTAACAAACAAAAGCATAGAAGCATCTGAAGTACACTCAGAAACCCATTAAAAATAAGAGTCCCACAACACTTGCCAATAGAAAAAATGAATTGTCTGGTTTAGTTAATTTAAGTAATAATTACATTTTTGAACAAAGTCTGCCAAGTGATAAATGCAAAACATAAATCAGAACTGACTGAACTTGTTCAGCAGCACTAGGAAACTTCCCTCTTGGAGATGGAAGAGAAGGGAAAGCCTCCTTCTCCAATAAAGATGAACTGGAAACCTTCTAATAGTCAGGTCAAATGCTGTCTGTTTTGAAAACAACATTTTACAAGCTTTCTGTAAACACATTTGCTTTTGAATTCATCTGTCTTCATAAAAGATCTCCTCCCCTCTAATCTCCCTAGGTGAAACTTCCTCTTTCTTCCACTCCAGTTTCCACAAATACTTGCAGACAGTGTTACACCAAGCAGCTTTAATTATCTGTCAGCAGTTCTCAGCAGCAACTATCAGGACAAGGAAGATGGGGAGTGAGAATATTTACCGAGCTGCAGCCAGCAGTGCAGGGTAGGTAACTGCTGGCCAGTTTGCAGCCAAAGTCCCACACCTTTCGTCCCTCACCTCACTGGACTGTTGGAAAAACACTTGGACGAGCACCTTGGTGCTTCATTAAGCAGCACAAATTTGCTCACAGCACATCTAACTGTCACATAATATGGCACTAAACTTTCCTTAGCAAAACAGAGGTATTCAGTCATTTACATCCCTGGTGAGAAAAGAGGGAAAAAAGGTAAATGTTCCTGCTCTCAAAGGATCATGCTGTGAATTATATCAGGTACATTTCAACAACATGAACACTAATGAAAAAAGATGTACAGAGAGGTGAGGGGCTGTAACTGCATACAGCAAAGCTGTAGGGATTTAAGTGTAACATATACTTTGCTTTTGGTTACCTTAGTTATTGAACCATCTATCTAAACACAAACTGAACAGACAACCCACAGACAAATCCCCAGTGTGATATTTAAAGGCAGCTGGTGTAAATAATGCATAAGAATAACAGTGGAGCCTCCGGCCAGCACAGAGCAATTCACTTTACACATCCTCAGGCTCCACTCTCAACCTGATGTACAGAATCCACTCGCAGTTTCTGCACTGAAATATTTGTGACACTTCACTGCCACCAAGAGCTTC
The DNA here is from genome assembly GCA_013397725.1 of Rhagologus leucostigma. Classification (NCBI taxonomy): domain Eukaryota; kingdom Metazoa; phylum Chordata; class Aves; order Passeriformes; genus Rhagologus; species Rhagologus leucostigma. Next base: position 2,430,910 of record VZTD01005870.1, read on the forward strand.
AAAGGACATATTGTGCCATTTCTATTCTGAAATAGGCCTTTTTCCCAACTTCAGGGGAGAAGACACTGACAGACAGTAAAAAGATAAGGCTATTTTCGTTGGAATAATTCTTTTTCTTTGCCACTGCAAATGTTCCCTCTCCCAGCCTGTTATAATATTGCATTACACAGGGAAGAAACAGCTCCACTTCTAGGGTTTCCTCTGCTTCTGTTTAATGTCGGTGACTCTTATTTCCAGTGCAGAGATTGTTATGATTAAAGTGGATTAGAACTTCTAGAAAGAGGCATCAAGAATATGTTATTTGTACAGCAGCAGAAATACCATTAGCAGGAATCAATCGCAGCAACATAAGTCAGAAGACAGGAAGGTTTGTACAGAAGCATATCCAGATGTTTGGCAGCAAGTCCTACCCAAAGTCAATTGACACTTTAAGAAAAGGATGCATATACCTTCATAATCTGCAGTATAAAGAACTCTCATCCTAATTACACATTCAACATGTCTTGCAAGACACCTGCCACCACAGCAGGCTGCAGCAGCAAAAGGGTGCACTCTTACTTTCCTACCCACTGCTCAGGTTTGTCTTCTCTCCTCACTCGCCCACATGAGATGAGGGCCCAGAAGTTGCCCAGTAGGTCTGGTCTGGTTCACCACCCTGCTGCCAGTATTACCTCCAAGTCATTACATAAACACCTTGAAAGGCGAACATGTGACAAAGCACTACAGTATCCTAAAAACCAAGCCCTTCACAGCTTCTGATTTCGAGTTTTACTTTCCAAAGAGCAAATATGCTGTATTTGTTAAGGCAGAGAGACGAAAAACTTGGAGAAAGTGTCAGTTCTCAGCATCAAAACACATCAAAACATATATGAAAAAACATATCTGTGTTTTTTCAGCACATAAAAAAACCAAAACTACAATGCAACCCTTTTGTTTCTTCCTAATCCTGTATTTGAATATGTGACCTTGCATATGTCAAATAGGTGTTTCATGGAAAAACATCGTGCTCTTCACAACTGTAACACTTTTTTCTATAATTCTAAGCAACTCAGAAACAAAAATTCTGCTCTCTGGAATGTACCACTGTTTCCTGTGAGGATTTCCACCAGGATTTGGACACCTTATGGTACAGGACAATAAATCACTTAGCCGTATACTCTAATTATGCATTTCTAGAGTAAGTAGCAATCATTTAAATGACAATTTCCCCTTCTAGGACTTTTTTATTTGACTAATGCATAACAACTCTAACTGAGAATTTCCTCCTTATTTAAGCTGATATAAGCCTCATTTCTGCAGTCTAGGGTTTGGAGTCATTCAGATGAATTCACATTTCTGATGTATTACAAACACAACAAGAGGAAACAACTTCGAATGTTACTTAATCAACCACAGGTCAAGTAATCATTAGCTGTGCAAGTGATAACAGTAATAAATCACAAAGTACATGAAATAACATCATCACCTTTTGAACATGTTAGAACAATGCCTGAGGGCTTCTAATAGAAAGCCACTGTTCCAGCAACTCACAAAGTTGGCCTTATCCTGGGGAGGCTTTAGGATTCAAGTGCATGAGAACAGTAGAGGAAGCAGGAAAAAAAAAATAGGATAGCAGCAAAACAAAATGAGTTATGACACTCAAGTATCAGGTTGGGTTTTTTTAACTTTTGTTCCAGGACTCACTTAGAAAACGAGCATTTAAAGAAGAGATGAAGCCTAACAAAAGGTAGGAAAACAAAGAAAGTAACTAGGAGAAGAGGAGAGTCAGCCTAGGGCACAGAAAGAGAGAAGTGCCTCTCAAAAAGGCAACCAACCTCACAGAACAACCCCCCGTAATCACAGGTGTCCTGTTCTAAGCACACTACTGGCAGCCACAGTACCTTTTCCTTCCAATCTCTGCTTCCCAGTGATCACGGTGCAGCTTTTCCCTGGATTGCTCCTCAACTTTACAAACCAACTCAGTTAAGATAGAAACAGTGAATAGCAAACCTCTCGATAGAGCCACATCCTGCTCTCTTGTAGCTGTGTGTGGTAGAGAGGTGAGTGGTTCCAGCTGGAGCTCGTTGCCTGAAGTAGGTCTGCACACCTGCTTGCCTATCCTTTGCAGATGGGTATAGAGCTCATTGTGCTTATTAAGGAAAATACCCTGAATAATTCAGTATAGACTTATTACAGAAATGTTGTAACAATGAAGTCAAGTGATTAAGCTATGCTTAATTTATATAAACCCATAGAGCATCTTTGTGCTCCTTATCTTTTCCTTCTTTGCTTTCCTGGGTGACAAAATGATGGAGTGTATCAGGGATTACCAGGTGGTGCAAAAAGAGTGAACAAGTGTAGGCATGTACGCGCATAGAGAGATGGATGGCACAGTAAATGCAGTAATATCTAGACTGTGATGCTAAAAACACTGGAAAACAAGTGCAAGCCTTGAGCCCTGAAGTGTGATTTTCGTACTTTCCAGAGAGGAGCAGAAAGCAATTTGCTGAGATTTGCTGTTCTAATAAAAAGAGGCTGTGCTTCAAATCTCTGGCTGCAGCATGCCCAGATGTTTAGCTTACAGGTAAGGTGAAGTTAAAATCTCTCAGGTTGGGTACCACCAAGCTGTAAAGTAGCATGAGGTCTTCAGGTTGCCTGAGTACCCAGTGGCCGAACTCCTGCGGTGTGCCTGCACCTGTATTAAACTGGTACCCCAGGGATACCTCTGTGTGCTGCTTTAGGACCTCAGATGGTCTCTTCCAAAGCAGTGGGGAGAGTCTGTGAGGGAAAGCAGGCTGGGCAGCACTGCACAGCACAGCACTGCGGCCACAACTGGAAAAGCAATGGTGAAAGCATGAGAGGAAAAAATCAGAGTCAGAGCTGAGAGAAAAAGCACACAAAGTGGCAGCAGTGACAGCTCGGGCAGGCCTGTGTGTTTGGTGGGCAGGTGCAATGTAATGTACATTATATCAGAGGGAAATGAGGCTTCATGCGGCCATCAGTTTAATAAAAAAACTCTAACTGTCACATAAGCAACTCATATTTTATTCAGGCTGAAATTATAGCCTCAGAATGTGGTTACTTGCTGATAATTGGGCTGTGTCTTCAGCCGCTGTAAATCTGCATAACTCTGCAAATGCCAGAACAGTTGTGCTGATTTAAACCAGCTAAGTACCCAGCCCTGAACACTGACCAAAGTGGCATCCTGTGCCTGCTGGATTTACGGACATGCTGTGTTTGCATGGATGAGCTCATCCTTACAATTCACCCCTTTGCGTGGTCCTGATGTTTTGAGCCTGGACCCAGCTGGGCCATGCCTGTGCTGTAGAGCTGGTGTGCACAGCTCAGACCAGAGTGCCCTACTTGCCCATGTGCCTTGCATGGAGGCAGGGATACTGCATCCTGATGCCCCATCGGGATTCATCTGAGGCGCATCCTCAGTCTTGGGGCTCCCTGGTTCCCTCTGTGACCCTGTTCTAGCCAGGCAGAGGAGCATCCCTGTCCAGCCCAAGTTGCACCAGTGCTACAGTGGGAGCCAAAGAGCTCACAGGGCTGCTGTGCAGCACTCCACAGTATGTGCATCCGTGTCCAGCCATTAGTATGTATAACAGAAGCGTTAGATGATGCCTAAAAAATTGCAGTTTCCCTGGCTATTGTCATCTCAGGATCCTCTGCATAAAGCCCACTTCGTGCTGTGTCCCCTACAATGCCTATTTGCATAATTGAGTGGCTTCTGCTCTAACCCACAACGTAGGCTTTTTCTCTTGGCAGAAGGAGGTTGAAAAGTGCATATTGCTTTTGAATCTGTCTCTGAACATTTCTTTTAGCAGCAATCACATCTGTGATCTGAACACAACAGCCACATTTTAAAATATAAGTCCTGTGTTTGTTGCTTCTAATCTAATTATTTATAGAAATGCCCTTTTCCTGTGATCCAAAATCTTCTCAAACTTCAGTAGTTTGTTGTGAAAAATGATTCACTCTGGGCTGAGTGCATTGTGGTAGCTGAATATTTGTTCATTGCAGTGCATTTTTTATCCAGAAAACTAAGTCTGGAAATGATTCCTGGGTAACAGTTCCCCTGAAGAGCACTACCAGTAGGTTAATCCAGTCTCCAAATGTTCCGGATCCTCCTGAAATTAACTGGAAGTGATTGCAGAAGTGTGAGTAAACGTCCTTAGCATATTCTGTCAAATATTTATTGCATCTATTTTCTCCTCATTGACAGATTATGCAAATGATGTTCTAAGACATTTACACCCATGAAAGATTAGCTCTTTGAATTTACAAAGTTAATTCTAGTAGTTGGGTGGACCCACACAAGCTTAAATTGACAGTCAAAATGAGAAATGGAAATCTTAAATGCCTGTGTGAACGCCTACCAAATCTTCCTGGTCCTTGAAACCAAACACAGACCAGGTTGCCTGGGACTGGGGCTATAGCCCTTCCAAGGCAGGGGGTAAGTGCAAAGCAAAAGAAGTCCTTGGGAAGGAGATTGGCCCCAATTTTGGTGAGCTTAAAAAGCTTCATTCAAATCTAGTTTACTGCAGAACAACACCAGTGTGCAGACAGCCAGAAATTCCTTTGAAATTTTCTACAGCATATTTTTTATAGTCCTCTTCAAGAAAATAGCTTGTAACCAGTCTTTTTTTCCCTTCGAAGGTACACATTTACCTTGGAGTGGAGAAAGAGGTATATTGTTTCACCAATGAGAAAGATCCCACCCATATGTTTTGAAGGATGGAACTGTTTGTTACAAAAAATCACTCGGGCAATCCGTATTAACATTTAAATTATGATTCAACAAGTTTTCCACGGCAGCCTAACATCAATGTTAATTTCTTTGGGTAAGACTTGTTACAAACTACTGTAGCATGGTAAGTGGAAAACAGACCATTGCCAGAAGGGTTTGATTTGTCAGGTGTCATCCTAACTGGTGACAAATGCAGCCTTGTGGGGAGCTGTAAGAGACGGTCCGAAGATCCCTGATCTGCCTCACAATCATCGACGAGGACAGAGACTGAAAGACGCTAAAAAACCCCAAAGAGGGAAAGAGGGTACAGGAGTCCTAGCCAGACCGAGGTGGGATGTCTGCCAAGTGCCTGCAGGAATGCACACTGAACCGGTTGCTCTGGTGCTGTTCCTTGCTGCCCAGGTGGGAAGGGCTGTACTGGAGCGAGAATGTCCCGTGCACCTGCCCTGCACCATTACCTCAAAAACAATGGGTCTTATTCCCCCACCTCTTGGCTAGCCGCCCCTCGCTTTTGCACCTTTTGGCCAGCTGCCCCTTGCTTTTGAAAAGACTATAAAGAGACTCTCTAAAAAGACCCCTACGAGTACTCCCCACGGAAAGAAGACAGATCCATTGGCTGGACCACGAGGATCCCGCCTCGCCGTTGGTAGGTATTAACTGTCCCCGCCTTTTTCTCTCTATCCTTTGTTTCTTTATATCTCTCTCTCTCCTATCACATAATCGTGTTGTTGGCACTCGATAAAGTGCACTGTTTTTGATTAAAGTTAAAATTTCCCCGTTTGTGTTTCTTTTGCACTCTGAGATCAGTTAACGAACCATCACGACTCCCTCTTGTCTTAGCGGATCGTGACAGGAGCATTAGATGCATTGGGCCAGGAGCGGGGGAAGGTTTCTCCCTGTTGGATTGAGCTGAGTTATATGACCCCACCACCCTGCAAACTGCAGAAAGGAGCATCGCAAGCTGGTTGTGTTTCAGTCAATAATTGGACTCATTAGCGTCGCGTGGTGAGTTGGCCTCCTGTTTACCTGCTGTAGCGGAGTACTGAATTTGTGTCATTTCTGATTTCTCCCCTCCACGTAGCAGCTGCTCAGCATGGATACTTTTTCACAGGCAATTAGAGAACCTAAGACAAGAGCCGGAGTGAGATGGAAGATACTGTGTGTTAATTAGGGTGTTTTCAACTAATTGACCCAGTCGTGCAAAGAGAATATCTGAGATTTGTTGTTGCTGTTACTATTTTCAGCACTCACATGTCTGAAGCAGTTTTACACTGAATTGACTTAAAACCTACCCCAGACCTGCAAAAGTTCAATAATGAAAGGTTTTGCTTTTTGGGAGTTTTGATGTGGAAAAAAGGAGCCACTTATCAAATATATCTAAAATATCTGAAATATTCTACACCAAAACAATATTAACACTGTTTTCTAGTATGAGGAGTATGAACCTATGAAAATATGTTCATCTGTTTATACGAAAATATGTAGCGAAATAATGAATTGAACAAATTTAACATTCTAGTATTTTTACCCCAGTATTAATTGGTAAAACGTAAAATTTTTATAAAACAATGTGAACAGTAAAATTCTCCCAGCTGGATTCTAAATCATTAGCCTAATACATTTTTTATTAATTTCATGAGGAATAGCAATAAAAAGAAGAACTTTTTTATTAAATGAAATTATATTTGAGCTATCAAGACATGTATGTATCTGCTGCACTTCCTTTCTTCTTCCACAGCCTTTGGATGCTGCTGGACAAGGAGGCAGCTAGCAGAGGTGCATGGCTGATGCTCCAAAACATAGGGCAAGATGCCTGACAGAAATCTTATTCATGTACTCACTGAAAGAGCCCTTGAAAATAAAACATAGGAAAAAAGTGCAGAAAACCGGATTTCATCACTTCTACATCCATAAGGAAGTGCTGTGCCCACTCTGCTGGGCTCTGTACTGCAGAGCTGGGCCACTCTACTCTCTGTGTGAACTCAGGAATATTAGTGGTATAGGAAACAGTCATGGAAGAAATACTGAAACCTGTCTAAATGGGGAAAGGAAAGGAAAGGAAAGGAAAGGAAAGGAAAGGAAAGGAAAGGA
>VZTD01005870.1:2437912-2494868 GCA_013397725.1 Rhagologus leucostigma
AGGGGAGGAGAGGAGAGGAGAGGAAGGAAGAAAGGAAGAAAGGAAGAAAGGAAGAAGGAAAGAAAGAAAGAAAAGAGAAAGAGGATTTGTACTGTGCTTAATTTTCCTAATATAGTCTCCTAGATGAGTCTTTGGTGGCAAAGTCTTGTATCCTATCCAGCCTCTCAAGGTTTGCAGGGGCACTGAATGTTTGAACATGCTACAAACCTTGTTTTGGATGAATGTGATCTTCTTCCACACGTGTACAGGCTTTGTCTCAATAGCAGAACATGTATCTTTTGTCCAGGTACAATGATGATGCACTACTTCCATGCTATGCCCTCTAAGTCCTACCTCCGTTATCTGGAAAGCCACTAATTCTCACCATGCCCAGGGACATGCGACTTCTGCCCTGGCAGTAAGGCTCTTTCACCAGTAGAAAGGGGACAGCCTTGTGTGAGCAGCCAGATTGAGCAGAGAGGCTGGAGAATTAACAATCAGAATCAGTGGGTTTGCCAGCAGCTATTTAGATTAGATTAGAAAAGGTGTTAGGAGAGATTAGCTGGGGATGGGCATGGAGGTAGTGATAGGGGCCAGTGGGGACATTAGAGGGCACCCAGGGACAAGACTTTCTGGACACTGGCGCTCCCCAGTCTCAGGGGAAAGTTGTGCCAGGTATCTCTCAGTGCCTGCTAGGAGGAGGTGATGGACACAGCCCCAAGTGACCATGTCTCATAGCCTCTGGCTGGACATTACTACTGCATTCCTGTCCCAAACTGTAAATTGTCCCTAGAAATCAGCTGGTCTGAAGCCTTCAGGGTCCTGAGGAAATTCACGTCAGTCCTGTGAACCCATGGCAATGTTGAGCACTTCCCTGGTGGACCTGTGTTCTCTGGGCTTGCCCATGGATTGAGTCTTAGAGAACAGGCAGCTTTCTGAGTGTATTGCTTTTGCTCAGCCTGGTTTTTGGTAGCAGGGGGGCTGCAGAGGTGGCTCCTGTGAGAACCTCCCAGAAGTTTCCACCATATCCGGCAGAGCCAATGGCTGATGGCTCTGAAGATGGACATGCTGCTGGCCAGAACTGGGCCAACGAGAGAGGGTGGTAACGCCTCTGTGATGACGTATTTAAGAAGAAAATCAAAACAAAGTCAGGGGAGTTTTTGCTTCTAGTCGGAGAAGAGGAGGAGGTGAGAATATGTGAGGGAAAGCAACATGGCCACACCAAGGTCAGTGGAGAAGAAGGGGGAGGAGGTACTCTGTTGGGGTGCACTGTGTGCTGGAAGAGAGATAGGCCTTGAGGGCCAGAGAGAGAGCCTCTTTCTTGGACCTGGGGGTGATCCTGGGAGTGCATCCAGGTCACCGAGGATGGGCTGAGAGAGGATTGTGGGTTTCTGGACAGTGTCGGACCTATGAGATGTGATAACTGTAGTTTGTGACCTTACAGGGTATTGTTTACTTGTTACCATAATAGGCAATGTCTGTGCACTATCCCAGGTGATTGGGGGACACTGAGGTGAACATCTTTCCTGTTTATATGATGCAATATCGTGTTGGGTGCTGGTATTTAGGGAATATTTTCCTGCGCAATAAACGCTTTGCACTTCTCCATCTTGTGTGCGGAGTCATGCCCTTGCGTGAATACTGCAGTGCTCCAGGCACCAGAGCTGAAGTTCCTCTGCAGGCCGTGGTGAAGAGACGACGGTGAAGCAGGTTGTCCCCCTTCAGCCCATGGGCCCAGGGGGAATGCAGAGATCCACCTGCAGCCCGTGGGGGAGGTACCCAAGCTGGAGCGGGTGGATGCCTGGAGGAGGCTGTGATCCAGGGGGAGACCTGGTGGAGAGAGAGGGCCCTTGCTCCCAGGCTGGAGCAGCCTGTTCTTGGAGGACTGCACCCCATGGGAAGAGACCCACGGCACAGCAGTTTTGGGAGGACTGTGTGCCTGTGGGAGGGACTCACGCTGCAGCAGGTGCGGTTTGGCTGCTGCTCGTGAGAGTGGACCCACGCCGGGAAGTTCACGGAGAGCTGTCTCCCGTGGGAGGGACCCCACGGCCTCACAGGGAAAGACTCTTCTCCTGGAGCAGTGGAAGAGAATCTCAGTGATGAACTGACCAAACCCCCACGCCCTTTGTCCCCACGCTGTCGGTGGGAAGGAGGGAAGGGATAGGGGGGTGAGGTGTTCTAAGGAGTTATTTTATTTCTTATTATCCTCCTCTGATTCTGTTAGCAATAAATTCACTTTGTAACTTTAAGTTAAGCCTGTTTTGCCCTTGGAGTGTTTTCTCCTGGTCCTTACCTCAACTAATGAAGCCTTCATTAATATTTTTTTTCCATCTCTCCTCTGCCCAGCTGTGGCAGGGGAGGGTGACCAAGCGACTCTTGTGGGTGCCTGCCGTCGGGCCAGTATCAAACCACGACACTGAGGACAATGTAATTCCCAACTGGACCTATGTGAACAGGAGAACCTTACCTTCCACAGTGGCATTGTCTACATCAAGCAACAGATGATCTTCACTATGAACATTGCCTGGTTTGTCATTGTCTCCCTTAGCCCCTATTCCACATTGCTGGGGGCCTGCCCATGCTGCCATCCCATGGCTGCAATTCTGCCCCATCTCTGACTTCATATGGATATAACTGTCTTTTTCTTGCCTCTGCTGCTCTTCCGTCTCTCACCTGGACTTGTTAGAAATGAGCTTGGAGTGGAGACACACCTGACTTGTTTTCTCGGTCCTTGTAGACAACTGACTGCTGAAAAGAGTCCTCCATTTTTGATACTTTCCTCAAGGTAATACACGCCTACTTCTTGATCCTGGATCCTCCCTCTGCGTGTTCTCCTCCTGAGAGCTTCACAACACCCCCACCTATTACAGTAACCAGATCCACCACACGGTGAGACAGGAGCCTTGTGAGTTTGCAGTTTTCCACGCTGCCACCTGTAGTAGTTCATGAGGCTTAATCCTTGCTCTGCATAATACACTCGTGTCTCAAAATCCACCTTTCCACTGGTAGTGTGGAGGAGCATGAGCAAAGGTGACTTTGTGGACAAGGTGGTCCTCAAATCCAGAGGCCAAGGTCAGCCAAGGCGGGAGAAGCATGACAGGTGGATAAAGGGCACTCCGCATGGAGAAGAAGCCCCCGTATCTTGAAGTTGCATGGTCTGGATAAAGATGCCTCACAACAGGCTGCCTCGGAAAATAAGGCTCAACAGACTGGGAAGTAAAATGCTTTAACAAATTTAGAAAATTGAAAATGTAGAGAGTAATTTTTAATAGCCTTGGTGCTGCCTGGAGCATATAATGAATATAAATTCCATGTGGACAAACGTGATAACAGAAAAAACAAAGGACATGCCTCAAACTGCATTTGCTCTTTCAAAAAATGCTGATGCTGCAGTGACCATCCACAGGAGTGTGAGTCACTTCATTCAAGCACCTTCCCAAAACAAGGGGGTACCCAGAGGCCAACAGCTCTGAAGCATCACCAGCTCTTGAGGGAATGCAGCCCCACCACAGTAGCATGGTATGTACCTCCACCCCTGCACGTCTGATTTTTGGACGGAAATTAATTTCACAGAGCTAAAAAATAATAAATCAAAAAACCAAAACCAAACCAAGGAAAAAAAGCCAAAGTCTAGATAAAACAAACATATAGCTGTACAAAATGAAAAACTTTTTCCCATGGGTTAGCTGGGCTGCTTACACCTAAACAAGCACAACACTTATAAGGATAGCTGTCTGAAAGGGGGAAAAATTTGAGCGTTTGGGACAGTGAAGACTAAGCTTTCAAAGTAACAGAATAGCAAAACTTGAAAACACAGTAAGTTTTGCTGAGGAGCCGCACATTTTTAGTGGACTGGATTTTTACCACTAAAAATAACTATGTCTGATTTCATTGACAGCACAAGAGCTGCCGGGCTTGCTTCGGCTCCTTTCACGCTTTACCGTCGTTTGTCAGACTGGCTCAGCCCCGGCCCGGCCGGGGAGCGGCGCTGCCCCCGCGGGAGGGCGCGGAGACACCGCGCCTGCGGTGGCGGCGGCGCGGCGCCAGGTGGTGCTATCGCACCGCCGGCCTCCTCCGCGGCTCCGCGCACCGGGACGGCACCCCCGGCATCGCCCTGGCACCCCCGGCATCGCCCTGGCGCCGAGCTGCCACCGCCGGCATCGCCCTGGCACCCCCGGCATCACCCTGGCACTGCCCGGCATCGCCCTGGCACTGAGCTGGCACTGCTCTGACACTGCCCTGGTGCCACTCTGGCCCCCCCTGCATTGCCTGGCTTTGCCTTGGCATCGCCCAGCACCGCTGCAATGCCCAGCAGCGCTTGGCACCACCCGGCACCAGTGGGCATCACCTTGGTACCGACTTGTCAGCACCTGGCACTGCTGGTCATTGCCCTGACACTGACTTGGCAGCACCCGGCACTGCCCTGTCGCCACTCTGGCACTGCCCTGCACCACTGCAGCGTTGCCCAGCATTGCCCAACATCAGCTGGTACCAAGCCTAAACTGCCCTGGCATCACCCGGCAGCAGCCTGGCACTGTTCCAGCACAACCCCAGCACTGCCTTGGCATTGCCTTGGCATCATCCCTGCATTGCTTCAGCACTGACCAGCAGCTTCAGGGAGACTCTGCAGGAGCTGTTCATTTTCCTCTGCATAATTAATACAAACACAATTTATTAAATGCATACATTGCTTTCCATTTTTAATCCAGTGAATTATTCAGGATGAGTACTTTATTAGGCTATTTGTCTTCTCTCCTTCCCCCTTGGGCTGGGTCTCTCATATTTATCACTGGAGGGATGCAGCACAATCATTTCTGCAGAGAAATACTTGTCTGGGGACTGGTTCTGGGTTTATGCTGCGTGGGCAGGTTTTCAAGTAAAGTCAAATTTTTCTTCTTCTTGAAATGGAGGTGGGGTAAATGACAGAAAAGTTTTGTGTTGGAAAGTTGAAATCCCGTTCATCACTCAGTGATTTTAAAGCGATTTGTTGGTCTGTGGTGCTTCATGTGACTTTTCCCTCAGTGCATTCACATAAATCATGGAATCATTTAGATTAGAAAAGACCTTTAAGATCATCAATTCCAGCTGTTCAGCCCAGCAGTGCCAAGTCCACCACTAAATCATGCCCCTAAGTGCCACACCTACAAGTCTTTTAAATATCTCCAGGGATGGTCACTCTACCCCTTCCTTGGGCAGCATGTTTCTGTGCTTGACAACCCTTTTTGTGAATAATTTTTTCCTAATATCCAATCTAAACATCCCTTTGTGCAACTTGAGGCCATTTCCTCTCATCCCAGCAGTTGTTACCCGAGAAGAGACCGACGCCTTGCTCACTAGACTCTCCTTTCAGGTAGTTATGGAGGGTGACAAGGTCCCCCCTGAGCCTCTTCTTCAGACTAAACAACCCCAGCTCCTTCAGCTGCACTCATAACACTTGTGCTCCAGACCCTTCACCAGCTCCTCTGCCCTTTTCTGGACACACACGTCAATCAGAATATCAGTCAAGTGTGCAAAATAATGACTTTCTCTCTAAGCATGCTGTTCTTCTTTTCTAGTGCAGACTCCAAAGTGGCTATAAAAGATCTGTTTCTGAATTAGGGGAAAATCCACCAGATCAGGAAACATTTTGGTGGGATACTTTTGTCAGCAGTGCTAGGCGACAGCAAACATAGGCAGACCCAGCTGCACAGAGCTCAGTGGGCTTCTCTGTGAATTTCATCTTGCCTTCCTACACGTTAAGATGCATTTCAAGAGAAACAATTAAAAGAAAAAAAAAAAGGATCAGGAATTAAAATGTATACAACTGTTGATATATTTTGACAGATTCTCTGTCAGTTTGTTTTCTGTGTAAGTTCAGCACGTTTTTTCAACAGCTTTATGAAACATGATTTTGCTTAAAGCCGCTTGGTCACAACTCTTTCCCTGATGAGAAAGATTTCTGAAATGCTGCTTAGGGTCACAGTGGAAATAATTTTTCAGCAGAGGATTGTGAGGATTTCCATGCCAGAGCAGCCATAGAAGGAGCATCATCCTGCAACCTCTTGTTCCTACAAATACTAGGTGATTTCCAGACTGTCCCTTCCAACTAAACTATTCCTAACTGTCTGTCCCCTTCCCACTGCTCTGTTCTGCTGCCTCTGGGAGGTGTCGCTCATTCTCTGTGCTTGTTAAAGTTCATAGGACCTGAATAATTTAGTCCAAAAACCCTACAGCTAAGAGAGTCTTATAGACGTATTTCCCAGAAACAGTGTTGAAAACATCAGTCCTTTAAAGAACACTCAAACAGCCACAGAAATGACCCTTCTCAGCTGGGCTGCCCAAAAATGCCCACAGAGAACAGCTGAGGTGTCTGACACCTCAATGAGGAAGGGCAAAGCAAAGCAAAAAGATCCAAACACCAAAACAGTTTCAAAGGAAAGTGAACTGGCCCACCTTTATGCTTATGAAGCATTAAATAACCAGTGCCAGCCTTGCTTATGCATTATACCTCTCCTTAAGGAAAGTTAAATATGCTTGCTAGCTTACTGTAGACAGATCAGCAAAGATTTATTATTTTTTTTAAACACATAGTCGAATGGCCTTGGTATGTATATAATCACTAACCCATAAAACCTTAAGGGGAATTTTTAACCCAGAGACTCATTTCTGTCCTTAATGATTTAGTAGTAAAACTACAATCAGGCTTGGGACACATGGGATTATGAAAAAAGTTTTAAAACATTTTTCTAAAATGCCTAATGACACAGTCTCTTAAAATGTTTTGAAAAAGGAATGCTGGAATCCTTTGAAGTGACTTTCAATTAAGCTTTTAAATGAATTAGGATGTTATTTCTGTGTAACAGCTAGACCATAAATTTAGTTTCTAATTAAATACTGTGTGAAAACTTCGTGTCACACGTCACTGCTTGCAAATTTATTCTCTGCCGGATTTGACTGAAGTTACTTAGAGAGATGCTCTTTTCTCCTTCTCAGGGGCACAGCAATTTCCCTCTGGGAAAACAAAGGAAAGCTACCATTGTGCTGTTCTACGGAAAAATAGCAGTTTCATTGCTATAATTACCCAACTCACAGACTTCTTTTGCAGTTCTGGTCAAGATTTCACTGCAGTTTCTCTGTCATAGTCCCCCAAAACCTGTCTCTGTTCTCTGGAGGAAGCCACCACTGCCTGGTGCCACATTATTCCTCAAAGGGTTAATCAAATTCATTTTTACTGGACCATTTTCAGTCATATCATACTTTAAGAAAAATATGAGCAGCTTTCACTATTTTGTCACAAAAGCTAAGGAGCAGATAACGCCAAGTCTTACTGGCAGCATTATGGAGCAATGTATTTTTAATAATTATACAGTCTTTCAGGTATAACTATTTCTCTGAACATTAGGCCTGATAGCTCTTTTGTCTCTGTCCTTTCTTACCCTTTATTCCTCCATCTCTCTAAGCATCTCCTCAATTTCTTCACCTAATTTAAATTAAAATGCCATATTCTGGCTGTAAAAATAACCTTACCCTTTTCATTTTGTTCTCTCTGCTCTGATTCCAAATGACATCAGCTCAAAGCAAAAAGTTATTGGACACTTGAACTGTTTTTTTTCAAGGTAACCCTTAAGTACTCCCAGTATTTAGTGATGACCAGTTACACGAATAAGGTTAACAGTTCACTGGGACAAAAAGAACATAAATTCCTTCCTTTCCTTCATAATTTGGCGATGGTAGTCATCAGAGAATCACCTGAGGCTGTTTTTTGAGCTGCTTAGTTAAAGATATGTGTCTCTCTACAAGCCAAACTGCTGTGGTTCTTCCCCCTGGGCCATCATTTTAAAGCCTTGTGACTGTCTGGCCAACGATGTGAGCGCAGTGAGAGCAGGAGCCTGGCACGGGGCGAGGGACACGGCACAGCACAATCCCTGCCCCTGCCTCTCGCAGCTCCCTATTCAGAAGTAAATCACCACCTTAAGACGGCGTTGCAGAATTACTTGACCCGGCACCCCAGCCTGCAGCCTTCTCCAAAGGTAACTTGGTGATACATTGCTAAGAAGCTCCTGGAAGCATTGGTAGCACACATCATTTCCCCTGTGCTGAGCAATGCACTATGAACTCTACGCTGTATTTCTGTCTGAGGCCCTCGTGCCATCACAAGCCCGCAGGGTCTGGGACACCAAAGATACAGCCATGGGTTTATGTTGCTGAACATTACAATGTCCCCTTGCTCTGCCTTGACCATTCAGAAGGGCTTTGCATAACATTTCACACTTTTTAACCTAAATCTTCTCATGAATCTGTGATTAAGGATTCCCCACACTCACATATATAAAGAGTTTCAACAATCACCGTCCTTCATCCTTGAAGCCAAGGAATAAAACTGTGCTCTTGTTGTTTTGACCTAAAAGCAATAGAGTACAGATGGTTGTTAATATTTAACTGTACCCTAATATTTTTTTTCATAAGTAATATTTACCCATACTCTGTAGGGGTGAGAGATGCTTTAAACAATCAGGAATTGGAAATTGTCCTGTACTGGTTTTTTTAAACAACTGAGCTGGAAACACAACTCCTCTCCATCCCTACTATGTAATATAGCCTAATGTTGGAAGTGTGTAGTGGACACTGGTCTGAATAATCAAGCACCCAGAAACAGACCTTTTACTTGGAGATTCTGTAGGCAAATATTATCTCAAAAAAAACCTCAACTGGAGCCTGTCCATGCTTAGACTATGATGTAGAGCCTCCCAAAAAGTCTACATAGGTGTTGTACCCACTGAAACTACTGCAGTCTAAATCCTACCACTCTTACTCATAGGTATTTTTACTTCCTCACAAGCTTCACAATTTTCCTCTTTTTTTTTAAAGTTTAATTTTTATATGAGCATAAGCCAAGATTTCAAAACTGTTGACTGATTCTAAGTGTTTGATTTGCCATCTCTCCAAGGCCCTGATTTCCTAGTATGCGAAGCCAAAATTTTGTGATTCTCAGACCACATTAAAATGTCACAAGTTAGACAAAATACAGGCTCTCAAAGTGCAAATGACAAATGGAATCACTAGCAGACTCATAAGTGAGATGAAGAAATTTTATTACAAGAAAATATCATTACCCGGTTCCATTAAAAGAAATGTTCAAATTAAGGCTTTTCTAAATACATGTCTAAAGAGCTTTCAGAGCAACAAAAATGGGAAGGTGAACTTTCCTGTCTGCTTTCATTTAGGTTTAACAAAGGTCTAGCAAACAGAGAAATTAGGCTCTTTCAAAGTCTGTGAAAACAGCTGTCTGCACGGACAATTCAGGGGGAGTTTGCAGTGGGAGCCCCTACTTTACTAGACACTGGAGAATCCGCCTAAGAAAGAGATTTTTCCAGATGCCATTATTAAGCAAAACACCTTTTTTTTTTTTTGATACATCAGCCATAACACTCCAGCTCTGAAGCCAGTTTTCACTAGCATTATGCTTTCAGAACAACTTTTACTTTCTGGCTTTACAATAGTTCCTTGCTCCGGAACTTTTCCCCTAGATATCTTCTGGAAGTCCTTCTGCTGGCCTGCATTTTCGAAGATGCTATTTTACTTTTCAGGGTAATGCAGTGACTTCGTTGGCACCCTGGGAAAGTCCCAGAAATGCAGGTTCCAGCTGTACAAAACCCACTGCGTAAATGAAATGACTGCTCAAATGTCTCTCTTGCAATTTCTGAAAAGACTCAGCTTCTACTAGAAATAGTGCAAGTACATCAATCTGCTTATTGACTACACTCCTGCCAACTTTTTGCCTGAGGCCAAGTCTTTCCTGTCATGATATGTACCCCTCACTTGGGTACACAATTCTCACTACCAGCAGGGTGGTCTCCTCCATCCTTATCAGGGAAAGCCCTTTCTCCTCTTCCCACAAGCTTTCACCAATCCATCTGCTTGTGTTTCCAAGAGGAAGAAGAAAAACCCCTCTCTTTCCCTCATCCTTTGTGTACGTCATACATCAGAATTAGAAAAAAAGGATTATTGAAAAGAGGTAGCCCAGTGGTGTCAAAATAATCGAAATATTTTAATGTTCTGTTTGGAAAGCATTTTCAGCTGGAAGATTTACGGCCTTTTATCCACAGAAGACATTAAAAAATACTCAGAATTGTGCTAAATATACAAAATTAAAATGATGATTTGAAGTATCCTGTGGTATTCCAATATGCAGTGGCAAGAAGTGGAAAAGGTGAGTTGATGTGGAAAATTCTTAATTAACATTTGAATAAGTATCCTCTGTCTGCCTCCTCCTCAGATCACTGTGCAAGACTTTAATATCCTCATGTATTCCCTGCACTATAAATCCTCAGTTCTACATCAGGGAGTGTCATGTATCATCAACAGTTTATTATTATAGATTGCGATGGGTACTATTGAGCTACTTACCAACAGGATACTTGCCTCTGACTTGGAATGAATATTAATAAAGCTGTTAGTCCTCTGTCAATAAAGCAAGTACCTTCTCAGCTGCAGTAACTGAGCACAGTAATTGCCATAAGTATCCCTAAATGTCAAATTTGTTATTTCACCTCCAGAGCAGTCAACCTAAAAAGTAATATAACATAGTTCTTAAACATCAAAATTATTTCATTTTATTTTGAGGGAACTTGCAAGCACCTTCTCTCTTTGTTAGGTGATGAAAAGATGTACCAAACACCACCGAAAATCTGTGTTTTTCTCACTGGCTTTCTATGCTAACAAGGCTGCAACTTGTCTCTTATCTGTGAAGACAACAGTAGATGAAGGACAAATGTGAAGGGGCTGAGGGGTACCCACCACATAATTCTGTTGATGTTGGTTTATTTCTTTTTTTTCCTTGTGTGAAATAAAGAAACCCATGGCTGGTGATCAGGATTCCTACCTGTTGCTGGTTTCTGTTAAAAAGCCTTTTACTACCTCTCTTCCAGCTTTGCAGCCCATGCTAAATTTTCTAGAAGAGGTAATTACACATCCCAGAGGTGCAACCAAGGGACTGTAGAACATCCTGGGGCTGTTGGAGCAGGCTGACAAAGATGGGATAAAGATGTAGGAGGCTGAACTGCAGCTGTCAAAGAGGCATGAGACAACTCACACCACTCCTGTCTCTTCTCAGTTGGATACTCCACAGCAATCAGAGACAATTGCTGTTAGAAGTACCTTAATCTGGGGAGAGTGGCTGAAGTGCTCTGGAACAAAAAAATCGCCTCAGGAATGATGTTAGGAAAGGTACTCAAAGAATCACAGGAAATCTTCCTGTTCTTGTTAGACAGCCAAATTTTGAATCTAATTTTCACATAAACTGGTCTAAAATGTTTAGTTTGCAAGACCCCAGACTACACCGTAAAAGCACATTCAGTTAGAGTAAGCAGGGAAAACCCCAAATTTCCCATATTCATAGATCAGAAAAAGGCGTTCTTAACACAGGTGAATTTAAGGATCTAAAAAATGACCAATTAATGTGTGTGTAGTGCTCGGAGAAGCTATACACCTTTCAAAACCCCCACTATTGCCTCACTGGTTGGTGAGAAGCTCAACATGAGCCAGCACTGCACACTCATAGCCCAGAAACCCAACCATATCCTGAGCTACATCAAAAGAAATGTTGCCAGCAGATCAAGTGAGGTGATTCTGCCCCTCTGCTCCACTCTTGCACGACCCTGCCTGGAGTGCTGCATCCATCTTTGGCATCCCCAGCACAGGAAAGATATGGAACTGTTGGAGTGAGTCCAGAGGAGGCCCCTGAAGGTGATCAGAGGGCTGGAGCACCTCTCCTATGAAGACAGGCTGAGAGAAATAGGGTTGTTCATCTTGGAGAAGAGTTGGATCTAGGAAGACCTTGGAAGGCCTTAGAACACCTTCTAGTGCCTAAAAGGGTCTACAAAAGAGCTGGAGACAGACCTTTGATAAGGGCATGTAGTGATAGGACAAGGGTGAATGCCTTTAAATTGAAACAGGCTAGATCTAGATTAGATATATGGAAGAAATTCTTCACTGTGAGGGTGGCGAGGCACTGGAACAGGTTGCCCAGAGCAGCTGTGACTGCCTGATCCCAGGAAGTGTTCAAGGCCAGGCTGGATGGGGCTTTGTGTAACCTGGTCTAGTGGAAGGTGTCCCTATCCATGACAGAGGGCTTGTACTAGATTACCTTTAAATGGCCTTTCCAACCCAAACCATTCTATGATCCTATGATAATGCATCAAAAATAATTTAAATGTTGAGAAAATATTTGATTTTTAATATTTGGCCTGAAAAACACTGAAGAGAGGGCCACTGAAAAAGACCTATGAGCTGCTAGTGACAACTGAGTCGTCAGATCAAAAAAGTCCTTGGGGTAGAAGCAGTGGTCTTGCATCCATGTTTGTAGGTCTCTTTTTATCCTGAGAAATGGTTCAGAAAATGCCAAGCCTGTGAGGGCAACCAAGGCTGAAGAGCAGGAGCTCAGTTAGAGCTGCATCAGCCAAGTGGGCCAAGCAAACCAGTCACTGTCATTCCCTGTTCCATGGGAATATTCTTCCTTCACCCCCAGATGCAGCTTGCTCTGCAGCACGCAGCAGCAGCCTTTCACCATCCTTGTAACTGGTACACTAATTGTGCCATTTTGAACAGCTCTAAAATAAATCAGACTGCAGTCACATTGAAAAAATTATATATAATATTGCTGTGTCTGAAACCTGACTACAACCTAATTTCTTTAAAGGTTGCCTGATACCGATATCACAAGAAACAGTTCTGCAGCAGCAGAGTTTGATTCCACTTCCCCTCTTTTGTCAGGGAAGAACCTTACAAAAACTTTCAAATTGGTGGTAATTCACTAGTTTCAAAGGACAGACAAAATACATCTTTAATAAAAAGGTTTGCCTCAAGAAGGAACAGGCGGTTTAAAGAACTTAGACCTCCAAATCGTCAGCCTGTGTGCTCTCTGTAATTTAATACTGAGGATCTTGGCTAACTTCATTAAGAGGATGACAGTGAAATTGAGATAAATCATCCTGTGGTGAGGGAGGGACTGATACAGAGAAAATGATAACCAGCAAGACAAATAGGTTATATTATCACACAGATGACTTTCTTCCACTTCAGTGTTAGAATGAGTTTCTTTAACACAATCTATATATTTCACATTGGAGCCCATACCATTGTGAAATTAAGCACATTGTATGATTCACACAAATGTATTCACAGGATGCTGAACCATTCTTAGGTTTAGTTCTTATTATTTTCAGCCCACTCACTGAGTGTGAATTTTTTAATTTTTTGTAGTAACTTTACAGTTGAAAACATGACTATTTTGATTTTTATGTCTTTACCAACTAATATCTCAAAAATGTCTTTATTAACTCTGTAACTCAATCTCAGAATTGTTACTTCTACAATTAGCTTGTGTTAAGTTTGAAAAAAATTTCACTATGAAAAGATTACTGTTCTCTATTATCTCCTAACATTCATGCTAGGCAAATACTTTTGAAGACTTCCCACACGGCTCAGTTCTTGATGGCCAGAAAAAAAACAGTGTTAAGAGGGTTTGCCCATTTCATAGAGCTTTAGTTCTGTCTTGTAAATGCTGTCTATTTGAGGGTTTTTTTCCTGCAGGGAATATCTGTGATTTGTATAAAGACTTTTCTTCCAGAAAGCTGAGTCACTTTTTTTATTAAATGCATTCAGCATAAACTGTGCATTTTAATAACAGTTTTTTCCTATATTTTGATAAAAATTGCACTGAATAACATTCAATTCTTCCTACCTAGAAATAATTTAAATTTAAATAATTTAAAACTTTATTTCAGGCCTTGTATTAGCAGCTTTTCAAATCGCCCTCCATTGGACATTGTTTGTGGCCATACCTTTTCAAGGCAAAGTGCTTGATGCTGAGGGAAAGGCTGCCCTGGCTCTGCCATTCTTTTATCTAATTTTAGGGCTGTTGGTGGTGCACATCTACAGGACTGTTTCCATTCCATGTTTTAGAGGTGAACTGGGAGGGATAGGTGTGAGTTGTTTTTGGCTGAGCCCAGCCCTTCTGCTCTCATCTTCTCCCCTCTTCACTTCCCATGGATCACTTGTCCCCTCTGGATGGCAGTCTCACTGGGAGTACAATTTTTGACTATGGATAAACACTGAGCATCACAAGACAGTGCCCCATCAGTCATTTCCCAGGGCATCACACAATCCTGTGTCTCACGTGGCAGCTGCCTGTGACCCTGCCTTTTTGGACTACAAACACAGCTTTAGCAAATGAAGCAGTCTAGTTGGTACGGCTAAAGAGGACACACAGCAAAACAAGTTCTACTCCTTGTTCAGTCCTACTTCTGGACTCTGTCATTGTGAATTTACTAATTTCCTGAAATAAAGTTTATATTTCAGCATAAAATACTGTAATGTAAGACTGAATGAAACCCAAGAGCCTTATCTGGACTAGGAAATCTCTTTTTAATAGTTTTATCCTGTTTGCATTGAGTTAGAATACATTTCCTTTAGTACAGGGCACAGGAAAATATTCTTTTTATAATTGATTGATTTAAAAGGGTTCTGCTCTAAATCACCAAAGGGGAATAATACAGACCTGTTGTGACAGACAACCTGATTTTGAAATAAGAGCACTAAACATTAGCAACTGCAGTAACTGACCTGTCACATCATCTACTTAAAAGAGACTTGAACAGCTCCTTATAATCGGAATTGCAGAGTGGAGAATCACTGGCTGTGTCTGACTGATTCCTTGCAGATGGGTGCTTATATTAAAATTGGGGCAGTCACAAGGGTTACATGTACTCTTATCTGCTATCACCAGCCACAATAGGTCTCCTGGCTCTCTCTCTCATGGGCATCTCCTTGGGCCATGAGCTGGCCTTTGCTTTCCTTGGGCAGGCAGAGGAGGTGGCTGATCCTCCCCCGGCTCGTGCATGGGAGGAGAGTCTGTGGTGAGCCAGCTGCCCAGGACTGTGTCCAGATGGCTTTTGAATATCTCCTGGGATGGTGACTTCACAATCTCTCTGGGCAACCAGTGCCAGTGCCCGGTCACCTTCACAGCAAAATGTACACAAAAACACTAAGCAATCACAGAACTAAAAAAAAAAATTGAAAAAGAGTCCGAAAGATTGCTAGGAAGGTTTCTAAACCGTTCTGAGGATGGGAGCAGCTGTGTATAGGGCAGCACCGCCACAAGAGCTCCCTAAAATTCCCATGCAGAGCTACCGGTCATGCAAAAATGCACGAGACATCTCAGGGAGGTTCTGTGATGTGGCACAGCGTGGCATGGCAGAGTGCAGTGCTGCCTGCATGGCTCAGGAAGCTGCAGGGCTCTGTGATGGAAATTGCAAGGGAAAGGTAGTGCTTTTGAGGTTAAAACGATGTTTAAAAGGAAAACTAAATTGAAAACCTATGCCAAAAAGCCCTTTGAGATACTGACCTTTTTTGGACCGCTTGACTGCAAACACTGATGAAATAGCTTTTTTTTCTAGCATCCACCAAAAAGGAGCAATGTATGCTGTTAAAAAACCCTCCTTCTTACATTGCTGGCATCTCTTTGTAGAAAGGAATTCAAGACTTTTTTAGCAAAAGCTTATTCTCCTCGGATGTCACAATTCACAGAAATTTAAAATATTCCTAGGAGTTATTAAAGTATTCATAAGAGTTGGGAATATTTACAGATTTAGAGAATGACTACAGTAATTTAACTTTGGCAAAGCCAACATCAGTGACTAATAAGGAAGGAAAGAATTTTCATGGGAAAATATGGTGTCTTCATTTGAATTTCCAATCATTTTCCAACTGTTTCAGACTGCAGGTGGTATTTCGCTTAAATGTTCAGAAATCCTGAGACATATCTTCACTGAGGGGTTACTTCCGCATTTGCAGCTAAAGGATCTTAAAAAGTTTTCTATGTTCCTGGGATTTCAGTGTGTGCATCAGGTAAAAAATGTATAGCTGCAATTTGTATTTCATACATTAGAAGGACTGAGAGTAGTCTCCAGTGAATAAATAAATAATACTACTATTCCTTTCACAATATGCGAAGTTACCCTGCACGTTAAGAGCAATCAGAGCCTGTATTTGCTGCAGCTCATAATGTACTGCATTCTTTGAAGAGCAAGCTTCAACAAAGACTGAATAACAAATTATTTGGTTGTTATTACATCTTTTGGCTAAAACTCTTAATTGCAATGGGGAAGAAAAAGAAGGAAGTGCAAATCATTCATGTATCTTGGTGCTAAAAAACAAGTTTGATTCCAGCTACTCTCTGATTTTTGTGTGTGTCTTACGAAGTTTTAAGCATTATTGAAACCTGATAAAAGTGGGGAACACCATGTTTATTTGAAGAATATTGTATGGAGTGAATGAATTCCCATATTTTAGCAATGGTTTGTTCTCTTCTTTTTGTAAAATGTGTGAATTTTGATTTTTCCTTTCCTTTGTGACAGTACCTATGAAGAGTTTTTGCCTTTTGTAAATATTTGCTTCGATAGCAAATATTGCTGTCTAGGTCTCAAATAAAGAGGGCTCATGAAATATCTGTAAAGAATTCAAAACCTTAAAAGAAACACCTCAATCTCCAAAAGCCCATATGTACTGAAATGTCTTAAAATAAGGTAAGACCTGTTACAAATAGAGTAACTAGAGTAACTGAGTTATATGTGGAGTGTGTAGCTCAGGCATGCTCAGGAGAACAGTTTTTCCTTAAAGCATCCCTCAAGCCTTCCCCACTATTTTTCCCTGGATGCTCCATCTCTGAGCAGGAAGGGGTGTCACATCCTGAGACCCTTCTGTCAGGTTTCATTGCATGGGCCAACAGGCACGAAAGATTTCAGGAGGCACAAGTCCTGACAGCTAACGTGAGCATGTAAACCTCACTTTCTTAGGAAGTCAGGCAAAGGAAACCACCACTGACCCCAGATGATCACACAGATGGGTAACTCGGGTTCAGCTGAGCTCATTGTGTGTTGTTGCACACGGTTTGTTGCCAAGATATGGACTGCAATTTGTACAACATGAAAGTAGCAGTTGCAGCTTTGAAGCCAGTGTTGGAAGTGTAATTGGGTAAGATCCAGGCTTCTTTCAAGATGGTGAGAATCCTGCCAGGATTTTTAAGAGCTTGGGTTCATTAACTGCAACTGGGTTCAGAAATAAAGGCAAACATGATTAATATTTTCTAAGCTCCTACGAAAAATATTCTATAGCTCATTCAAAGTATTGATTTATTTATGTGACTCTTCTAAAATGTATAATTTTAGAAACAGGTAGACTGCAGACTTCAAAATGGGAATGAGCTAGAGCCAGTGCCCCTCCAGGTGCTGTTCTTACAGAAACATCATGTACTTTTAATGCAATTAAAATATACGCATGTACAATTTCTAAACCTCAGCTGGAGCCTTTGGCTTTTCTTCTTGATTTGCCCTGAGTGATGCATAATGGCTAACTTGGCAGGCTGCCTTTTTGCAGAGAGACAGGTAGAGCTAGTATGTGAAAAGAGATGAATTATAAAATCCCTTACCCCATTTGCTAGGGGAAAAAAAGCACTCCCTATCATTGATTTATCTCTAGGGGGTTCATTTGAGAATATATGTAAAACCAAGAAGCTGCTTATATGAGATTTTAGGACCACTATGGATGATAGAGAGTAAGATCTTAGGAAGTTCATTTATAGTACCAGGAAAGTTGCCTGTCGAAAGCAAAGCCTACTGAATATTTACCAGCTACTCCTGCTCTGACGTGTTCCAGAAAACACCCTTAGAAATCTTTGTGTTTTGAAGTTACTAATGGCTTCTGAATCTATCCACATATCAAATGTGAAAGCAAAAGTGCAGCTGCTCTCTCACCCCTTGATTTCTTTCAGCTGCAGCCAGAACAAGTTTTCTTTGTTTCCAGATAAGTTTTTGTTTCCCCTTAACAGCAAAAGAAACACTTCTTTAAAAAATACAAAGACTGGTATCAACCTGTCTCTCTCTCCCACAAATACAAGCAAAAAACTAGTCAGAAAACCACAAACAATGAGGAGTAGTGTGCAAGACTTTTGGGATGGAGTTGACTATGAAAACAATTCTGACAGTGTGACACATATGTTTAGTTGTGGGTTTCATGTCACATAATATCTGTTGTCATGCATTAACCCTAACCCTAAAAAATTAATGAGGGGTGTGATTTGACCTATCACGGAGTGTTCACAGCAAAATTACTCTATTTGGGGTTTGGGGTACTTTCTCATGCATAAAGCACACATAAAGCAGGCAAGAAAGACTGAGCAGTGAGGATCTGCTCTGGTCTGGACAAGTTTCTCTTGTTAAGTAATTTATTTTCCCAAAAGAGACGGCTGTTTCATTTACCCCAAAACATACCATGATTTATGTTATAAAGGAATAAAGATTTGTAGGATGAATGTGTAGGAAAATTGCTTCCTCAGGGCATCCCTGTAGATCTAGTGTCCTCTCAGAGTTTGGACTGATGTTTTCAAGGGTCTTCAGTGCCCACTTATGGCCTTTTTTCCTGTGCCTTTCAGTGTTGGTGGTGTCCTTCCATATTTTGATAAGGAAGGTGATGTAACAGAGGAGGCCAGGGTCCCCCAACCCTGTTGCTTCATTACTGCATGCTGGAAAGACTGGAGAGAAAATAGAGTTTTTAACTCTGCTCTTGTGGAACTAGGGCAAAACCATGGCTTCATCATGTCCCTTTATAACCATGTTGTTCTCCATGTGACTGCACTGTTGGAGTCTCAGCCCAAGGTAGAGGCAAAATGACAACAGGGGAGACATAGTATAGTCTAATACCCAAAGCGACAGTCACAGAACAAAGAAGAGTTGTCTGTCTCCCGTAGGTGTCTGCAAATGGATGCTGAAGCCTTAGGTTGATGTATTGTTCCTCTAGAGAGGCATATGGAGAGCAAAATGGGTTCCTTTTGGCCTTCTGCAGAGCATTTGGTGTCTCCCTGAGCGATGACACATTTGTTGTCACCAACAACATGAAAATTCCTATGTGGAAGTATTTTTTGCCTCTGTAGATATGGATGCTTGGGTGAAATGAAGTGATCACAAAATAATAAGGAACGGGGCAATTACCAGCAGAACTCATTTGTTATCTGTTGTCGAGCCTCAGCAGTGGAGGAAACAGTCATCTGGGCACCCTAATGAAATGTGACAGACGTTTAGAGAGCGAGGGCTGATACTTCCTGACAGCATCACCATCTGCACTCTGAAAGCTGTAGTATCCGGACATCATAA
Source organism: Rhagologus leucostigma (assembly GCA_013397725.1). Lineage (NCBI taxonomy): Eukaryota > Metazoa > Chordata > Aves > Passeriformes > Rhagologus > Rhagologus leucostigma. The sequence continues at coordinate 2,457,076 of VZTD01005870.1, forward strand.
TCTGTTATGGGCTGTTTATTACTGTACCTCCACATCGCAGGGCACACAGATCCTGGAGTTATATGTCGTCAGCTTTGTATGCAGCCCCCTCACCTCAGCTAGGATCCTAATCCTCAGTCTTTCACTGTGCTCCCTAGCTGGATGTTTAGCTTTCCAAATAATCATGTCAATAGCCTCAGATGTAGTTATTTGAAAGGGGGGGAAAAAAAAAGAAAGAAAGAAAAAGTCTTCTAGCCTGCCAGCAGGCAAAATAGATGTTAACCTAATTCTTACCAGGGCAGATGGAGTTATATAATCTGATTTCCAAGAATAAGGGATTTTTCAAGGAAGTAATGTTTTAGTATATATGATACTACAGCAGTTTTCGCAGTTTCAAAATTCTAATGTGGCAGTAATTTCTAGGATCCTAGTTCTACACACAATGCAGGTACAGGGAAAATTGTTAAAGAACGAAAGATGCAATAAAACCAGAGGATTTTGCCTAAATGGAGCAAAAACGTTGCCTCAGATATACTGGAACACAGAGATTAAAACAGAGACTACAGGACTAACCCAATGCTTTTTTTTCAAGCATTTTTTTTCAGAACAAGATAAAAAAGTGATCTTGAGAGACAAAAGTACAGCCTAATTAAAGAAAAAAAAAAAGTAGGGAAAACCCCCAAAATAACCAAACAGGGGGGGTTAACTTTACCCTGCATAATTCAGTATTTCCCTGCATTATAAGGAAGAGGGGAAAAAGCTGAAGGCACAAGTCAAGTTACTAAAGCAGTGGTCAAGCTACCACTTCGGCCTTGAAAAAAATGCTTTTTTTTCTGAGGTAAGTTACCCTGAAGAGTGGCCTTGAATTTCCAACTTGTTTGCTACTGTGTTTGCTTCCTGCCTGGTAGTGAGGTAGTGAACATGGGGCACTCAAAGTCTTAATTTTTTCTTTTTTAAATTAAACAAAATCAAACAAAAAACCAACACAGTCCCATAGAAGGAGGGTCTTGTTTAGCTTCTCTGTCTCATGGAGGACTACTCCTATCCTGATCATGTAAAAGCCAAGTGTCTTCTGCGAAGTGTTATTCCTCAGAGCCTGGCTTGAGACACGTTGCTTTCTCATACACTCAGCTCCTCTGAGCAGATGAGTAAGCTGGCTCAGGCACTGATCTTTGAAGCCACCCTTAGCAAACAGAAGAGTTTGTACACCTCCTGAATGGAAACAGCTCTTCACTTCGTCACGTCCCAGTGTCTCAAGTGCTGAGGAAAAACAGAGAATTCAAGTCTTGTGTTCCTCCAGCTAGTTACCAGAAGGAAGTATGACCTGGGGCTGATTTCACTTAATCACAGAATCCTTTAAGTTGAAAAAGACCTCTGAGATTATCGAGCTCAACTTTTGACTGATCAGTACCTTGTCAACTAGTCCATGTTAGTAAGTGCTATGTTCAGTTGTTTCTTGACCATGAAAAGCTATAAAATTGACAATGATGCAGGGACGCACCGGGTTCTTGCACCTCTGGTATCTCAGATAGCCCTGTTCTGTAGGTCTCCTGATTTGATTCATTTCTGGAAGTGAACACATGAAAATAAAGAAACGTGAGGTCACGAGAAGAGCCACAAAAGCAGCTCAGCACTGAGAGGGTCATTTGCCTAAACTCTGACACTCCCTGTGGGTTTCAGTGATCAAAATGGAGGAGGACAAGACGACTCCCTTTTCCTGCCTATAGATTTAGCAAGTGTAATGCTCAGTAAAACAAAGTGGTTGTATAAAAGTATCTGTAATTCCGGGAAATACGATGGGAGGCATTACAAGATCTAACAAGTTTTACTTAAGTTTTACTTTATGCACATATATAAACTTCTTCAGCTGGTGGAGTACCAAGAAAACTATTAGGTCCTCAGCAATGTAGATATTAGAACTGAAAGTCTGCTCTTGTACTATAGTGGGTAAAAAACCAAATCGTGTATGTCATCAGCTGAAGTCAGCTGGGCCTAATAAACTGTGACAAGTCAAGGCAAACTCTGTTCCTGAAGCAGTTTTTGCCTTGGAAGGAAATACTGAAGATCACTGCTTTACGGGTAAAGCCTCAGCAAGAGATAGCAAGGTAGCACTGGTTAACAGACTTGTCCTCCTTGGAAATAGACATGTACAGGGAGCTGTGGGAAAGGGTCAATATCCCACCAACAAGGCAAAGAAGATTTATTATATTCACTCTCCCTTTTCTGAAAGCAGATGGCTTCTATAGTTCATCGTATAGCTGAGGATTTTTAGAACGAGCTGCTTCATGGGAAAGAAATGAGGGAGAACAGCATTAGTAGGAGTTATGTTTACTAAGCAAATACAGGGGAAGGGCATCTACTATAGCAACTGGAGACAGGAGCTAAACCTTCTGGGATGCATGTGCCCACAGAAGAGCAGCTATTCGCTCCATACGGCAGGAGCAAATGGGTCACGTTGCCAAAAGACACAATTCAAAATCCTCCACAGACACAAGGAGGTAGCATTTAAGTCTTCAGAACAACACAGTAGTGCTCATTTTCCACCTCATATCACAAAGCAAGCAATTACAGTCTTCACTAGCTGGTGGTTCTAAATGGGATTCACCTCTCAAAGCACACACGGAATATTCTCCTTAAAGCTATCAGGACTGTCTTACTCTAGCATTTTAGAATCAGTTTAGAATAGCTGGGTTCAGTTTCCAGCTTATGTAAGAGTTAATCTTCTCTCTTTCTGTACAAATTCTACATCGAGATACTGTCACAGTGCATGTGAATGATTCATGATGATTTGCCCCATGCCGCCTTCTGCTAGAGGCAACTGAGGGGAAAAAAAACAAGCCACAAAAATGCCAACACAACTACAACCCTCACACAAACTTCCTTCTCCTTAGAACATCATTTATTATTACTCACCTTTAGTGAAAGAAAAGACAAAAACCACACCAAAATGGAACATGTAACACCACAGGGGTTCTAATCAAACCCAAACTATAATGTGAACTATTGTTGTTTTAGTGTTAAAACTAGCAAGCTCATATAACAAAATCCAAGTAGCAAGTCACTGGAGGAAAAGTGATGAGAAAAGAAAAGCTGCTTATGTTAATTAAACAAAGAAAATCTGCCTGGCAGACAAGAACAGCTCAGAAGCAAATGAATTTAAAACATGTATCTATTTCTTGGTGTTCCCTGAGCACACATAATATGTGTGCTCATCCATTCAGTCTTAGGGATTAAAGAAATTGCTGGGCATGTTGACTAAATCCAGGGAAAATGATCTTTAAAAACAAAAGTTCATGCATGTCCACCTAGTGTTGTGAATGAAGTTCTGGAAGCAGAGAATAGAGACCTTACTTCTACTTCTTTTGAACAGCATGACAAATTAAAAACCTGTTAGGCCTCAGAGATCCCCTTGGTTCCGGAAAACCCAAAATAGGGAAAAGACTTCTGCCAGACCTTACCATGAGGCACCAAAACCTAATGAAGAGAAACACCATTCATCAGAAACCAGACTCCGTCAGTATTGCTGCTCACTCCTTACTGAGGGAGTGAAGAAGACATTTACCAGTAGCTCACGTTCTCCCCCTCACTCACACAAACTCTTTCGACAACTTGATCCCTGTGTTGCAGGAACCCACTGAGAAAAATTAGTTTAAGTCAAGAGTCAGGTTTTCATTAATTTAATTTCTTCTCAGATCTGAGTGGATAACCAAGAGAATGGGTGAATCTCATGTACTTTCAAGAATTCATTTTACTTCCTCCTACATTTTCCACTTATTGAAATTAACCTTTTATTTTAGAAAAGCCTTCAGTTATGACACATTAACATGTGTATTTGACATTGGCACACATTCAAAGAACTGCAGCATATTTCATGGTAATCATACTGAGAACAGTTACATAGCAATTTTCTATACTTACCATTGTAGACATACTACAACCCGAGACACTTAAAAAATGTCACCAGAAAAAAAATTATCATACATGACTAGAGACAATAAGAGTTTTAGGTGATTGTTTGCTATTGAATAAACATCCAAGAATCTCTAACTCATAAATATAATATTATCACAGAATGCTTTTATTTTTCTGAAATGATAAAATTAATATGGCTGTTTCCAAGTCACAGTTGTTGGTTTTATTTATTTTAGAGTAAGGATTTCCAGTGTAACCACACAGAACCAAAATCTTGATGTACAGTGACATTTAGTAATCTGTTACAACATCCTGTTGTGGCCATGTGAATCTCCATTTAGGCATTGCTGCTTTATTAACCTTACAAAGAAGAGTGCAATATGGTTATAAAATTGTTATAATCAACCTGAATGACAACATAGCAAGCATAGTGCAGGATAACCACAGACACACGATTCTTCTGTTCTTCTGGAGTTGTGATAAACATAATTTCACATATCTGTACAAAATTTCACTTACCACTATAAGTGCTAATAAGTGGTGAGTTTGTTTTAAATACTTAGAGATGCCTTTTTGATTGCCTTGTATTTCTAAGATATGATGTTTTTTTGTGCTGAATAACTCATTTATTACTACAAACCCCATGAACACATTTTACTTCATGAGATTGTCTACTGGATCCGAAAATTGTTTCCCCTCTTCTGACAAGAGAAACCAGAGACATGTAAGGTACTCAGAGTTTCTTTAGGAGTTTGTTTCTATTTATAGTAAGACCTGCACCACATCTGCTATAATTTCTGTAGTCTATGTCTTCTCCAGAAAATATAATCTATCAGTGAAGATACCAAAAATACCTGCTTTCATCATTTAGTAAGCACATAACAAGCCAAGGCTTCCTACCATTTTTGATTTTCCAAGATATTAGACTTCTGATGGCACTGGTATTCTGACAATGATGGACATGACTATTAAACAGTAGAGTAATAGTGTGCCTAATAGGACTAGGACTCTAGCAAAGGGACAGTAAAGGGATATCGTAGAAGCACGTAGTGGGGGGAGGAGGAGTGGAACAGACTCATATGAAGCAGTGGCAAAAGCCCAGATTCACTGGTTTTTGAAATTCTTCTTTCTCCAAAATGATTAATTAAAACAAAATGGCATGCAAATAAACAGTTTCAAACTACATGAAGATTATTAACATAATTATCCGGAACAAAAAACCAAAAAGAAAACCCCAACCAAAACCAAAAACCCCAAACCCAAACATATTTCAAACTTCTGGGGATAAAAAGCATTAAAAAAAGTAATATAATTTCAAAGTGGAAATGTTCTATATCTCTCCTTCCTGCAACATTGTAGGTGAGTCCATGGCAAACACCATTTTGCACCAGAGTCTCTCCAACAGGTTTTCTCTCGGTCACCCACCAGACTTGTCTGCTCATCAGCCTCAGAACTGAGATTTTATTCATGATCAGTTTTCTTAGGCTCTCAGAGAGCAAAGATGCAAAGAGTGCTTAGAAAAGAGTTACCTCTCAAACAAGGGTGAACTGATGAAAAATCTAAAGGTAAAATATTACTATTACAACAAACACATACATGCCTCAAGACCCAATTATTTTCACCTTTCAAAGTTTGCTTGACTGGAAAAATTCACCCAGTGTCTATAGAAGTGAACCACCTGTGTACTTGCAATCCAGGTCAGTTTTCATTACTAGATGATTTGGAACACTTTTAATCATGTCGAATTCTTCTTCACATTTTTAAGTGAAAGAAGATTGAGCTAAATCACTATCTTGTATGAGTCAGTGCTCTCACATTAAAAAAAAGAAAAGAAACCAAGCAGATTACAAAGACTTAATGTTACAGTATGTGGTTATTTGTGACTAAGCCGCTGTCCAGGAGAAGGAATCCCAAAATTGTTTAACACAAGCAACAGGACACAGTACGTAATAGCCAATTATTTAACGCACAGTCTCTTTGAGGATCATCTAGCTGAGTAGAAAAGCCATTCAGAAAGTTTTGCAGGGCATCTTCTTCTTTGTATTTCCAGGCATATTACTACAGGAATTCATTTGAAGCAAAGCTGCAAGCCATTTCTAGAATTAAATATACTGTTATACATTTCAGATGTATAATAGTGCAATCATCGTTATACAAAGGGAGCATAAAAGTGAAGGGTACATTTATTTAATTTGTATTTTCAGAAACATCATGGATTTCTTCAGCTATATAGAGCAATTAAAAGGATAAGCTCCGTGTAGCTTCACGCAGTGCTATTTAAAGTGAATCTATGTAACAACTGCAAATACCTAAAGTCACTTTACACCCAGCAGGTGAGAAATACCTACCATGACAGAATCCAGATACAGTATATTTTCATCCTTAAAGATATTAATATATTCAACCTCCCTTTTTTAAAGACACTTCAGTCTTCTCTTTCTGTAGATCAAGACCCAGCAAAGTTGCAAAACTGAAGGAAATGCTGGCCCATTCCTTATCATCACATCAGTTCTTTTTCTTTCAATATCAAGAAAATCAAAAGGAATAGTTGAGGCACAAGTGATTTTTATGCAGAAGTATAGAAGCATTTCAATAAGTAGACTAAAACTTCAGTACTTAACTTCTTTTAAAAAAAGACATCGATCATAGGTATATGATCATAGTCATAGATCACAGTCACTGCAGTTTTACTGGATTGCTTCTTTTTTTTCCCCAGATGAAAAAATAAACTGGTTCACAGAACTTACCAAATCCACTTTATACTGCCATTTCACATAGTTCGTGTCTAATCAAAGTACAAACCCGTGCTTCAAGGGAGCCTGAAAGCATTCTGCTACACCTGACAGTAAACTATTTCTTCAGCGAAGACAGCTTCAGTGAACCCAATAATGCAAAGAACAGTCCGTCCAGCTGAACTGATGTAAACATTGCACGCAGAACTTAGCATGAAAGTGCACTGGCAACAAGCTTTTGAGGATAAGCTCATATCATAAGAGCTTGTGCTTGAAACTACTTTTACAGCTATGGTTATCATTTCTGTTAAGAGGCACTGCATAAATATGGAGTCATTCATCTAATGCACTTAATATTTCTCAGCTGAGGACTACTGCAGTTTTACCCTATGTCTAGGTGTGATAATACTTTGGTTTGCTCTACAGCAGTAGCATTGCACTAGCAATACGGCTGATACTAAAGAGAAAGCTGAAAACACTGCAGACTGGAGTTGAAAAACCCCAATCTGCTCCTTTACTTCTTTTCATGCTTCTTGGTTAGCTTTCCTCTTTCTAGCTGGAGGCTTGTACCGGTGTTTGTTCGCTTCTCCTTTTGCTGGCTCTCCTGGGAAACTTGTTGCACTGCTCGGAGGATAGCAGTCTGCACAATCTGCTTGCTGGCAATCTGTAGCTTAACTTCATCTTGCTCCGTCCCTGGCTTCTCACCTGCCAGAGCCAAACAAAAAAGAAAGGGAACTAAGAACTTGGGGCTACTCCGTGAAAACATGAAGGACAGAAAAAGAGGAGGGGGGGAACAAAATCACAGAGTGACTGGGGACAGTTTATTACATAGGAAACCTGCCAATACTGAAGATGATGAATTCGGGTGGAAAGTGCCTCTGCATGCTCAGCGCCACAGGACTGAATGAAGGAGGAGACTTTGAGTCATACAGCTCGATTACCCACTCCTCAGCTCTGGGGACAGCTGTGATTTCACAGCTGAAACAAGCACAGATGCATTTTTCAGTAAGACAATAAAGAAAGGTTTTCTCATCCAGCTGTGAATCACATCCTTTCTGACTTGAGCTGTGTTTCTGGGTAGGGAACTGGACTTTATTTTTCAAGCCTGACATGTACTCCCTCACCACCATACAGAAAAAAACACTGCTTCATTAACATTTCTTTTTACTTTTACTTCACATCGAAAGTCCTCATCCATCAAATTCCAACTGACTTCTAGGTACAAAATTTCGTTTAGTGCAGTTTATTAACTCTTGGATAGATTTTCAAAAATATCTGCAAAATATTAAGAAACGTTCAGATTGCTGTAGGTAAAACAGAGAATATTTTCTCTGGCAACCTGACAAATACATATTTTTATGTGAAACTTCCTTGTTTTGCTAGTGTTAAAATCTGGAGAACAATGAAGTAGTGTAGTGTGACTACAGACATCTGGTAATGAAGAAGAGTAGTGTATGTCAAAAGGTTTCTCTTTGGAAGTATTTTGGCTTCTAACAGAAGTGGCAATTTGGACAATAAAGGATGCTCCATAATGGTCAAAGCTGATACTGATTAAAAAAATCCAGTTCTGACGTACACCTATTGGCATACAGGAAATCAGTTGCTAATTGAAATGCTTAGCCTAGTGCTTATTGACATCACTAGATTTGATTTTAAAGGTTTTAAAGATACTCATCTCAGTTCTTTCTTAATTGACTGTTACACTCAATTATTTCATTAAACAGAATTTGTAGTTTACTGTCTGTTTTAATGACATATCTTAAGAATTGTGTCCTGAGAGAAATCAGAGTGAATTAAAGGTCAGGTGTTTTTACGAGAGGTCCATACCTGGAATCGTGATAAAATCCCAGTGTTCTTTCAGAATTTTTTTCAAGGAAACTTGAGATGGAAACAAAAGGAGAATCACTTGCTTCCTTAGGGAATATGCTATTAAGATAGCACATGCTTGAGGGAAGAGACAAGGTCCTGCACCTGGGTCAAGGCATTGCCTGACGTCAATGCAGACTGGGTGGTGACTTTATCAGGAACAGATTTTTGGAGAAGTACTTGGGGACACTGGTAGACAAAAAGGTGGAAATGAGACGGCTTGTGACCCAGAAAGCCAGTCGTATGCTATTCTTTATAAAAAGAGCATGGCCAGGAAGCAAGGGAGGTGGTTCTACCCCTGCTCTCTGCTCCTGTGAGATTCTGGACTACCGTGTCCAGGTCTGGGGTCCTCACCACTATGGACCTGTTGGAGCATGTCCAGAGGAGGGCCACCAAGATGATCAGAGGCTCACAAAACTCTCCTGTGAAGACAAGCTGAGAGAGCTGGGGTTGTTCAGCCTGGAGAAGACAAGGCTTTGGAGAGTCCTTATTGTGGCCTTCCAATATATAAAAAGACTTAAGAGAAAACTGGAGGGATTTTTGTTCATATTACATACGTTCTGGCTAAAAGCAAAGTAGAAATTGGATTTAATTCTATTGAAAATGAATAATTTATTTTTAAAACCCTGCAACTGTACTGAGATGACAAAGTTTGTCTACAAGTAAGATGTTAAAACCCGTGAAAACTTAGAAAACATGTTTTAAACTGGAAAAGCTGACTGAAAAGAATCACTTGAACTTTTGGCACAGCCAGCTTCCCTGATTCAGTTTTTTCCACTCCTCAGCACTTGAATCAGTGTTTTTTTGGATAGAATTAAATGTTACTTAACAGATACAGTACAGATAATTCTTTACTACTCAAATATGAAGTCACATTTTATCACACAATGAATTAGTCTTCTTGTTTGACTGAAAAAGATCAGTCAATGCAGCTGATGTTTAGAAGATATGTATTAATAAAAGCATGGATAAACATGAAATTCTAAATACAAGTGAGTATGTTGGACTAGACAGTGAGGTTATATGAAACGTGAAAAATTTGCTAGTCCCCAAAGCCACAAACCCCCAGAAATTATTGTTGAAAACATACTGTCATTAAGTACACTGCTGTTGAAAATTACTCACTCTCCTTAGGGATGCTTCATTACTTATTTGGTCCTTGCCAATTAATCTTCAAAATCTGATGTTTAAATATTTTTACTTTAGAAAGGTCATCCATAGCAACACTCAGTTGAAAAAAACGAGTTTTCCAGTGCATTTCTCCCTGGGTTTTTCAGTTGTTTATTTAGGAGCAAAACCTGTCTGAAAGCACCATACAGATAAGTGAGATGTAGATTATGTCAGCTCATCTCTAACTCATTAGATGATTCTTTTATTTGCTGAGATAACCAACAACAGAGAACCCAAAACCTCTGGACTACCTCTGCCTGGCCCCTGAGGGTTTAGGTATGCACAGAAAGGAAATAAGGCAGCTCAAATAAACTTAATTCGTATTTGCGTAAAATAGTTAGGACAATAGCAACCCAGATAACAACAGCTAATTGGCTTCAGACACAGAGAGAGTCAAAGCTGTTGGCCCGGGGTGATATGATCAATGAGACCATTGGCAGTTTATGTGGACCATCTAAATTAGAAAGCAAGTGAAAATAATAGTTATTTTGGAGGATGATATCTGACACTGTGTTTGACCCAGGTCTGAGTCTGTGTTGGGACTATTATTTGTAGGCGCTGGACTGCCAGAGATGTTAAGCACTCAAACACAAACACGCAGCTCCTCTGGGTGTATGGTATCTATTACAGCTGGCCCAACAGGACATGATCCTGGGCAAATGGTTCTAGATGACCCTGCTTGAGCAGGAGTTGGACAAGATAACTTCCAGAGGTCCCTTTCAACCACAAACCTGCAGTCCTATGATTTTAGCTGGTTAGGCTGTGATAAATCACAGCTTTTTCACTTCCTGAATGAGTAAACAGCAATCTCCCAAAAAGCATCCCCACTACATCCTCTTCTTCCAGTTATTCATTGCAAGGAAAGCAGTAAGCTAGTTTTCTTCCGAGAAGCTCATTTATTTATTGATATGCAGGACCTACTCTGAGCAAGAAGAAAGGGACTGACTAAGGAAAGCAGAGATGACTCATGCAAGAATCCCAAAAGGGCTGAGCTGGAACATATCTATGTCCACCTTGCTGAGATACAGACTGCTGTGGACATCCAGGCGGAAATTTGAGTGCCTATAGAATTAATTTGGCACTTTAAGAACTGTGTATTTTCAATCAGGTGAAAAAAAGACATTGCTCCTGCTAAGTATTTGGTGTTTAGCTAATCAAAATAAGAGTTACTAGGGTGATAAAATACAATTAATGTTCATCTATCATTTTTTAAGATTTGAAGTATAACTAGTTAAGTTAAAATTCCATGACAAATAGGTCACTTGACATAATTCTGGGAAAAACTTGAACAGCATCAGAAACACATGCTGCCTATTAGTTATCCTCGTCTAAAAACTACTTTTTTCTCTTGATCTTAGAAAATCTCTGTTTGTTCTCTTCCATTAGATGCTCACCCTTTATACCCACAACCCCAATTCTGTAAATAGAGAACTGAAATATCCGGGTTAAATGATGTTAAATGCAAAGCAGCAATTTAATCATTAACACATGATGAAGTCTTTTAGCATGTTTTTATTACCTTGTACTTCTCTCAGTAAATTTTATGCCAACTAACTCAGCAGATGAAAAGTAACTTTCAAACTCTGTTCTGGTTCTGCAATCCAAAGTACAGTTTGAGAGATCCAAAAAACATCAAAATCTTGGACTGGCTGCAGGAATCAATTACATATTCAATTTCCACCTAAAACTAGTGTCATGTATCAGTGCCTTGAAACTGGCTTGCTTGAGGATGTTCCCCATGAAGGAAAATATGGTAGCAGTTTGGAAAAAGAATAAGAATATTTGAAGTAAATTCCAAATATTCTTTTCAATTAATAGAACTAATACTAGTTTAAGTCCAAGAACACCTTGTGTGGAAGATTTTACATCCTCTGGGATGTCTCTAGACTATGGAATATACTAGAAATGTATACATGGAAAAAAAATAGCTACAGAGAAAAACCATTTAGCAGATCAAATGTTTAAGAACTTCCCTCTGGTTGCACACGAGCCTTTTCTCATTTATACACTTCACTTTCTCCAGAGTATCCCGAGTCACTTCCTTTCCAGCCTGCAATCAAAGTAGTCTCCTGCACTTTCTGTTGATATCCCCTGTGGCTATTTCCTTTCAGCTTGCTACAAGTTAAATTTATTACGTCTTATAAACACTCCTAATAAGTAACACTCAGTAATGGGTAATTTGTTTGAATCAACAGCTAAGTTCTCTACTGTACCTTTTCATAGGATTGTTTGGAACACTATTAGGAAGCTAAACTACCACAGACATGATCTTGCAAAGATGCAAGTCTATCCCAGATCCACTAATGCTGTCAATAAACAGTGGGGGAGTTAAAGACCTTCTAATTCACCTTTCCTCAAAGCTTGTAACATTTATTCTTCCTGCAGGTTGTTTAAACCACTTTGAGCTTAACCATATCTAAAACTAAGAATAAAAATCCCATTCCCCTAAAAAACTTCTGATAGATTTAGAACTCAGAATTATCCAAAATACATTCCCATGTTAGCTACAATTTAAATTTATGCAACAATTCTGAAGCTGAAAGAGGCAAGAAGTAAATATTTTTTCTCCATATTTACATAAGATTATGCAGGTATAGTCTTTAACTAAAAATTTACCATTAGTTTTATCAATATATTGTTTTGGACTGAGTAATTAATGATTATACTATTTTCTTCAGCACTGCAACATTAGAATTAATTTTTTAAATAAAATTGATAATAATTCAACAAAAATACTGATCTCTGGAAAGTCTATTTCAATTCTATTGAAAATTATTACTATAATGTTTATAATCCAACTGACAGTACTAATGAAATTTTTAAATGGAATGAAAGTGTAAGTAGACAAGACCGTGATGATTAGACTTCATCAGAAGGTACAGTGTGGATGCATGGGAATATATGGGGAAAAGCTGCATGTTATTACCTAAACTGTGTTTATAAACTGTAGATATTAAAAAACCTTAGAGAACCTGGCAAGTTTGTAATGACATAATGTATGTGTGTAGGTTGTAACAATTAACAGTAACATTCTTTGCATCAATATTGATATTCTTCTACAAGAAACCAAGTTCAGCTCTTTAACTTCCCTTTGGCATTCGGCAATGACACATCTCTCCATGTCATTGGCCACCGCATGGAAGTTCCAGGTGAACCTCCTCTGGCGAATATTTCGCAACCTGTGAACTGAAGTGGTTAAAAAATCTCCTTCTTTGATTTGCTTTAGAGGTTGTTGCTGGGATTTCAGCACAAGAAGCCTAATTTGAAGAAGAGATCCATAATCAGGAAATGTTGGTGAGTCATGTTAATTACATCCAGAATGAATGAACATGGCAATCAGCCAGGGCTGAAGGCTTTCCAACACATGTGCGCAAACCAACTTTACACATGAGAGTCATTAAGCTATTTACAGGATTAGAGACCCAGTTTGTCTCAGTGTCAGTAATGATGACAGCTCAGAGACCTCATGAAAAGGTCCTACAATGAAGCTGCAAATTTAATCTTAAAAAATAATAAAAAAACCCATTCTTAACTGCATTAGAGTTAATTCTGTCCAGTACCATTTCCCATGCTCTAAAATGGAGCCCGGTGAGGTCCTGACTAATAGCTGTCAGGCATCAGGAGGCAATACTCACCCTGATTCCTTGAGGAAGAAGGGAGGACACCGAACATATCAGAAATGCCAAAAGTACTTTAATGTAGGATCCTGTGTTTTTCCAATTCCCTAACCTGCTGTGCAGGGGATTGCAAAATTGACTTTCACTAGAAAAGTTAAGGTTCAGTTCAGTTTTATTTCCTGCCCTAACGTCATTCCCAATTCCTGCTGTTCAACCAGCATGGAAGAGGAACTGTATCCTGAAGAGGGCCAGCACAGACCACTTTGCTCTTCAAAATAACTTTTAAGAATAGAGCTGGAATATCTCTGCCTGGAATACAAATGGGGGAGGAATATTAGAGCAAAAGAGAAGAGCGGAAATGCAGATAAGCTGTCTTGAAGGACATACTAATATCTCCAGAATAATACATCATTGTACCTTTTTATCCAGACATTAGCTATATCTCAGCTCAGGTTTTGTAACTATTTTCCCACTGAGTTTTTGCTCTTTCTTAAGAGATAGGAATATCTGGAAATTTCTTTGGGTTTTTTTGCTATATAAAGCTATCTCTTTAAAGACTCCAGCAAGTTATTTCATACTATTTGAAATATGCCAGTGAAAATGAGGTTTTTTTAGATTAAGAGATTGCTGAGACCTATCTATTCTTAAGCATTTTTTCAATGTTTTAGTAAGACTTCTTGCCATAGTTCAGTAATATTAACTAAAAGCAGATTATACACTTCAATCTATATATTTTCTGGGTATTTTCACATATAGCAATAAATTCACTCCTTAAGGACTGTGTCTTTTCAGCTTTGAAGATTGAATGTAGTTCAAAATATTAGTCACTGACACTTCTGCCACACCCAAAGCCATAAATGTGATACTCAGATTTTGGTCCCAAAAGGAGTATTTCTGGATTCAGTACTGTAAACTAAGATTAATCTAGCAGGGTTTTTAAATCTTAGACTGGAATTCAGTGTATTAAAAATAAGATATTCCCTAAAGAGCATCTGGGACCAGCTGCTTCAAAGTTAATGAAAAATTTATATTCTCTTCATCTGCACAATTTTCCTACTTCTTTTCGAGAACACATTTCAAATGCTAAAGTAAGAAACCTCTCTACATCAAAAGCTGTGATTCTTCCAAGTCGGAAGAGGTCCAATGGCACAGATACAGGTGACCCATATCATAGAATCATAGGTTGGTTTGGGTTGGAAGGGTTTAAAGATAATCTAATTCCAAACCCCCTGCCATGGGGCATCCAGAACTTCTCTGGGCAACCTGTTCCAGTACCTTGCCATCCTCACAGAGAAGAATTTCTTCCTAACATCTAATCTAAATCTTCCCTCCTTTAGTTTAAAACCATTCCCCCTTGTTTTATCACTATCTGTCCATGTAAAAAGTCACTCTCCCTGTTTTTTATAAGCCCTTTTTATGCATTGGAAAGCTCCCTGAAGGTCTCCTGAAAGTCTTCTTCAGGCTGAACAACCCCAACTCTCTCAAACTGCCTTCACTGGAGAGGTGCTACAGCCCTCTGATCATTTTTTTCTCCCTTCTTTGAACCCACTCTAACAGGTCCATGTCCTTCTTGTGTTGAAGATGCCAGAGCTGGATGCAGCACTCCAGGTGGGACCAGAGTGGAGTGGGGGAACCACCTCCCTTGACCTGCTGGCCACACTGCTTTTGATGTAGCCCAGGATATGGTTGGCTGTCTGGGCTGTAAGTGCACAGACTGCTGGCTCACATCCAGTTTTTCACCAGTAGCCCCAAGTCCTTCCTATCAGAGCTGCTTTAAATGAGTTCTTCTCCGAGTCTGTGCTCATGTCTGGGATTGCCTCAACCCCTGTGCAGTACTTTGCACTTGGACTTGTTGAACTTCATGAGGTTGTCAAGTTTGTCCAGGTCCCTCTGGACAGCATCCCATTCTTCTGCTGTGCCAACTGCACCGCTCAGCTTCGTGTCATGTGCAAACTTTTTGGTGTGCACTCGATCCCACTGTCTGTGTCATTGGTGAAGGTATCAAAGAGCACCAGTCCCAAGACGGGGCCCTGAGGGACACCACTCATCTGGCCCCCCTCTGCCTTCTATTTTCTACAGTTCAGGTGCTCAGAGATTCCTATCCAAAAAGAAAACATTAAGCACAGAAATCTAGATAACATTTATATAGGTCTTCTGAATCTGTATCAAAAAAAAAGCTCGTTTTGATCCCCAGTGAAACACATCTTTTGTGTTAGAAGACTTTCAGTATCCACCACTGTATTGCATAAACGAAGGGCAAGTTTTCAATGGAAGTTTATTTTGCTAACTGCTGTGTTTATATTTCTGCAGTTTTTTGTGGTTTTTGGTCTTAAAGAACTATGTGCAGGTTAATTAAAATTTACAATATCTGAACCTGATTTTCTTTTTTAAGAGTAAAAATAAGGAAGAGGTTACATAACCTGTAAAAAGCCAGCAAACCAGTGAAAACATCCTGCTACATTTTAGATATATTTCAATTTATACCAGATTATTCAGTCAGAAATTGTCTGGCCAAATGTCAGGTGAAGCAGAGCCCTTCTCTAGCTCTAAAATAAACCCCAAATCCCACAACAAAAACCCCCAGGAAAGAAATGCCCCCACAAAAAGCCCTAAATTTGCACATGCACAAAAGTACAGAAAAATTTCCCTGCTTATTTTAGAATGTGAGTGGAGTATGAAAGCTGTACATACAGCCATTAGCAACTGAGGCTGAGATTATATACATATACATACATATATATATATGTGTAGAATCTCAGATTCACAGAATATGCTGAGTTGGAGAAGACCCATCAGGATCATTGAGTCCAACCCCTGCCCTGCTCAGGACAATCCCCAAGAGTCGCACCATGTGCCTGAGAGTGTTGTCCAAATAATTTTGAAGTCTGTCAGGCTTGGTGCCATGACCACTTCCCTGGGGAGCCTGTTCCAGTGCCGTGACCACCCCCTGGGTGAAGAACCTTTTCCTAATATCCAACCTAAACCTCCTCTGACAGAACTTCAGGCCATTCCCTTAGGCATATACACATACATGTATATATGCAAAATCGTGATAGAGAGTAAATCAAAGATTATATAAACCTAAAAAGGCACCTTGAAAGAGCAAAATCCTTTTTTGGTTTTGTTTTTTTATTTCATAGCTGTAATCTTGACAGAATCTCTCTTTTCAACAGGATGCCATCACATGCTGTTTTCCACTCTTGGAACTGATTCTCTGTCTTCCCAGAGAAATATTTTCCACTCTATTAAGAACACTTACTTCAAGACAAAATGTAATGTCAATCTGCAAGTATTTAAGAGAAGCAGTAATGGATATGCAACCCCTCTGTACTGATAAATTGTGAGTGGATTCACTGCCCAAAGACAGAAAATGATAGAATGACAGGGTCATTCTATCAAATATACATACTACAAAGTGAAGCAAATGCAAGTAATCCACAAGAGATTACGTCTGCCTCATCATTAGAGAAATATCTGAGTAGAATATGGCTCAATTTACTTTTTCAGGCAAAAAGTTTCAAACTCTTGAAGAAGGAAGACAGCATCTTCTGGTAACACAACTACAGGATTTGCAAGGGCAAACAACAGCAACACAGGGCTCACCTGCCCTGATTTACCTGGCCAGGCATTCTAAAGGAAATTGAAGCATTTTATCGCTATTCAGGTCAGCTTTTCATGTCTGCTAACATCAGTAAAGACTCTTCTCCAATTGACATCCACTAAAGTTCTGTAGAATCTTTCAAGTTATTATGTAAAAAACACAATACAGACGGGCAACTAGTAGTCAAAAAATTTCACAATATTTATTTATAAATTATTTGCTTGCAAATAATTTTTGCTTAACCTAGTATTTGTAACATAATACCATGTATTATGTCCTTAACAAAATCTTTAATAGACAAGATTGGAGGTATAGAAATAAATCTACCTTTCACTGTATTTTACAGTAAGGGCATTTATTCCCATTAGCACAATAAAATTTTTAAGATCGGAATGATACTATTTATATCTATAAAAAGTACAAGAGAACAATTCACCTACAAGAACAATGACTCAGAGGGACAAACTCTAGAGGTAAGTGTAACTCATTCCTTTTCTACATTTACCATTTGACTTTTCTGCTCAATAAACAGTTCCAGTAAGAATGTTAATAAGGACCGTATCACTTATTACCACTATGCCCCAGCTATGAACAACTCCTTCAATATAGGTCATACACAGCCACTGTGATAACAGAATTCTTCTCGCACCTAACCTGAATCTGATTCAGTCCAGTGACATGGAAGTGAAAGGTGCCAGCCTCACTTAATCAAGCCTTCAGTTATGTTAAATATAATTTGAAAAAATAAATTCTGTGCCATTTTTTAACGCTATGTTGATTTGTACTTTAAGAAAGATTGCACTGTTGATTATTTTCTTAAGCTCACTAATTTTATCACATTTCTGAATATCCATGAACTAAATTTCTTTCACCTTGCTAATGAGATCTGCTTGTGGAGTTTCACAGCAGGAGAAAGATCAATGTGTCACTGGGAAGAGGTCAGCACAAGAAATATTTTTCCTCAGCAAAATAGAATAAGGAATTTCTTTCTACATGATTTCTTCCTACAAGGTGGTAAACACTTTGGACTACTGTTGAGAGCTGTAAATGCATTCAGACACTTTTGGGTGGCAACCAGCCTCTATACTCACTACCAGCCATAACAAATACTGAACAAAATCTCCATTATATCAGACTGCATGAGGTTGGCAAATAGTTTTGGTTTTCACTTTCAAATTATGTCCTTCACATGGACTTTGTCAACATTAAGCTATCAAATAAGAATCCTACATGCATATACTTTTACATCATGGATTAGGGATTTTTTGGGAGGACCGCAGAACTTAGAGCATTAGCAGAATGTAGCATAGCAGTTAATAAGGACAACAAGGACTGCGTCCTGCCTTGTTTTCATGGATGAAAGACGCTTCATAACTGAATGCCAGAGTACCGTAGTTGGCACAAGCACTGGAGATACCCCACAACAGGTTACCTCCAAAGAAGTAAAGTTATTTAAAGTAGCAATTTTTGCATTCATAAACAGGCCCTTCCATACTGTCTTGACCTGGGCACTGTGGACAGGGATCTGCAATAGTACCTGTAACACTATAATAAAAAAAATTAAAATTCTGTCAAGAAATTTCATGTCTTCATGTTCCGCAGCACAACAGGTTGTTGCTATCCCAGCTTTTCCACTGGAGAAGATCAGGACTATTCAGACTAGTAAGCACATCTGTTTCAGTACGCAGCTGCTATGTCTTCAATTGCAGTGTAATGAGATTCCTAAAATGTTTGGTACAGGATGCACTTCTGATCTTCAGTGTCATTATACAAGTCTGCTATGCTGCTCCCAGCTTAAAAATGTTAAGAACAGCTGTGCTGCTGAAAACCTCGTTGAAAAGCTTCTGGTGTTACTGTCGCACGGAAAAGGCGCTGAGCAGTGAATATTCTGACTCCTCTAATGTCTATCTTTAAACTTTGTGTTCACACATTTTTTAACACAAAAATATTGATACAAAAATTAATTCTATATCCTCCTCCTTCTTTTAGGGTGTTGAGTAAAGCATCTGAGTCTCTAGTTATGGAGAAACTGTCAGGTAAAAGGAATTCTTCAAATTACACTGACAAATAACAAGGTTCACCTGAAAGATGAAATTACACAATTCAAAGCAGACACAAGCTTAAAGAAAGGGAGTGTTTGACCCGAAACAAGCTGTCAGTGTAAATATTCTAATCTTCCTTGAGGTATTCAGTTCAAAACGGATTCCTTTCGAAAATAAACAATGCCCAAAAAAAGCCACAAACCTATTCAAACACAGCTTTGTACTGGACGAAAAAATGATTGCCTGCAATGACAAGACTCTATAATTCGGTTATTTTATTTATGGTTTTACAGAGTAAGAGTAGTGTAAAATTCTTAAAATATACTAAAATAATCACTGAAATGATAGTCAAGTGAGATTTGCTTAGAAAACCCTTTAGGTAGCTCAGACATAAGTTTCGAACTTTATTCCCAAGCTAATTTTAAAAATACAGGCATTTATGCATTTGCACATGGCTGTGCTATATTAGTACATACAGGTAAGGGCAAAGGCCTAAGACATAAGTGTTTGAGTGATTCGTGCAAAATAACATCAGGAAAAATTCTTGAAGCATGAAAAACACTTTTGTATTGTGTTTGCTTAGATAGATCATAACTAAAGAGTATTATTTTTATCTTTGCACTAGAAAAATATTTTAGGTTTGGAAATTAGCATGGAATATGCCCAAGGTAATTTTTGGAAAAGTGGAACTCTGCAAAGAAGTATTTTGATTAGTAGTTTGATTAGTAACATTTAAAGTTACTGTTAAATCTGGTAAATGCTGATATTGGAAGCGATCACACCTTTGTACACTAATTATATACCACCAGAAGAAAGCTTCCTGGATTCCCTAATTTTTACTACTGTGTTAGAGCAAATAAATGTTTTAATACCTCTTCATTTCCTACCTCACAATGGCACACATTTAATCCGTGGAATTATTTATAGTTACCAATATTTTATAGACTAATTTGGCACTGACATTTTTAAAAATTCTGGAATACACTATCTTTTACAGAAAATTTAAGGAAAACTTCGTAAGAAGATCTACCAATTAAAAAATGACGACTTCTCTCTGCTTTTTGATCTAATCCAAACCCCTGAAACTTCATGCTTCTCTAGTGCAGTCTCATATGTACCTCCATCCTTACATGTTATATAAAATAACACATTTTTGTCTACTTCTCAAACTAGCTAAAGCAGTTCAGTTCAGGAAAAGTAAAGAAGTTAAACCTTGCAATGCACAGCTTGTGTGAATTTAATGTATCATCTCACACTGTAAGGGCAGCACAACATGTGTGAATTCTCCAGGAAAAATGAATGCCCAGACATCTCATGGAATTTGGACTGCATTTCCTATACATAAGCATATCATTAATCAATCAGCACAAGACAGTACAATGAAGCCCCAGTCAAATTAAACCAAGTAAGGAAAAAAATGTACTCTTCTCAGTTCCTTTTTCTGGAACAGTCTCAATGTTAATTTTAAGTGCGAAGGAAGAATATGAATAAATGAAGAATATGAAGAATACCTTTTTGCATACCTACAAATAGCGGTACTGTCTAAAATGAGCCAGGAAGTCCAATTTTGGCATGGAATACTAGCCATTTTATAATAATTTTGATCTATCTCAGTAATATCCAGGCTTCTTTTGGGTTTGTTTGGTTTTGTGCTGCTTTGTTATGCTATTTCTTCAACATAGTAGATATAAGTTGTAGGGAGCTGAAGATTAACAGAAAACTATCTATTCAGTAAATAGTCAGTAGGCTTCTCCTTTTTAAAAGTCTATTTAACTTGATAAGCTGCTTCTACTTAACAGCTTATGAACACACCCCAGTATTTCAGAGTTCTGAAATAACATATCCAAGACCTTAAGAAAACGACGATCATCTTATTCATCTGCAAAATCTTATCCTTGTTGTCAGATGACTTCCATACTTTTTGCTTCTGGAAGAGAATTTCCTCATGATTGTTGTTTTGTTTTCTTTTTTCCACCCCATCCTGGAAGTTTATCATTCTGACCCTAACCATTTACAGTTAGATAAATCTTTTACTTCCTCTCCCCTCACACCCCAACAAATAAATGGAACAGAAAATGAGGTCATTCATCACAGTGAGATAAAATCAGAAAGTTGATTGAAGAAATGAAACTCATTTTCTTAGTAAACTTACAGTATTCCTACCTCATATGGACTTAAGTACTATGAAGATGCTAATAAACATCTTTTTTTTTTTTTTTTTTTTTTTTTTTTTTTTTTTTTTTTTTTAATATCTAGAGAAGCGATAATGCCAGGGCAGGGCTGATTTGCAGGGAAAAAAAGCAATAAAAAAAATGGAATCTACTCAGGCTTGCTCTGTCTGAAGACAATAGATTGTTTTATCATTTCTTTTACAAATTCCCATTTAGTTGCCTTATGTATTTTATGGCAACATTTGCAAGGAAACTGTGGGCTTTTCTTTGAGTAAAGGAAAACTGAAGAATGACTATATAAAACAGTTTTAGACAGAGGAATTTTTTCCATCTATGGATTAGAGTTGTGAAAAGAACAATTTATGCAGTTATTAATGAGCTTTGGGGTTTGCTCTTTGTCAGTCTTTAGAGAAAATACATGCGTGTTTTCATTATTTTAGAGGTAATCTCTTCCTGCAGTATTCCAGTCCTACAGAGCATTTAAAAAACTTGTACAGCTAATGGTGACAGTGTGACAGAGAAAAGGAGTTCAGAAAAGCGCCACTAGTAATGAAAAGTGTGTTACAAAAAGCAGTGGCTGGTTCTATTAAGATAAATAACTTGGTCTCAATTTCACAACACAATGTATGTGAATGTACTAAATTAGAGAGCAACCAGGCAGCTAAATAGACAAATTTAATGAGATTATTGAAAAGAGATACTATTTTTTTTTCAAAAAATTAGACTCTATTGAGTTAGAAAAGTTAGCCCCGAGATATTTTTTTAATATGAAAATGTAAAGCTTTTGGATTCTCACCCTTTCAGAGATTGGATATAGAATTCCAAAGAAGACAAAACTTCTATAAGCCTTGCAAAACAAACGCATTAATAGTTATTCATTGCCAAGTTGCAGCATTTACTTTCTTTATTCTATTGACCCACTATTTTACTGAAAGTTATACATCTTTAACGAAGTTATTTTCAAGTCATTTCCCTACAGAAGATACTATGCATGACTTACATTTATACCCTGGAGCTACTGGGCCTTTCATCCCTCTCATCCCTTTCTGAACAACCAACTGCCTATTTCCAAGCAGAATGTACCAAATCCAGTACAGATTTGCTGTAGTTTTGCTTCTTCTATGGCTAAACACAAAAGTATACTATGCACTAGAGATTCTGCACCCTTATACAGTGAGAGCTCACATTAGACATGAAATGCCGAAATCTTCCAATTTTGTTCCAGCAGAAACTGGACTGAACAAACTTTCTGTTCTCTTCCATTCAAATATTTATTTTGTTTTAAGTGGGAAGAAAGAGGAATTGAAATTTGTAAATTATCTTCATGAGTTTCACGGATGGTCTTATTGGCAGCCACGGGTGTGGGTGCAGAGGGGGACTCACTGTCCAGTCATCGCAAGGCCACATCCCCTTTCGTAACCCTGTTGTGTGGTCTGAAAAGCACAGCCCCCTTCACACTTGTATAGGAGGCTCCTGTCCCTGATGACAACCACAGGGGTGACCCTCATAACCTCTGGATCCACAGCTAAAGACATCATAAACTAAACCACCTTCTTTGAACCTATCTGCCTCTGCCTGCTGGCAGCACTGGCTCAATCATCACCCCGTCCCCGCAGCAGCTCTCCGGCACGGCCGGGGCCTTCCTGCTGGGCTACCCGGCTGGGATTGGGATGCAGCTGCCCTTACCTGGAGCGAACACCATGGTGCCGCCCGGGCGGCACGGCTCAGCACCTCGGAGAGTTCCCGGCCCTGTGGAGATCAGCACCTCGGACAGCTCCCGGCCCCGCGGGGATCAGCCCCTCGGACAGCTCCCGGCCCCGCTGGATCAGCACCTCGGACAGCGCCCGTCCCGCCGGGCTCAGCACCACGGACAGCGCCCGGCCCCGCACAGCGGCGGAGGCGGCCGCGGTCCCTCCCTCCACAATGCGGCGAGGCGGGGAGGGGGCCGGGGCGCCCGCACGGACACGCACGCACACACACACACACACTCTCTCTCTCTGTCTGTCTCTTAGTACCAGGGAACCATCACTGCCATAACTCCTTGCCCCACAGTGGCAGCAGGGGAAAGGGCAAAAAGGAAAAAGGCAACAGCGATCTGCCCGGCAGGGAGACTGGCTAATTGCTCCTAATTATCTCTCGACAACAGTCCCGCTGCCTGACATTTTGGGGTGCGCTGCTTCCACCGCAAGCTGACAGCCCTGGTAATAGGCTCCAGTGACATCGTACTTTGTCACACTATTTTCACTTCCAAAAGCTCAAATGCTGAGGAATTTATACTCTGATTTCACAGGCCTGCTAACCCAGCTGTACCCAACAGCAGCACTTTAAGAGGCAACATGAATGTTTCAGCATATAAATAATGACATCAAGGCAAAACAGTAAAGAAAATAATGAATAGTAATAAAACAAAGACGATGGGGTCCAGCAGCAGAAGACTACTTAAAATTTCCTACCATCTTTTATGTTTCAGATTTAATTTACTTTTTTTGTAGAACCCATACTCAGATTTCCTGTGGACTCCGAACTTCTACAGCAGAAGTGAGAAACACACAGCCAGATGGGACAAGATTTACAAAAACTAACTCTCCTCTTTAAGCCTAACTTGCAAGAGGGATTTTTAAAAACATTATCAGTGCAAATTACAGGAAGTACATTTTAAAAAAAATTGCATAAATGTTTGCATGTAAATGTTTGCAATATGCAATACATTTTCCAATCACATTTTCATAACCTAAGATATTCTCACAAGCTTATTTAATTCTTTTCATAGTCAAGCATTTCACAAACACAGAATTCTCCAATTAACCTGGGATACTTGAAGTCTCAAAATAAGGCCTTATTCTTAAAATACAGGTACAGAAAAGCACTAACCTCCTTAAATAATATTACTTATATACTTCAGCAAGAACTCAAGAGTGGCATCACTGTCAAAGTCAAACTAATCATCCAGTGGCAGTTTTTTTTTTTTTTTTTAGTAGTGTGTAACGTCATTTCTCCTTGGGAATGCCTTCTAGATTTCTCTTCACTTACCATTTCTACTATCCAGTTTCTGGATATTCCTTTTATTCCCCTTAGCAATTTCAGCTTCTTTATTGCCATTTGTTTCCCTCTTCTATCTTATATTTCAGGGATTCAGTTTCATTTCTCTCAGATGGCAACAGAAGTAACGAACATAAACACACCTCTGGTTGCTCAGGAATGGTGTTCCCTTTAAGAATGTGACTTCAAAAATCTCTTTTCTAACCTTTCCTCACCTATCATTATTCTCAATCACCTTAAGTATGGGAACTAAAAGGGTACCTAAGAACTCAATTAAAATAATTTCTAGTAAAAGTATCCCAAATAAAATGCAGAAAAGAATGCAGTCAGCAATATTCAGCATTCTTACAAAAAAGGTGGAGGATACCCCATAATATTTAGAAAATCAGGACTGATCCATAATTTGGAAAGACTGTAAGAAAACTTACGCTGGTATTTTTATGAGATATCTGTTATGCAGCCCTTAATGCTTGATTGGTGTGTTTGATGGAGAGTTATCCATCATTAAAACAGGTATTAAAGCACTACTCAAAAAAAAATCTCTTGGATATATTTCTATTACATACATTCTCAAAAAAATTATATGGATGTTTCTAAGCAATTGTGTTTTGAGGTGGTGGAGCAGCTTGTTAAAAGATTTTCAAAACGATAAATATGATTCAGTGATATGAAAGTCTGTAAGTAACCTGTAAAATTCTAGGTGGGTATATGCAACTTGGTAACAGAACCTACATCATCTTGGTGAAAGAATACAGTTCATTAACAATAATGCTAATGAACATCTTTCTTTAACTGCTATCTGTATTTAATCTGATAAATAACTCAAACCAGTCACATTTTATTCTAGAGCTTTCAGTTTTCTTGCTCAAAGTACAAGCTAATAGCAAGTAATGTTTTCTGCTAGAAGAAAAAAATGTTATCAAAAAGCTTTTTGAGCTTCTTTTTGTCATAAAATTAATTTCTGAATTTTGGATTGGGTCACAAGTTCAAATGCACCCAAAAAATAACTGAAATGACTGCACAGGACAGAGGTCTATAGTGAACTGTCACCTCAAACAAAAAGTGCAGTTAATGCAGTACAACCCCAAAACAGAGTGTGCACCACTAATACTTTTTCATTCAACTTCAGATAAGAGGAAAACAACACTAGTTATGCCCACTTAGACAAAAACATCCCTTGAGAATGAAGCACATTGGTAAAAAGGAGGTTATATCATTAAAATACAGTACCATTTAAAGATATTCCATCAACTTGTATGAAATAGGAAGCACGAAAATACTTACAAAAATATCTGTATATATTTTTATCAATAATTATACAGTCTCTGCCTTGAGTATCATTTAAATGCTTAATGTGTAAGTGAGGAATTACTGATTTCCAGATAACATCAGCAGACATAAAAATTCTTTGGTATGTATCTTCAAAGACCTTTTTGAAGAAGTCTTGACTTACTTATAAAGTATTTTGTTAAAAACTTTAACACTTTTTTTAACAGATAGCTAACTTTCTTAGACAGTTACAAAAGTCATGTTGACTGATGTCACTTTAAATCATCCATGCTGTTCATATTTCTGTGGGTTTAGATCTGAAGTAAGCTCTTTACTCTAATGGAGCTGAGAACAATTATTTGGTCACAGAGGTTCAGAAGCTTTGTAAATATGTATTCAGGAAGGAGCCCTTTCCACCTGATGATGTGCAAGGTTTCAATGTTTTGATAACAAGAACGTACAGCTAACATTTTACAGGTAACATTTTAAACTCTTTTCTGAAAGAATCATTCTGAACTAATCACCTAATATAAATGAACACATTTTATTACAAAATTAATATAAAGATTTAATCAAGATTTCATTTTACATCAAATGCTAGTATTATATTTTGTAAAATGTTTTTTTTTCCCCATCTTTGAGAACTATATATCTTCGAGACTTTTTTCTTTATTTCTTCCCACACTTACACATTAGTAATCGAATCTAATTTTTTGGGAGGGAAAATTTTGGGGAGGGAAAATTAATATGATTATGAAACTGCTTGAACTATTTGATGTCTTTTGCTAAATTGGCTGTGATCATAATGGTCTTCAAAAACTGATTACAGTCACTGCAATCTTATGGTTAAGCTTAACATTAGAAGTCTTTAATAGCCAAGATGCAATATATTACATCTGAAACTGCAGGGAAGCTGTTTAGAGGAAATTGTGACTGAGTGTCAGCAAGAAATATCTAAACATTAGATGAATATTTGAAATGTCAAATTGCAATCTGTACAGCAGGGACCATAATAGTCAGGATCCTAGATTTAGAAATCTAACATTTAATACCTCTCTGATTAATATATGTGTAACAGACGATGGAGAGAATAAACAGAGAGTGTAGAAAAGAAAAATAAAAATGGACACAAGTGCCATTCTCCTGGGAAAAAAAAAATAAATGAAAAGCCAGTTACCTTTCCATGAGTGCTTCAGAACAGCGGTGCACAGATTTCCAGTAGCCAAAGACACGACACCTTGAAAGCCAGAAGCAAGAACATGCAACATTTCCCAAGACCAAAAAAAGTGAATACCATTCAAGATAATTGTGGCCACTAGTATCTTAATTCATTGGTCTACTCATTTTTCTTAATTAACCTGATAAACTACATAGTAGTCCAGGGCAGAGATTTACGAATACAAATAAATTTTAGACGGAGTCTAGGAGAAATAGCTGTACAATTTTGGGGTGTTTTTTTGTTTGTTGGGGTTCTTTAAAGTATCACAAAGATACACCCACCCCAGGACTTCTCACAGCCTGTAAAGATATTCCAAAAGATCCACTTCCATCTAGGAAATATTTCTAGCTGATTATATCAGCACCCTCACAACATCTGAATGCCTTGCACCCATTACTGATTATCTTCCAACAGTCCTGCAAAAAGTAAATTGGTATCTTTCTGTTATCGATAGGAGTCAAAATTAGAGAAGCTGAACCCAAAACAAAAGCCAATCAACAAGACCTAGATAAATTCAGGAGGTTTAAATAAAAGATTCAATGCCTCACCTAAAACATTACTATCTATACAACTGTGCAGTGGAGCCAAAGTAATCACTGCTCCTACCTGCCAAACCTCTGCCGGTTGTCAGTCCCTTCACCAAGACAGATGAATAAGTGACTGTCCAAAACTTAGAGTCTTTCCATCACACAGGAATTCTTTTATACAGCAAGGAATTCAGTCCAGTCAGGTTCTTGGCTAATGACTCTAGATCTAGCAGAGACACTGTGAAACATAGGCAGAGGTTTTAAAGAACCTCACACACAACCACTGTCTCCTGACAAGGACCAGGCCACACCATTCTGCACCATACTGAAAATGCACAGGATGAGTTGGGAGTCTCTTTCAAGTGAAATTCACATCTTCAAACCTTTTCTTTTCCTATCGGCACAACATTCGTTACACTAAAAATGAGTATTTTTCTATGTGTCTTTCTCTTTTCTATAAAAACTGTTTTAAGACTCTGATCATGCCACAGCTTATTGGTGTGTGTAACTTGACACACAAGTCATAAAATTAGGCATTTGCTCAAGTTTTCAAGGAACTTAAAAGGAGAGAAGCATTTATAACCCATGGCAGAACAGCTAGCCAATGAGCTAAGGAGAAGAAAAGTCAGCTTTAGAATGAATGAAGATATTTCCAAACTCGCTGAAAAATATTCAAATGCTGTTACTTCAAATTGAAAAAAATGTTCTTGCTAAAGGCATAGAAAACCATGAGAAATGTCAGAGAACAGAACTCATTTCCAGGGAAGAACTTTACACTAAAAGAAGGCAACTCTTAGCAAGGAATGCCTTCCAGAGCCTGAGCTACACAACTCAAGAATTACATTTAAAACTCATTAATGTCAAGTACCAAGTGGAAATGTAAGAAAATCTACAATTTTTATATTCAGGCCTTTAAATGGATACAAATTTATACATGGAAATCAAAATCACTCATTTGAAAACTTCAGGTTTGCCACAGAACCCTAAACTCAAAAGGTAGAAAAATAAATTATGATAAAACCAGTCTAGCTGACATCACCTAATGAAACACAGAATCTATCCCTATACTTTGGAGTTATATTATTTGCATTAACTAAAAAGAGTGTGATTTTTTTTTTTACCCAGCAAGTAATCTAAAACAGATCTAAAATAGATGGAAATAACTATGAAGTGAATATTGTTTACTTCTAACACTTGTAAAGATTAACTTGTTGAAAAAACGTATTTTTTCATCCTTTTGGGATTCCAGTTTTGTCCTTCAGTGAATTAAACACCTATTGTCTTTTATTAAGAACTCTTTTCTCCTTAACATGAGCAATTTGCCACCATTCAAGGCTGCGTAGAACTGTTGGATAAGAGGCAAACAGGATCAGATTAATTTAAACAATAAAAAAAAAGAAAAAAAAGCCCCCACAACTTCAACCATCAAATTCCATTCTCCTGAAAAAGCAGAAATCACAGATCACCCTCTTCAAAATCCCACAAGTCTACCAGCACTGGATGCTGCAAAAATGATGTCTGATGATGTCTGATCCCTTCTGTTGCCTGGTTGCTTCTCACAAACACTGTGCAACATGTGCTGTGCTTCATCCCCTTGTATTTAATGTGGTGCCAAAGTTGGGCAAGTCCTGCTCCATTCCTTCTCCTAACTTCACCAATGTGCTCCTACCACTTACTTCGGATAAAACCTAATTAATTGGTTCGACAAGGCAGGTCAATTTAAAACCAAGTCACTTAGGCACTGAATTGCTTTCTTATGTAAGATCACTCCACTGGCTTATTCTAAAGCTACAAAAGCCACTAAATCTGAGGCAAACAAGATGGAGGAAACAGGTGCAAAAGGTAATAGCAAGAAAGGAAAGGAGAAAATGAGATTACCTCTTTTAGCAACTATTTGCAGTTTCACTATGGCAGTCAAAACACAAAGCTGCTGTCTCAGGAGGCAGCTCCACAATAGCTTAAGCTGCTCTAAATTGAGGTTGCTCTTCCACTGACCCTAGTGGAAGCTTCACCAGTGGAGTTAGTGGAGCTCCACTATACTCCATTCTCCTGTCTGACCAATTTGCAACGCCACTACAGTGCTTTGTTCCTGTAAGCACTGCTTGTGGTACTTTCTATCCTGAAAGAAAAAGAATTTTTATTAGTGAAGGATGAAAACTTAGATGCAGGGAAGCGTGGTCTTTAGAATATTTTAAAAGACAGAAACACCCTAAGTTGCTTCCATATACAGATTACTTAAATGTAAAAATAGGCCATTAGGAGGAGGTCAGAAAACTGCAAGTGTAAGCACTGTAGGGTTTGGGTGGTTTTGGTTATTGTTTTTAACAGAATGGGTCTATATCAGAAAATACATTTTTCTAAACATACGAAAAACTTCCATGCTTTGGTGGGAAAAGCTGAAAAGAGCTCTCATGTTTTAATGATTTCATAAAGTTGATCTATATTCAATGCATCATATCTATTAATTTATTTTACTTCTGAATGAAAATACAATTTTAAATCTATTAATTGCATAATATGTAGCATGTAGTTACTGTCTTTTATACTTCTTTAAAATGGCTCAGTATTATCAAAAAGAAAATACATCTGGAATTTCGATTAAGTAAGAATTCTAATGTCTTGTTGGTACCACTCCTTTTACAAACTCGTGCTCTCGAATGATAGCCCGACAAAAAAATCATGGAAGGAATCTGAGATACAGGTATCCAGATGTTCTGCTTTGGCCATAGTTTTTGATACCCATATACCAAACAGATGTAGTACATCTTTATTCATATGGTCCACGTGTTTTTCAGGTTTACCTATAAAAAATTAGATGCTTAGCTACTGAATAGGAAAAATACCAGTAAATTCAAAAATATGTATTAACCAGATTCAAAACTTATTTCTCTTTTAAAGAGTTGCAGTGCTGTTCATATTGGAACCACTGAAGTTCAACAAGTTTCAGAGTTCTATAAATACCTAAATGAGCAGGGCATGCAAATAAAAATAATATGGAAGGACAGTGGAGAGAAAAACACTGGAAAACATATCAATACTGTATTTTTAGCTATTCTGTTATTTCAGATTTCTTTCATTACATTTAAAAATACTTTCTGAGAATAGGTGTCTCAAATCTTATGACACATATTTAACAAATCTATTCATGGAAATCCTCCATCTGTTCTGAAATGAGTAAGAATGTTACTATAATTATTTTAGATCTATATGAAGACAAATGACAGACCAACTGCTGTAATGGAATTTTTAATGAAATGTGCACATTTCTGGCTGACCAGGCACACTACTGTGATCTAAGGACTAACTGAAAAAGATGAAAATTCCTTAGATCTGTCTTTACCTTCCAGGCAGAATTATCCTGTTCTGTACCTATCTGTAAATGTTTACATTCAGAAAAGGCATCTGTTGCAAGCAGTAGATGTAGTCTCTTTCATAAAGGCTTTTTCTCCTCTATAACACTAAAAATGTCTGTATTAATAAAATAGTTAATAAAAGATAATATGCCCCTAAAAATATACTCTAACCTTAGGGTAGACTTCCTGATACTATCTGATATTTTATTCTGTATTTCACACAACTCTATTAAAGTATCCTTACTTAATGGAATCATGAAAGTAATCTCTGTATTAGAAAGCTGAGGCTGGATCTTCAAAAGAACTCCAGTTTGGCTACCTAAAAATGGCAAGATTTTGAGGAGTATTTAGTATTGTGTAGCTTACAGAAACAAATAGAAGCTGACCTTGAACTTTTGCTACTGAAGTGAACATGAGGAATTTCTTTTCATAAAACAACCTTTAAAACTCTGATCGCCAGGTCTAAACCTTTCTAAAAAATCAAAGCAGAAAAATAAAACCACAAGTACTGACTCAATTGTGAGTTGCTTCATTTTCTAATATTTTTTAAAATATTGGTAAGAATAGTGTGTAGAAGAAGAGTTGGGAAGTGGAGAATGGCTGAAAAGTATTCTTTGCCTAACTTTTAGTTTCCAAACTAAGTTGTGCCAAATAATCAGCAGCATATCCATGGCTAAGACAATTAAGATGAGAAATTAAGCAGGTACCACTGTTTAAAATGTGTTATTTTTGCTCCTTTTTCTCTTTAAAAAAATCCAAACAAAGAAACCTGCTAAGGAATGTTAGATTAGTCTGGCCCCAATAGAGCCAACAGCAAAACTTCCATTAATTGGACAGAATCTCATCCACTGTCTCAAACTCTAAAATAAGTTGCCATCCTTGTCTAAGTAAAAATAAAAATTTGCCCATTCCTCAATCAACACAGCTCACAGCTTACAGTTTATCATGCTGGAAAACCTCACTGGCTTGGAGCTGACTCACACCTGCTTTTGTACATGGCGTCTTTTGGCACAGACAGGAGAGAGGTGGGAGCAGTAGTGCTGAAAGATGCAGACAGATTTACCTGAACTTCACAGACACACCCCCACCAATATAGGCTAACATTCCTTCAGAATAGACAGATTCATTTAGAACACATTAACAAGAACGTATATACAGCTAAGGACACCTTCATCCCTCTGCACTTGTAACTTTTACAGCCATAAGCTGTAACAATAGCAGAGTTTACTCTGATGTAACACA
This sequence comes from Rhagologus leucostigma, assembly GCA_013397725.1. Classification (NCBI taxonomy): domain Eukaryota; kingdom Metazoa; phylum Chordata; class Aves; order Passeriformes; genus Rhagologus; species Rhagologus leucostigma. The sequence goes on from VZTD01005870.1 coordinate 2,488,815, forward strand.
GAATGTTATCACACTTTCAGCTGTGAGTCTTCTAATACAAGCCTGCCTTTCTATAACAAGTTCAAATTCACAGCCTGACTACTTGAGCTAAAAAGTCAGGGGCAATATTCTTTAACTGTAATACTTGGGTTTTGTCTTTCCACTCAAGCGTCTGCTATCCCAGTGAGCTCCATTTTAATTTGTTACTTTAAAAAAAAAAGTCCCAATGAGGCTCTTCTTGAGAGGTTATTTAGCTTATCCCTCAACTTCAAAGCAGAATTAACCATATTTAAACCATTCCTAATAGATGTTTGTCTAACCCATTCTTGAATGTCACCACGAGTGGAGATTGCATTATGTCCCCAGGCATTATGTTTTAGTAATTCATTTTTAAATCCTTTAAATGCTTTTTTTCTCCTAACATAATTGTTTACTGCTGTAATTTAGGCTTGTGGCTTCTTGCAGTCTTCACAGCAGACCTTGAGAAAATTTACTTTCTTCACATTTTACACTTTTGAACTCTTATCACAACAGATCTGTTTTGTACTATCTTACCAACCCCAATTTACCCAGGAAGAAGTGCACACAATTTCAGATAAGAAAACATAGCAAGACTAATATATTTAGAAAAAAAAAGTAGATCCTATTTTGGACCTACTATCTTTATATCTATGATCATATACAGTAAAACATTTTAACAATGGTCATTTATCATGTTCCTCAAGAGAACCAATAAAATGCAATGAATACACATCCTCTGATGTTGCACAGGTACAAAATGTATAGTTTGTTTACAAACTAATATTACTGAATGTAAAATGAAGTAACATTTTAAAAAAATATATTGGTAAAGGTCCAAAGTTTACATTTTCTAAAATATTAAGGTCATGTTTTATTTACAGACCAGCGTTCGAACAATTACTGGCATTTTAAGATAACTGCTTAACCTGATGAATACATGAATAAAATGAAGCTGTAAAAAAACCTCAACCAAATAAAAACCCCTCAATAATCGAAGTTCCATATAACAGTTCCAAAAACACTATTTTAAATTTCTATTTAGAAAAGCAAGATGTGGTCTACCACACAGTAACTTACCAGAAACTGGTCTAACACTTTGATATGCTATAGGTATCGCAAGTGACCAATGTTACCAACCATGTGCCCAAGAATGTGTTTTTTTGCCCATTCCAACTTCAAATGAAGTTTTCACAACAGCTGTAGTATTTACAAATTTAAAATAAAGGCTCAACATACCTTTGGCTTACATTGCCACGGTTATTGTGTCTTCTCTTGATGACTACATGTGGCAGAATGCAATCCAAAGACCACTTATTTTGATGACTCTGTGAGTTAACTATTAAGTTATCAGCATGTACCCCAGCTGGTCTTAAAAAAAAATCCACTAAGAAACCGAATAATAGTGAACACTCACTCAGGATCAATTATGATAGAACTTACTCACTGAAGTCTACCTGTTGATGAGAGGTGGTGTGCCAGAAGGTGGAGGCTTTTAAACTTGAACAGGACCTATGAGCTAGTATGGCCAGCCATGATACAAACCCCAGATGAGCCCTGCGGGCAGGTATGTGACACCCGTGGCTGCAGCTTTGGGAGTCTGGCAGTGACATCTGGTCACTTGCTGGTGCAGCTACTCCTCTGCCTTCATCGTGCTAGATTAGGTGACCTGAAAGCTGCATAAGAAACAGTCTCAGGCTGTATTAGGTTCTACTGATTTCTACTGGGTTTGAGTAAGGAGCACGTCTCCTCCATGCCGCACCCTTTTTCCTTTGTAGCTTGGTCCCATCTCTGGGGCCCTGCATAAAAGTGAACATAAAAACAAACAAGGCAGACTTTTTTGCCCACAGAAGGGATTGGTGAATGCCATGACACTTCTGCTTTGCCAACCAGAATCACGGTGAATAATGCGGTTTTTTCAAGAATGCAAGTATTTCATTAAAACTTGCCACCTTTATAAAAGTAAGAGGATATCTGAGGGAATGGAATAAGAAGCAATTTCACTTTGATCACCATCCTCCTTTACACTCTATTGTAGCAACCTACATTAGGTGAAAAAAGGAGGAATTTAAAAGCTTAGGAAAGCAATGTCTGCTTCTCAAAAAATTGTAGGCAGAACACCTCAGAATTATGAAAACCAAATCCTTTCTTTCCATGTTTGTGATTTTTGAGATCTCAGCGTTTTCAAACATAACTCACTGATTCTCACTGATTGCAATGTTTATGTCGTATTTAGTATTCCATACTGGATGAAGCAAAGTATCAGCCAGTGATGATCCCTGTTTTGTAGAGAACTTGATCACATTCTTGAATTAAAGCAATTATTAGTGCATTATACTCCTAATGACAAAACTGTTTCACATTCTAAGAATACCCATCTCTGAAATGTTTTAAAATACCTAACCAAGCAATGCTACGTATTCCTATGTAACATTCAAATCCTCTAAAAATATGCTTTCTTGAAAAGATTCTCAGTCTAAATGTGTACCAACAATAGATTTTGTTCCATTTCATTTCTTATATTATTTCTGATAAAGTTCCTGCTTTAGTTTTTAACTACAGGCTATAGTTTCTAATTGCTGCTCTGCTTCAGCAGCCATGGCTGCTGCCTGCAACTGTTCTGTTTCACTCTGGATGGAATTGGCTGCTGTAACTTGCTTTCTTTCACTGTGCATATTGTTCTCATGCCTTTTTAGGTCAGACGCCTTAGCAAATGCTTTAGTGCAGGAACTGCAGACAAAAGGTTTCTCTCCTCGGTGCCTTCTTTCATGGTCTTTGAGGTGGGACTTGTGCTTGAAAGCTTTATCACACATGTGGCATGCAAATGGCCTCTCATTACTGTGAACTCTTTCATGCTTTTTTAGATCTGGTGCACGAATAAAAGACTTCCCACACACCTCACAACTGTAAGGCTTGTAACCCGTGTGTATTTTCAAGTGTTCTTTCAAATGAGCTTGCGTGGTAAAGCCCTTTGTACACATTTCACAAACAAATGGTCTGTCTGCAGTGTGTAGTTTTTCATGTTTTCTCAAACGGGCTTCATCAGAAAAGGTCTTGCCACAAGCCTGACATACAATGTGTTCCCTGTGACCATAAAGCAAGTACTCAAATTTCATATCCCCAGCTGCTGTGGTCCAGCCTGGTGTCTGTTCATCTTTCACTTCACTTATGCCATCATTAAATGTGAGTGCCTGGGGAGTCTGAGATCCTAAGTCTTTAGATTCCGTTGTTTCCATAGGCTCTACTTCTTGGCCATAGCAGTTTACTTTTCGAACTTCTTCACTTCCCAACTCTTTCAGAATTGCCTCTTGCACTCTCAGGGTAGTGGTTGGTGACTTACCATCTTCCTGACTTGGGGGAGTGCCTTCCACTGTCACATCTGAGGGACTGTCATCATGATCTCCAATCTCTTCCACCTCATCATCTTGGGTGTCATTGGGTTCCCCCATAGAACGGTTCATTTTCAGACAGTACTTACTCTTGGACTGCGTGTTTTCTTCAGGACTAGATACATCACGTTTTTGAGAGCAGAGTTTATCAAGAAACCGAATACCGAGGATCTGGCCTGAAGACATCATCAAGTTTACATCCTCTTTCTTAACAGAAATCTTTGCAGTATACATGTAATTGAGAACTTCCTCAAAAATATCAGAACGAAGAAAATCTATTTCTATTACTGATGAACTATCAACCTCAAGTTTTTTGAAAAGCTTTTTGAAGTAGGTACTGCAGGCAGCAAGCACGCACCTATGGGCTCTGAACTTAACATCTTCAACCACGATAGCGATGTCACAAAATTCTCCTTCCAAACGTTGTTCATTCAATGTTTTCAGGAACACAGTTTTGTGATCGTCGTCATTATATTTAATGGTTTCAGACATACTGATGAAAAACTCCTGTAAATTAACAGGGAAGTTTTGTAATTATAAAGCAGTCTAAATCACAAAATTTCAACAGATGAAGTCATTTACCTAATTAAAACAAACAAACAACATTTTTGCATAAAATGACCACAAAAAAGCCTTTTAGACTCTAAAAGCTTTATTCTCAAACTGATTTTAAAATTTAGTGTTAACATTCCCTTTAGCTAGAATAATGACTTATGAGTTGGATCATACATTTACTGAGAATTGCAGTTTCACAGAGAAACTTTTCAATTTGGTATAATTGAATCAATAAAGATTTGAATAATTGTAAAGGGTATAACCTAGGGAAAGACCTTTATGCATTCACAATTTTAAAATCAGTTTAAAATGTCTAAGAATTAGACGTAATCTAAGTTTAATAATTTAGACATAATAATTAATCTAATTTAGACATAATCTAAGTTTAAAATCATTTAAAATGTCTAAGAAATACTCTAAACATGTCAGCACAACAAACTAAATTTGAACTATCAAATATAAGTCTTACCATGAACAATGCAGGAAGTTTTCTGAGCAAATTATTATTAAATTAATCCTCAGAATGGGCCACCTTCAGCCTGAAAGACAGGAAGATGAGAATATTTCAAGAAATGATAAGATCTTTTCCAAAAATTCTTTTAAATTTGGATGTTAAAACACAGCATTTTCAGTTTTTTGTAGTTAGATAAAATACACTCTTAAAATACCCAGTTATTTTTTCAGTGATACTACGGACAACTGAATAAACCATGTGTTTACTTTTCTCTGCCTACTGTACTTCCCTGGTTCCACTTTCCTGCTACTTAACTTTGCACTAAATCCAAAGGTCTGAAAAGCCTCCCCAGGAATCATCACGGTTAATGCAGTAACCAACCCATCAAGAAGGTGATCAGTCTTCTGCTGAACCAGAGAGCTGAGCAAGCCTAGCAGAGGGTCTGGCAAGCAGACCAAGCATCTCAAAGGATAGCAGACCAGGGACAGGGATGGATGCGCACCCAGGACCAGGGAAAGAGACAAGAAGTGTACCAGATTCCCAAACTATGGGGATACCAGAAAACAGAAGGATAACGCAAGACACATAATTCAAATTATTCAATTCCAACAGACACCTAATTGTGCAGAAGAGGGAAACAGCAGAGAGGAGGGAAATTTAATACTTGGTTTGGAACAAATCCTGTGCCACCTGACACAGATCTGTTGAGAATTTCTTCCCTAAATTCCAATTTATCCTTAAGCATATATGAAACGGAAGCAGATGACAGCTATGATGACAGGTTTGCAACTACCACTCTTGCTGCCGTGTGTTTCACACGGTATGGGAACACCTGGCTCCCTACAAATACCTCTGCAGGTCTGGAATCTCCACTAAAGTGTTGCTGTCTACACAGAAAAATTAAAAAAAAAGAAAAGGTAAAAAAAGGACAGCTAAAATTCTTTTCTTAGTCCTAAATAATCGAATTTTAAGATAGCCAGATAGTAAGTCTGTAAATACTTGAAATATACAAAAAGAAACAAAACCAGAAAGCAGTATCGTATATATTTCTGGGCTGTCTGGGTCTGCTGGCCCAGGAAAATGTATCAGTGCAGCACTGAAGATGGTAGGACAAACAACTATTTCAACGGGATCTTTTCAGAGTTCTTTGCAAGATGGGAAAAATGCTTTCTTTTTAAGCAAACAGCAAGATGTCACTGCTAATAATCTAGCAGCAATTGCACCGTCTCGTTAAACAGTATGCGATTCTGCTGCAATTCTGTCGACATTAAGAGAGAACTAATTATAGAATTGGCTGAAAACAGGGCTGCGGAGTACACAGAGGTGTGTGACTAGCCAAGAACAAAGTTAGTCCTTTGCGAATGGAGCAGAGCGGGCACTTGCCCAGAGCATTTCCAGCTCTGATTTAAGAAAGATCTGGTCACTTATTCCACTGGGCAATTCTGATTTATTCCTCCACACACTTTTTACACGGACGCTAACCCCGCAAGGCCGCGGGGAGGTGTGTGCGGGGCTGCGACTGCTCGGGACGCGTTCGGTGCCTTCCCACGCCGGCTCTCGCGGCTGTCGTGCCCGTGACCGCGGAGGCGCACGCCCGCTCCACGCACCCGCGGGCGCGGCGCAGGCGGGTTCCCGGCCGGGACCAGCCCGGCCCCTGCC